>OZ025239.1:37082421-37182421 GCA_964019155.1 Osedax fenrisi
GGTAATGTAGTCTTTCAGTAGATTTAATGCATCGTTGTTAATGTTTAGTAGCTTTAGTCGGTTTAAAAGTATATTGTGGTCAATTGTATCGAAGGCGGAAGATAAGTCTAGAAGAATTACTTGTGTAGGAGTGTTATTATCAATGTTATGTAGGAGGTTGTCAGTTACGTAGAGTAGAGCTGTCTCAGTACTATAAAATTTCCTATATCCAGATTGATATTTATCAAAAAGACTGTTGCTATTTAGGTGGTTAATTAATTGTTTACTAATAATTCGTTCGAATATTTTAGCTAATGTAGGTAATTGAGAAATAGGCCTGTAATTTGATAGCACATTAATATCCATATTACTTTTCTTTATTCTAGGAGTTATGGAAGCTTGTTTAAAATATGGTGGTATTGTATTCGTTTTTATACAGTCCGTAAGTAATTGTCGTATTATTGGAGTAATAAAATGATTAATTGTTTTAAGTACAGTTGTGGGGACGGGGTCAAGTATTGAAGACGAATTAGTTTGCTTGATAAGAGTAGAAATATCGTCATCGGTAGGGTATTTAAACTTGGATAGTTGGGTGCAGTCAGTAAGTGGTTGATCATAAGTATATGGGTTATTGTTTGATAGTTTCGTCATATTTATTTCTACTTTTGATCGTATATCAATGATTTTTGAAGTAAAATAGTTTGAGAAATCATCTGGTGTAAACGGAATATCGTTAATATTGGTTTTAGTGTTTTTGTATAATAGCTTGTATGCTATTTTGAAAGTTTTTCTTGGGTTGTTAGTAAACGTAAGTAGTTTATTGTTGTAGTATAGATTTTTATAAGTTATTAATTCATGGCGATAAGTTGACCTTAATGATATAAATCTGTTCAAATTATCTATAGAATTACTAAATTTATAGAGTCTTTCTGCTTTCCTAAGATTATTTTTAAGAACATTTAGCGATTTGTTATACTAGGGTATGTTAGTTCTATTAGTAATAGTTTTACTTTTTATTGGTGCATGAACATTAATTAGTGAAGTTAATGAATCATTGAAGTTTGTTATATTTTGAAAACGATAAGTATTTGTAAAATCAAATTTAAATTTATTATAGTTGATTTGTGAAAGTGATCTAAATTTAATTAATTTTTTGTCATCGGTATATTTTTTTCGGAAAGTTATGTTGCTTTTTATCGTATAATGATCGGCTATGGTATTATTGATTGTATGTATATTAGAAGTAATCGTAGAGTCTTGTAAAGTCAATATGAGGTCGAGTCTGTTTCCTAGTATGTGCGTTGGGAATTTAATATGTTGTTTCTGATTTAAGGAGTTTAATATTTTATTGAATTCAATAGTATCGTGTGTAGTTAAATTCATCTTTATATTGAAATCTCCAAGTATTATTGTATTATCGTCAATAGGGCAGTTTGTGAAATAACTATAGTAGTCTGATAACAATTCGGTTAAGTTGGAATTAGGAGGTCTGTATATTACAAATATCGTTATAGTCATATAACCTGATATTATTTTAACTTTAATATATTGAGAGTCACTTAAGTTTATCTCTTTTACCATTACAGTCTGATAACACTTCCTGATCATTATTCCAACACCACCACCAAATCTATTATCTGTCCTTGGGCAATGATGGAATATATAGTCACTGTGGATAGGGGGATTACTAGAAGTTTTAGTCCAAGTTTCTGTAATACAAATGAAGTCGGGTGAAATAGTATTTAATAAGTCGAATATTAAAATATGATTTTTGATAAATGATCGTGCGTTGATTAAAAGTAGATATGGTGTATTAATATTATCTGTATTTATATTGTTATGTAAGCGTGAATATAGTCAAGTACGCTTAACGTTATTATCACTTATATTTGCAGTATTATCTTTTGAATCCTTTGTATTTTCGTTATCAGTATGTGGGTCAGTAGAAGTAGATGTAATATTGTCATTTGTGTTTTCGGTATTAGTATGTGGGTTATTTGATTTGTTATCTAGATATGATTTATAGTCTGTACACCACGATATATATTGTTCTTCAGTTGGGACATATGGTTTACATTTCCAGTTTATCATTTCAGTATTTGATATAAGTTGGGTAGGCCTGAGTTCGTATATAGATGTGCGTCTATTAAAAACACATTTATAGTTAGTATTAGTAAGTTTGGCTTTATATGCATGGTAAAGTACTTTTCCACGTTTAGCTGTTAAGTCGTCGATATAGGGTCGTATGAAAAGTCTAGAGAAGGGAGAATCTATAGTTTCAGATTTTGAGTTGAGCAGGGTATCACGTATGTAAGGAGAAGATACTATTATGTTACAATAATGAGAATGAAATGAAATATTTCCAATAGTATTGTAGTGAAGTCTTAGATGACTGAATAGAGATTTTATATAACTAATATTTCTATTTTTTAAATCTATGTGTTCAATTACAATGGATGGTATGGATTGATTTCGTATAGTTGGAACTTAATGTATGTTATTATGTATAGTGGGTCTAGTGCTATTATGTATAGTGGGTCTTATATTATGAATAGTGGGATGAATAATGGATGGTATGAATTGATTTCGTATAGTTGGAACTGAATGTATGTTATTATGTATATTGGGTATAGTGTTATTATGTATAGTGGGTCTTATATTATGAATAGTGGGACTATTCAAATTAGTTTTTAGAATGGAGGAATAGGTAGATGATATGGTTTCATTAATATTAGATAGTGATGCTAATTTAGTATTTATAGCGGTAATACTAGTTGTAAGCTCGTCAAATTTTTTGTTAAAATCAATTGATTTTTATGAATTTTCTCCATTTAGGGAACATGATTTACATGTGAATTTAAAGAAGGGTGATTTTAATATATGTATGGCATATTTAGATTGTGATATATTTGCATAGTCGTTTGGTAATACATTATATTTATAAAGGCATTCGTAATGCAGATATAATCCACAGTCACATTTTATAAAATTATTAGTGGTAATTTCATTACAGGCTTTGCATAACATAATATATATTAATTATAATAGATATATAGATATATTAAATAGAAATATATAGATTATAACAAAATATCGAAATGTAAAATTAATGTAGCAATGGGGAGTTAATTTCAATTCAGTGAATACTTAATTGGGTTATGTAATTATAATGAAATGAAATCAACAATTCGTATATAATAAGTATATACATATGAATAGAATGATATATACAAAATAATTAAATTCCTAAAAAATCAATATATGAATTTAATCAAAAATATGTCACATATAAATATTAACAAAATATATAGTTGATAATATATAAATGATTAATTACATAACGATTAATATATAATTTTATAAATAAATTAACGCATATATATACATATATATATATATATATATTTAATAAATATAATAAAAGTTAGTAGAATAAATATAAACAACTTAAATTAAATTACATATAAAAAATAAGAATAAATATTGTAACTTAGCTGATTAAAAGACGTCTGTACTGTAGAAAGGATAAAGCAAGAAATGATATTGTTATTGTTATTTTTATTTGGTGGAGTCCTTTCATCCCATCCAGGAACTTAGATGAAGTTTTCACTTATAACCATATATGGCTCTAATGTCCCTTCGAAGCCGCTCTCATGTTAAGGCATCAATGGTTTTAACGAGAGCCGATCATTTATTTATACACAATTATATAAGATCACTTCTAAATAATATATTAAGACCCATTTTATAAAATTAATTAATGGTCCGGATGAGGCTCGAACCCTCGTCCTACTTCTTGCGTGTCTGACGCCTTAGCCAATGAGTCACACAAGCAGTTAATTAAGCAGATATATATATATATATATATATATATATAATAAGATAAGTACACATGTATTACACCATATATAACCTATAGGGTATACCCCATACTGCTATAGCAGTACTATTCCTAGGTGTTAGTAAACATTGCTATGCAATGCCTACGCCTATGTCTATGCCTATCCATACGTATCTTACATCGATAACCTAAACGAGCGCACACACACACACGCATGAACGTATGCGTAGATGTAGGTGCGCATAGCGATGTTTTCTTAGTAGAGCAATACTAATGCATCCGTGTAGCTTAGTCATTCTTATTAGTCATTCTTATTAGTCATGCATTTATGATTCTATAATTTTCATCATGATTTACACATATAACCGAATACTTGAAAAGAGATAATCAGACTTATATCCGACACGGTACCGGGAAACCACGTGGTTTATCTAACTATTCACCGCGGTACTTCTATCACGTGATATCGACGGTAATGTTTACATTAAGCGTTACCCCCTCTAGCGGGCGGGATGTTCGCTAGGGTCGTTACCCCTGTCGGCCTCAAAGAGAACTAACTTTATAATCGCCACCCCCTCCGCCCACCGCTAATCTATAAATAGATATTAGTAGTATTGGTATTACGTAATGTTAAGAACCCTATCGCGATAGTAATAGATACGCCGGTATACGGTATTCACGTACAATAACAGTTACATTACTTAATATATATAGCACACCTCCCACATATTTTCATTTAGATATTCCTTCTTATCAATTTATATTTATTAATATTATTAAATTCTTAAATTTAATATTTAGCTGATTTATATTATATTTCACCCTCTGACTGTTTATATTTTATATATTGTTTGAATATTATCATGGTTTAATTTATGATAAATGATTATGTATATATTAATATGTATGTATGTATATATATAAATAATAATAATAATATAAAGGTATATTGACTCAAGTAAATGATAGACATTTATAATGGTAATGAGAAAAGTAAACAAATAATAATATGTTCTAATAATACATTTTAAAAGATATCCATTGTGAATACATTATGATATAACCGTAATTCTACAGGAATAATATTGCAATGTATTCATAGCAGCATAAGCAGCACAATCAGGATAAACGGCACAGCATATATAGATGATACAAATGACACATAGGGGATGTGAGGGGGTTTTGGTCGATACAATTTAGCACTCGCCATAGTAACCAGTACTCCGTGAATAAAATATTAGTATTTGAATTTTAGAATACGTATAAAAAAGATATAAATCTAATAAATAATAATCTCGTATTTTTATATTATGATAACAAAATTATATATTGTCAGTTCTAATACTACTGGTAAATATTAGTGAAATATGTTCGCCCAATATACTCAAATAATAAAATTTGAGTTAAATTAACTAATTCGAATATTTATAATAATTATTTGATAATATGTAATACACACATAATTTTAATTAATTATTTATTTTATATGCAACATATGTCCATTAATTATACGCTATTTATTACAATAAAATAGCAAAATATGCACTTTTTACATAATCGATAATATTATTAAATATATTAAATTTGTATTACATTTTTCTTAAAATATTAGGTAACATTAATATAACACACAGTTCGTTAATATAAAATATTTTCATATCTATTACCGTTGTGGTTATATTGCCATCGCCCAAAACCCCGTCACGCCCCTTACAGTTTCATCGGCTCACCTGTGCAACATGAACGTATGCTAGATAGGATACTGACTATTTTAGATAAGTACTCGGGAACTCCCATATATATATATATATATATATCGCATTATGGTTTATGCAAAGTAGTCATCACTTGCACACACATATAGAAATAGAGATCATAGTATCGCCATTATCTGCTGATTGATATATAACACTGTTAAAACAAGGCGCCTATTGCAGGTATGCGATCGTCTAGGTATGTAATCGAATGTGTTCATTAGATGTTGAGAAATGTGCGAACAAAACGAATTACAGTATACTGATATATCTAAGTAGACTAACTAATGACTAACTAATGTGATAGTGATGTGGTTAGTGATAATGTTAGATTAGATCATGTCTTACCTATTTGTAAAGGAGATATATCTCCTATAGATCGATCCTAGAGATATATCTTCTATAGATTGCTTAGCGAATAGTGTAAGATATGTGTAATGCATAATCCAGTGTATTATTAATAATAGTAATCCTACCACTATAGTAATACCATGGTGCACTAGCACTGGGCTGACGAGTGAGATGCGCACACTGTGAGATGGGAAGCTAGCGAATCAATGATTGAGTATGATTGATGAAAGTAATTTAGAAAGTTTACTTATAATTCTATCAGTTTATACTATATATATATATATATATATACATATATATATATATATGTATTTGTGTATTTGTGTATTTGTGTATGTAAACCTATTTACAATATACATATTTGTTTTAATATTTAAACAAATATAATCGAAATTTAATTTGTAAGCAACAATATTCTATTCATTACAATAAAAACACAATTCTAATAATAATTTATTTTTTTATTAATACATAATGATTATTCTTGCGATTCATTTTTATTAATTTTTTTATAATTTTAAAATCTAATTAATATGTCTAGAAATAAATAATAATAAAAAACAATATTAGCATCAACATCTATAGTTTATTAATTCATCCGTTAAATAAGCATCCTCCTTTATAATATCATTTACATTTTATATGTACAATAATATGACTTGTCATGATCGTTAAATATACATCTTACCACCCTACAACCCTACCACCCTACCACCTTGCCACCCTATCACCCTACTACCCTACCACCCTACCACCCTACCACCCTACCACTCTACCACCCTACCACTCTACCACCCTACCACCCTACCACCCTACCACCCTACCACCCTACCACCCTACCACTCTACCACCCTACCACCCTACCACCCTACCACCCTACCACCCTACCACCTTGCCACCCTACCACCCTACCACCCTACCACCCTACCACCCTACCACCCTAGAATGCACTCTTTAGAATGTACTCTTTAGAATGTACACATTTACGTATGCATGTGTACATATAATGACATTTATTATTTATTTAGTAAAATATTAAATAACTACATTTCAGATTAATATATTCTGACAATTTATATAAATTCCGACTTATCTAGTATACAACTCATATACATTACTATAATATATGTCCGACTTATCTGATTAAAGCCCCCTTAACATGGAGCTATATACAAATCCATACAAATAAATGTGTCCGACATATCGAAAAATCCGACTTATATAGAGTTTACTGCATTATATTTATAATATAATATAAAATCAAATACAGTTATTGTATCATTGTAATTCTATTATTAGAAAATTATTATACTTTTATAATTATATAATAATATAAACATAGAATAAGGATAATGATAAGCGCTGAATGATGGCCAATCAAAACCAAGTATAACAATTAGTTTGAACATAGGCGTATGTGTTACATGGATAGAAGGTATACCTTTCAAGGTAGTTATATATACGAGGGTCGATGTGGACTACAAATTACAAAAAGTTATTTCAGGATGTCCGCTTCCTCGATGTGTAATAAGTTACCTCTGATAATAAGAAGTCTCCTTCTATTTCTATCTTCCGTAAAAGACTGAAGAAATATCTTTTATTATACTTATTTTATTTAATATTATCATTTGATTACACTTTAGAGAATTGTTTCTACTATTAGTCGAGTGTCTAAATATAATATAATTATTATTATTATTATTATATGTTCATATAAAATTATTTCTATATTTATATTGAATATATTTAATGACAATATAAATACAATCCTATTATTTAGCTTACTATGTATACTTTTTTAAATCCTAGAATTTGATCATTTATGATTGTGATTATTATTATAATTTATTAATTTAAGGACATCACAAATAATTTGTGTTATAAAAATCATTGTTCGACGCCAACGAGAAAAAAAGAAAAGATAAACAAAATGAATAAAATAAATAAATGTAGAAATAATGTTACACATGAAATAAATCTAGTCATTGAAACAAATAACGGAAAGTAACTACTTAAGTGTTCTCTCAAACAATGAACACGATTCGCTTATACACGGACAACCAACACATGCTTAGTTGTATGATGTAACGTGACATACCGCGTGTGCGCACGTTTGTGTGCGGGTCACAGGTACTATGACGTGGTGTGTGCGCACACTTACGGAGTGAGTGCGCAAACATGTTGTGGGGGAGGCAAGTACCGACCGCGGAAGTGTTTTTCCTGGCTATATAGCAATGAATGATATCATTCATTTCACATACACACACATACCTACATACATACATACACACATACCTACACGCATACCTACACCCACAACACACCGCAGCCGCAGCCGCACTATAGAGCTGTAATATGTATACATACACACCGCACACTATAGACTAGTTCATTACGTAATAGAGAAGCGCACCCGCACACTTGTACCTATAGGTATACACTCGCACACACGTTCGCAGTGTAAGTCTCACACCTTCATATATATATATATATATATATATATATATAGAAGGAGAGATGAAAATAGATATACTTAGTTTTCTGAATAGTAAGCCATGTTTTATATCTACTAAACAATTAAACATAATGTTAAGTGTATGTTTTTTATATACTTATATATTATCATTATAAGAAAATACGTATATGTATACTATAGTGATATGATATTATATTATCACTGTGTTATCAAATTATTATTTTTATTATTATTAATATTATTATTATTATTATTATTGAATTGAATTGAATTAATATATGCAAAACGATCATAAAATATAAATTATATATATATATATATATATATATATATATATATACATTGAATATAATATAGTGAAGTAACCTTACTACGTATACGTACTATAGTTCTAACTAAACAGATCGGGGAAATAATTGAAATATATATTTACATTTGTAATATAAGTAAACATAAATTAAATATAAAAATGAATAATACAAGACAGAATAAAAAATAACAAAAAAATAATTATATTAAATATATTAATGTATAACTCAATAAATATACACCGTATATATTTATATTTATACGTTGTATATATATATTACATTATGATATTTTTAATTTTTAATTTAAATACTGATAGCATGTCAACCTACACTATTGCCTATTGGCATTGCCTGTATACACACACATATATATGTGTACCGCTCTATTTCTAGGAAGGTTGCTACGAACGTCAAGCAGTGATGCGTAGATTATTAATCGCTTAGAATATACACGATAGATAGGCTTATTTGAGTTCCTGGAATTATGTGTAGATGATGATTTAACCAAGTAACCCATTTAACCCATTTGTAAGTTTAATAAACACATCAAAACATGTTTTACAAATGTCGAGTGTACCTATACCTTTAGGGGTATACCCTTAAGGGGTTTACTACGATATATGATAAAGGGCTAATAAAAGATGTTAAATAACTTTGACATTTTTCAAGTTTCCGTTTAAGGGTATCCCACTGCCAGTATTTCCGTAAATATTTGCTAGAAAGCGATATTCTAACAATTTGTAGTGGGATACCCCCTTTCTTTCCGGCAACTTGCCGGAAATATAGTAATTTTAAAGATTGTATCACACTACAAATTGCTATAAAATCGCTTTCTAGCAATAATTTCCGGTCATTATTTCCGGAAATACTGATAGTAAAAAATTGCACTTTAATGCTAGTATTCGAAATGGTAGTTGTTAATTCAAGAAGAAGTCTGGCATATGAATTTTAAGTTTTATTTAAAGTATCGATATCATTAATTATACAAAAATGAAACAGACGATCATTTGTCATATTTCACACAACATACATATGTGTATTTACATGCAAATTAACATATATAGATATGTCTAATTCAATCACTTGATCACTATATGAAATACAAATAGTATAGGACTATTGTTGACATACAACTTTGTAATTTGTCCTAAATCTATAAGGTAAAGTAGGGTAAGGAACACCGATTATATAATTTCAAATCATCTGTAAAATGTATAGATGGAAGTCTAAATATATTAAATTAACAAAGTTTTTTACAATCGGCAAACAATATTATATATATATATGTTTATTATCAATAACAGTATTAGCTAAACCATTAATCAATTAAAAAAAAGTAAAATTTCAATAACGGAACCACGGGAAGACCGGTATTATTTTGGCGGAATCAGAAATTACGTTATTTATACTAATTGTTCAACTAATATTTGATGGCTTTTTCATTATAAATTGCGAGATGCACGAGTTATGCACTGAGATATCTTACATGTATGTATATGGGCAAACACCTTACATGTATTTATATAGGCCATACTAGTATTTGAAACAGAACGAGTAAGCGAGAGTGGAATGTATACAAATCAACACACACTAACATATACACACACATATATATATATATATATATATATATATATATATATATATATATATATATATATATAATTTAGGTATTTAATTACGTATACGTAAATCATACATATCGAATAGATAACCACGCCCACCCCACGCCCACGATAATAGGTGAACGTAACATAACTATCCGACAACGCGAGAGAATTGTTACCCTAGCGTATGTTAACCAGGCGATTAACGCGGTTACAACTCACCAGGGCTAATGCGAAAAAGGTGCCGCCGCGTCCGCTCGCTAGTCGACACCGTAATATCAGCCTCCCCATCTTCCTCTTCTTCGTCTTCCCCACCCTTCCCTCCCCCCCGCCCCCGCATCCATCGTACCGGTCTCGTTATCGCTGTGATGGATTACGGTGGCGCCACCATACCACGTGACTGGCTACCATAACCACGTGACGTGCGCGATTTATTACGTCACGGGTGCGTAAGCGGAAGATATGGGCGTGTCTTATCTAGCGAAGAGGGCGTGTCTTATCTAGAGAAGAGGGCGTATCTTAGCTAGCGTATGGTGTATCTTATCTATCGAATACGGGTTCCTCTCACCGCGATTATCATAACTGATATACGTAATACACGCGTAACCCCTTAAGGGTGCGTCCTTATACCTCTACTTTTATCAATGTATACATTTGATGATGCGATTGTACTGAAAAAATATGCTACACACTACTACATCAATGCCCCACGATATTCTATTATATATCGACAGTATCAATATGATAATATATTGTATATACCATCTAAATTGAATGAACTCTATCATAACTGTTAATAATATAATAACTAGCTTTAATACACTTCAATACTTAATAATCATTACCTGCAATTAAATACTAACAAAACTGAATGCCTATATTCCACAATAAATAACAAGTTCCTTAAGGATCCAAATGTATGTCCTTCTCATATATCCTTCTCAACGATTACAACTATCACTATAATAACAAACTTATATTTTAGATGTGATTCTACTATAGTAGTACTATAGTAATGTGTGTAGAGTCCACGCACTCTCGAATATCATCACTAATTAATAAATGTAACAATAAAATCTACCAAATAAAACACTTATAAAACGTATTTAAATAAACATTCATTAAAAATAGTATTACCATCTTCAGTACTTCATTTAGTAAAACTACAATATTGTAATATTACAATAGCTTCCATATATTATATAGCTTACTTTACTCACTAACGAAACAATAATATAAGATATAATACAATAGTAAACGCATCATGTAGAATCATATATAGAATTTCTAAAAATACACCGCCTTTCCTTAAAAAATGTAGATGCCTTCCCAATAAATCTAGAGCTTCACTTAAAATTCACATTCTAATTAATACTACGTTTAACTTTAATACACCTATAGATTAGCATATTATATTATTGTTTCGTATATATATATATATATATCATTACTTCTCTCTAATTATATATATATAAATACATACACTAATATCATTCCTTACCCCAACCATTACAATTCATGAAAACTCCCCTACATATTCATTTCAAACCCGTTATTTTTTTATTAAAAATAAGGTCACAATTACTTAACAAATACATCATCTACTTAAACTAACATAGGGGAAAGTAACCGAATACGGACAGTGCCCGAATACGGACACTCTCGGTATCTCAGAAACCATAAATTCTACAACAAAAATGCTCAATCAATAAAATATTCATAATAATATAAATAGTCTAAAAAAGTATTTTTATTTTTTAATTATTCAAATTATTGCTGTTATATCTAATAACCTGATTTTTTATTACGTTTTTAAATTTATGAAAAAAAATGTCAACTTAAAACCTTCTAAAGAATATAAAAATGTATCGATATAAAATATAACACTATATTATTAAAAAATATATCATTCTAAAAATGATATATATAATTTCTATATTTCTTATAAAATATTCATTAAGTTATAAGCATATATCTAGATGTCATATAAGTCCCTAATACGGACACTCTAGATGTCTTAATACGGACACCCTATAACCAATCACCGCGCAGCATAAGAACTATTCTGATTTTCATAAAGATCGCGTGCGTTATAATAGTAATACCACCAATAAAGCTAAATCTAAAATGTATATTCTTAGGTACTTAAATTGTATTATTAATTAAAAAAATAATAAAAATAAATAAATTATTAACTAATTAAATTATTCATAAATTATTCATAACATTAATTATAAATAATGTAATTGTAATTTATCTGATTTATTCATTAATAATTATATATATTATATACGGTTTATCTAGTGGTATATGGGGTATCCGTATTATAACACAGGATGTCCGTATTCGGACATGGGTACCGAATACGGACACCTTCGACGAGGGTCCCCCGTTATCTACGGAATTAAAAGATTAAATACAATTTTAAAATCACAATAATATCAATAATCATATAATATTAATATAATGTAATTTTTGGATAAAAATAATTAGTCATCAAATGTTAAGACCATTTATTGTCCGTATTAGGTTACTTTCCCCTACTACTAATACCGAAGAGTTTTCTCATATAATATTAAACACATGCGACATTAAAACCTACATTATTATTGCGGATAAATGTGTTGTTTATAATGTAAATTCATATCAAACATTTTAAACAAATTTAAAAATGGTTTAAATTATCATTTAATTGTAAAATGTTCATTATTAATATCTAATAAAGAAATAGGATATTGTGGTTTTAAATGATATACATATCTATGAGATGAGTAAAAGCTATCTTATATATATATATTAATAGCATATAAATTAATACAAAAATGAAAACATTATTGAATAAAACCGCGTCAAACCTAAATATATTACAGTGACGATATTATAGAATACTTCCAGCGACGACAGGGGTTCACTCCATTTAGGTTCACTCTTAATTAAGTGTCATAGATAGGAAGTATACTATCGTATTATAATTAAGTATAATAGATTCTTAATTCATTGCTAATACTATACTACATTAATAAATTATAAATTATATAATTATAAAAATGATTCAATATATACATTTTTACATGGCGATATATTCTATTGTTTAACGTTGTTTACCCATGGCTGCATCTGACTCACGAGTGATGCACCTGTAAGTATTCCCGTGAAGTATTATTATTATATAGCGTCATGGTTCTGTATTCGCATTATAGTTGTATTATTCACATCGGAACTTTGTTATTAGTAATCTTAATTAGGTATACCACTATAACTACAACCATATATGGTATACACTATATACATTATATATAGTATATTATTATCACACACGTGTAATTAGGGAATATTATCTACATTATGTAGTTAGCCTAAACAAGTGTAAACTATCTACTTACCGTGATCACTGGTATTAACTGGCTACATGTATGACATCGTGTGGTACGCTGTGTAGCATTGCACTATAGCATACGGTGGTCAGTCAGTCGGATACACTATGAATCCAGCTTAACTCTTTCAGAAGATGAAATGCTATCACAACGTTGAAAACATATTAATATTAAATACTATGCGAACATATCATTGTCATAAATTAATATTGAACTATTTTATTTATTTATTTTTCTTTTATTATTATAACTATAATTAATAATTTTCTCTTATTTTATTCTTATTTTCACGTTTGAGCTTATTTTAAATACGGATTTCTGTGGTTCAATAAACTCGCCATCGTAAACATCATATGTGGAATAGATAATTAATCTAATTCCTAAGGTATCGATATGTATATATATATATATATATATATATATATATATAATTAGATCTATAGATATTAAACTATAACTACTAATATAAATAAGTAATAATGATGATTTATTCATTTAGAAATATAATTAAATATTTTTAATACTATAATATCTATATATATATATATATATATATATAAATATATTTGTGAAATACATATTAATAGGCCTATATAAATATTATACGACAGGATTATAAATATAAGCAATCCACTGAGGTGTGGACTATATAACGCTATCTCTGATATTGCGCAATGCATTAGTAATGCCTATCTATTAGAGATCGCGCCCATCTCATCATAATTATGCCGTCTATCTCGACATACAGATAATTATGATAATATTTACACAATTACGGCTAGTCGAATATAACGCTTAATTGCACAGTAGTAATGACCACCACCACCACTACTACTACTACTACTACTACTACTACTACTACTACTACTACTACTACAACCATTACCACTGTCACCACTACTACCACTACTACCACCACCACCACCACTACTACCACCATCACCACTACCACAACCACCATCATCACAACTACCACTGTCAGTACTACTACCACCACCACCACCAACATCACCACCACCACTACTACCACCACCACCACTACCACTAACTAACCCCCCACGATCATTTGACCACAATCAAATCACCCGCAGCGCCCCCTACGTACACGCTTAACGTCACGTGTTGTATATAAACGACGGAGCATCATTTCCTAACTTATTAATTATTGTCGGGCGATAATAACAGAAAATAGCCAATATTATTGTGAAGCCCTTTAGGAGGAAAAAGCACATTAATGTTATACCAAGGACATGTCCTTGGTTATACACTAGAAAAGGAAACTGAAAATTAAAAAAATTATTCTAATAAATATTATTATTATTTTTTGTATTATTATTTATAACATATTTTACAATATAATATAATTATAATTATAATTACAATTATAATTGCTAACTCAGGCTACGAAAATCGATACCTTTATTGTTATTGTTATTGTTATTTTGGTGTAGTCCTTTAAGGAATTATCCAACCGATGAACTTAGATAAAGTGTTTTGTACTCATATTAAAATATATGTAATATCTGAAACCCTTCGAAGCCGCTCTAATGTTAATGCATTCATTGTGCTAACGAGAGCCGAAACTTTGTAATCATAATAATCATATAGATCAAATCTAAATATTTTTCTAATAACTTTTTAATGGGGGTTTTAACTAGCGCCTACTACATGCGTTCCTGACGACTTATCCATCTGAACCACACACGCAGTTTATGCATAATAGTATATAAATACTTTAATATTGAAATTATATAATCACTAGTTATAAGTTATCGATAGATTAATAATGTTATATATCAATTTAAGTTTCTCTAGAATTTAATTAAGTACTCATACGCTTATCAATGAACTTTAGCCACTAATAATAGAATAGTGACAATACGAATTATCACGCTGACGCCACGCATACAAATATTCGTAAATTATAATCGCGGTTTTTAAAGATAAACAATTTTAAATGTTTGCGAACATTCACAGATGCGGTTTTTCGAACTAATAATGTCGTCTGTTGCCCCAGCTTTAACATTAGTGATGTTATGAACTTAGGAACCCGTACCAGTAACGTTATACGTATCTATAGACAATTAACTATTGTATAACATTATGTAACTATAAACGTTGAGGGAGTGAGTGGGTGAGGATGATACGAGGAAGATGCTCGGGAGAAGTTGCCCATTACTATTACACTCCGTTATCTGGAAGCCATTAAATAGGCATTGTTTATATACGATTGGGACCCGCACGGGGATCAGTGCTATCTTCACGATCGAGCTAGGGCTCTCTGGCTCTAGTGCATTGTCACGTGACAACAACAACGTATATCATGTTATGGGGGCGTGGCTACCTAATGTTTCATTTACTAATGGCACGAGAAGAGTATTAGTGGTAGAGGCGGTGGTAGTAGTAGTAGTAGTAGTAGTAGTAGTAGTAGTAGTAGTAGTAGTAGTAGTAGTAGTAGTAGTAGTAGTAGTAGTAGTAGTAGTAGTAGTAGTAGTAGTAGTAGTAGTAGTAGTAGTAGTAGTAGTAGTAGTAGTAGTAGTAGTAGTAGTAGTAGTAGTAGTAGTAGTAGTAGTAGTAGTAGTAGTAGTAGTAGTAGTAGTAGTAGTAGTAGTAGTAGTAGTAGTAGTAGTAGTAGTAGTAGTAGTAGTAGTAGTAGTAGTAGTAGTAGTAGTAGTAGTAGTAGTAGTAGTAGTAGTAGTAGTAGTAGTAGTAGTAGTAGTAGTAGTAGTAGTAGTAGTAGTAGTAGTAGTAGTAGTAGTAGTAGTAGTAGTAGTAGTAGTAGTAGTAGTAGTAGTAGTAGTAGTAGTAGTAGTAGTAGTAGTAGTAGTAGTAGTAGTAGTAGTAGTAGTAGTAGTAGTAGTAGTAGTAGTAGTAGTAGTAGTAGTAGTAGTAGTAGTAGTAGTAGTAGTAGTAGTAGTAGTAGTAGTAGTAGTAGTAGTAGTAGTAGTAGTAGTAGTAGTAGTAGTAGTAGTAGTAGTAGTAGTAGTAGTAGTAGTAGTAGTAGTAGTAGTAGTAGTAGTAGTAGTAGTAGTAGTAGTAGTAGTAGTAGTAGTAGTAGTAGTAGTAGTAGTAGTAGTAGTAGTAGTAGTAGTAGTAGTAGTAGTAGTAGTAGTAGTAGTAGTAGTAGTAGTAGTAGTAGTAGTAGTAGTAGTAGTAGTAGTAGTAGTAGTAGTAGTAGTAGTAGTAGTAGTAGTAGTAGTAGTAGTAGTAGTAGTAGTAGTAGTAGTAGTAGTAGTAGTAGTAGTAGTAGTAGTAGTAGTAGTAGTAGTAGTAGTAGTAGTAGTAGTAGTAGTAGTAGTAGTAGTAGTAGTAGTAGTAGTAGTAGTAGTAGTAGTAGTAGTAGTAGTAGTAGTAGTAGTAGTAGTAGTAGTAGTAGTAGTAGTAGTAGTAGTAGTAGTAGTAGTAGTAGTAGTAGTAGTAGTAGTAGTAGTAGTAGTAGTAGTAGTAGTAGTAGTAGTAGTAGTAGTAGTAGTAGTAGTAGTAGTAGTAGTAGTAGTAGTAGTAGTAGTAGTAGTAGTAGTAGTAGTAGTAGTAGTAGTAGTAGTAGTAGTAGTAGTAGTAGTAGTAGTAGTAGTAGTAGTAGTAGTAGTAGTAGTAGTAGTAGTAGTAGTAGTAGTAGTAGTAGTAGTAGTAGTAGTAGTAGTAGTAGTAGTAGTAGTAGTAGTAGTAGTAGTAGTAGTAGTAGTAGTAGTAGTAGTAGTAGTAGTAGTAGTAGTAGTAGTAGTAGTAGTAGTAGTAGTAGTAGTAGTAGTAGTAGTAGTAGTAGTAGTAGTAGTAGTAGTAGTAGTAGTAGTAGTAGTAGTAGTAGTAGTAGTAGTAGTAGTAGTAGTAGTAGTAGTAGTAGTAGTAGTAGTAGTAGTAGTAGTAGTAGTAGTAGTAGTAGTAGTAGTAGTAGTAGTAGTAGTAGTAGTAGTAGTAGTAGTAGTAGTAGTAGTAGTAGTAGTAGTAGTAGTAGTAGTAGTAGTAGTAGTAGTAGTAGTAGTAGTAGTAGTAGTAGTAGTAGTAGTAGTAGTAGTAGTAGTAGTAGTAGTAGTAGTAGTAGTAGTAGTAGTAGTAGTAGTAGTAGTAGTAGTAGTAGTAGTAGTAGTAGTAGTAGTAGTAGTAGTAGTAGTAGTAGTAGTAGTAGTAGTAGTAGTAGTAGTAGTAGTAGTAGTAGTAGTAGTAGTAGTAGTAGTAGTAGTAGTAGTAGTAGTAGTAGTAGTAGTAGTAGTAGTAGTAGTAGTAGTAGTAGTAGTAGTAGTAGTAGTAGTAGTAGTAGTAGTAGTAGTAGTAGTAGTAGTAGTAGTAGTAGTAGTAGTAGTAGTAGTAGTAGTAGTAGTAGTAGTAGTAGTAGTAGTAGTAGTAGTAGTAGTAGTAGTAGTAGTAGTAGTAGTAGTAGTAGTAGTAGTAGTAGTAGTAGTAGTAGTAGTAGTAGTAGTAGTAGTAGTAGTAGTAGTAGTAGTAGTAGTAGTAGTAGTAGTAGTAGTAGTAGTAGTAGTAGTAGTAGTAGTAGTAGTAGTAGTAGTAGTAGTAGTAGTAGTAGTAGTAGTAGTAGTAGTAGTAGTAGTAGTAGTAGTAGTAGTAGTAGTAGTAGTAGTAGTAGTAGTAGTAGTAGTAGTAGTAGTAGTAGTAGTAGTAGTAGTAGTAGTAGTAGTAGTAGTAGTAGTAGTAGTAGTAGTAGTAGTAGTAGTAGTAGTAGTAGTAGTAGTAGTAGTAGTAGTAGTAGTAGTAGTAGTAGTAGTAGTAGTAGTAGTAGTAGTAGTAGTAGTAGTAGTAGTAGTAGTAGTAGTAGTAGTAGTAGTAGTAGTAGTAGTAGTAGTAGTAGTAGTAGTAGTAGTAGTAGTAGTAGTAGTAGTAGTAGTAGTAGTAGTAGTAGTAGTAGTAGTAGTAGTAGTAGTAGTAGTAGTAGTAGTAGTAGTAGTAGTAGTAGTAGTAGTAGTAGTAGTAGTAGTAGTAGTAGTAGTAGTAGTAGTAGTAGTAGTAGTAGTAGTAGTAGTAGACTTTTAGACATTGGTATATCTTCAACTGCTCATGATTTCTTAATTGGATTTGTCACTAATAGAACTTTTTCTGATAAGATCAATAACTCTTATTCTAAATCTCAATCATTTAAGTACGGGGTTCCGCAAGGATCCGTCTTAGGTCCACTACTATTCTCTATATATCTGAACCCAATAACTAATATCATCAAATTATTTAAAACATTAAGATTTCATCTCTATGCTGATGATATTCTTATTTATTCTGTTAATAGTAGATTGGTCATGAATAATGAGCTAGTTGAATGTGCCAATCAAGTGAATAAATGGCTACTTATGAACAAACTTCTACTTAATACTTCTAAAACTGAATTACTGAACTTACCGCATAACTTTAATAACTTCACTGATGTATTTATTGATAATATTAGGATTATTCATCACTAAAAATTAAATATCTTGGTATTACTATTGATAATAAATTGAATTTTGATGATCATATGTCAACTGTTTGCAAGAAAACAAATTTTCATTTATATAATATACGCTATATAAGAAAGTTCATTAGCAAAGACCTCACTACGATGCTAATTAAAGCAATGGTATTTTCGTCGACTAATTATTGTAATTCGATATATTTAGGTCTATCCAAAAAATTGAATAAATGTATCTATAGAATTGATCATTCGGCAGTACGATTAATCTATCAACAACCTTTATTTGATCACTTGAGTGTTACATTGCGTCAACATAATCTTAATATTCTCAACAATATTAATAGAAGCAAATATAGAATTCTATGTATAATTCACAAATCACTCACTGCAGGTCCTTCATATATTAGAACTTGCCTATCAGTTAAAGTGCCTATCTGTCGTGAACTTCGATCATCTATTGATGTATACTGCTTACAAGTCAAGAAATCAGTGAAAACAGTAACTTCCAAGAGAGCCTTTCAATACTATGCGCCGCCACTATGGAATTCTCTTCCCTTGGAAATAAGAATGATTCCTAATCACGATACCTTTAAATTTAATTTAAAACGTTATTTATTCAATATTGAAAAGTCTTAATTTATTATTGTTACGTTATTTATGTTATGTATGTTATTGATATGTTTTATTTTCCATATGACATTATATCATATGGTTTTTTTTTATATATTAATAACCAATATTGCATTTTGCAATGTACAGTTTATAATAATATTAATTATTATTTTGTTTATATTCAATTATGTTATTTTTGTTTTATGCTTTGTTACACTCTTGAGAACGCCTGGTGTGTTATTTGCAGTGTTTAAATAAATCGTTTTGATTGATTGATTGATAGTAGTAGTAGTAGTAGTAGTAGTAGTAGTAGTAGTAGTAGTAGTAGTAGTAGTATTAGTAGTAGTAGTAGTAGTAGTAGTAGTAGTAGTAGTAGTAGTAGTAGTAGTAGTAGTAGTAGTAGTAGTAGTAGTAGTAGTAGTAGTAGTAGTAGTAGTAGTAGTAGTAGTAGTAGTAGTAGTAGTAGTAGTAGTAGTAGTAGTAGTAGTAGTAGTAGTAGTAGTAGTAGTAGTAGTAGTAGTAGTAGTAGTAGTAGTAGTAGTAGTAGTAGTAGTAGTAGTAGTAGTAGTAGTAGTAGTAGTAGTAGTAGTAGTAGTAGTAGTAGTAGTAGTAGTAGTAGTAGTAGTAGTAGTAGTAGTAGTAGTAGTAGTAGTAGTAGTAGTAGTAGTAGTAGTAGTAGTAGTAGTAGTAGTAGTAGTAGTAGTAGTAGTAGTAGTAGTAGTAGTAGTAGTAGTAGTAGTAGTATGGTAAAACATTTTATTTGTTAAATGATATTTTATTACATGTGATATACGTGTCTATATAAAAATTATATCAATCGCTATGAAATATATATATATATATACGTGAATAAATACTTGATATTGTTGACGATCTCTGGCTCACATTTATCAATTAAGTATTATCATCAGGCCACATCTAATCGATACATAGCGTTTATCACCTCAGCATCATTGTGACGTCATCCCTAGCCGGAAGTTGATGAAGTCATCACATTTATGACGTAATTACATCGCGTATATGTTGCACATTCATTGAAATTCGCGCGTTACTATCGGCTATCCATGACGTGTATCTGCATGCACATTCACATTCACGAACACCTATATGTATATTACAGACTATTTTTTTACTGATATCCTGGATAGAAATTTTATTTTATAATCAAATATTTTATTTAATATTATTTTAATTTTATACTTGACTTTTCGCCCCACAATCACATTGGGTTGATAAGCATTAGGGTGAACGACTTGATGAGCTCTTTCATCCATGATCCTGCGGGCTAATGCCTAAACTCTGATTATTATTATTATTATTATTATTATTATATATATGTAAGGATATTTTTTATATTTTATATATAATAGTCATATACAATTTATACATTGCCATACACATACACAATTATACATTGTGTAGTTTGCATGGTAGTTAATAACTTATATTATTATATATATAGTTATGATAATTATCATATAGTTATATTAATTATCATATAGTTATGATAATCGATGACGTACTTATAGAAATAGATTACTTTAGATCCACTCACCAGCCTCAACGTGATGCACACAGGTCGGATAGCGGCGATTATGATTGCATAATAGTTATGTAATGATGCACGGAGTGGTTACACGGTATTATGTCATAGCTCACTGAGATATTATTTATCTACGTTACACTTAGAAATATTACTAAATATTGACTTTTACAGTATTTCGTGGTACATACAGTCATTGTTGTACTATATAATCGTAATCAACAAATATTATGTTATATAATTACTTGACTAATTAGATTTATTATAAAAATGTTATATACTATTAAACTTAAATTTATATTAACATATAATATAATTAATATCTATAAACAATATTTGAATGCAGTAATTCTCGTAATTAACAATGACGGCATTTCCTTTTTTCTATTCTTTTCAAATTCCGATATATCCTATGTATGCATTATGTATTACAGATAAGAATTACATTACATTTATACACGTCTATGGGTAGGGGCGCTGCAACAGGGGGACGGGGGGATATATCCCCCCTCACTCTAAAATCTAGGGGGACCTCCTATATATTGGTCCCCCCCCCCACTTTTACCACAACATTTATTTTGATTGGTTAGTCCCCCCTACATACACACCATCATTGCAGCGGCCCTACGTACAGTGTTCATGCATCAAGCTACACTAACGACACGCCCAGTACGATGCTGGAGGATGTGTGTCGTATACTTGCTGCACAGACACACTTAGTAGCGTGCATTCATTAGATACGCTACTTGAACGTCGTGTGGCTCCCCCTATGTATTCACCCACTACGCTTAACGTCAGACAGATCTGTATGTGACACCTACGTCATATTGATTACGTCATAGACTTTGTTATTGTTATTATCATTATTATCATTATTATCGTTATTATTATTAGTATTGTTATTATTATTAATATTATTAATATTATTATTAATATTATTATTATATCCGTTATTTATTTAGAGTATTATTATGATAACATATATTTTTTAATAAATATTATTGGTTAGTATTGTATATTTATATTATATATATTCCATATATGCTGATATATATATCACCATACGCATATATATATATATATATATATATATATATATAATTATATAACTTATATGTAGTAAATCAATGTTATGCTATATTATTGTTAATGTAATATCTAAATATATTATTATAATCAATATATATAACATATTATAATGTAATATAATAACGTATACATTTTTATTTAACTACGGAAATATGTGAACTCCTCAACCTTCGCCACCTATTGGTTATCGGTGAACTTAGTAAACATTTGTCTAATCATTATCTAATAGTATTAACTTACTTTATTCCCGTAATAAGTTCGTCGTGCTCATTGTGGGGTCATGATGGTTACACGAGTACACTAGGTACAACTAGGTATAACTAGGTACAACTAGGTACAACTAGGTACAACTAGGTACAACTAGGTACAACCTACTCACATTCTCATCGATCCTATAAAGTTGTAACGGACTCCGCCAGTTTATAATCCAAACCAAGCATGTTTTCATCATTGCTGTGGTCGACTTCTCTTTATTTTGTATTCAACTAAGTATACTTAATTAATTAACAATTGTTACAGATATTATTACGAGAATATTATTAAACTAATTTAAAAATAGAATATTGAATATATTAAGTAGTAGCGTAATTCTATAGCATTAATATGTAGCACTATGTGACCGTTGTCTGGTGGTACACTTGCAAATGTTCATATCCCTGTAGCAATACCTCCTAGTCATGTTACATAGGCAATGCAAGTTAGAATTCATTTTTGAGTATAATTATTGTAAATCTAATGTATAGATATAAAACGTTTAATATAGATTTGCAGAATATCGTTAAATATAAGCTAAATATAGTCCTCTTTAAAGTAATGCTATAGTTTTAGACTTGCAATATTAACAAAATTAAACATCTATTAAATCTATCTATATATTTTGTATATATATATATTACATTATAAAGATGTGTAACTATAAATTATTATATGAAATAATTATATTAGTTTAAATAGACATATGTATGTCTTATCTAAATTAGTATTTTCAAGGTGGTATGTTTTACCATATTATCATAAAAAATAGTACTGTCTCTATATAGTAGTATTATATTATATATGTAGTATATATAGTATATATATATATATATATATATATCATATATCTATATATGTATAGTAAATATATTGTATTACTATAGTGATCACTATATATAGGTATATATACACCCTACCTATCAATCAAATGTATTTTTATTTATAAATTAAATTAAATTGTCGATAACATTTTATTTATGTTAATATTAAAACTACAATTATTACAGTATATATAATAATATGCTATTTACTATAATAACTTTTGACGGAATATTATAAACGTACTCTAAAATTACTTTCTAAAAGTACCGGTAGTTCCTACTTAGATAAAACATTTAACACATAGGGGAAAGTCTCCGATTACCGACCCCTAAATGATTATTTGTAATAACTTTCAATATTAAATATATGTATTTGAAATTTTGTAATTAGGGTAATATTATGGCAATGAATAATGTGGCTATTTTCAATTGTTGATATAATTATATTGACAAGAATAAACATAGGTTCGGTAATCGGATACATGTGCCTAATACCGACCCCATTCTCCTATTACCGACCCCCTAAAATAATCGTGGTATAAATAATTGTAGTATTATAATATCCAATAAAAATAGTAGATATACATAAATATAATTAATTATAACATACACGCAATTTATTTATTATTTAATTTATGTTTTAATAGTAATACTAAATTTAAATTTAAAATTTATAGTAATTATACTAAAATAGTGTATATTATTATTTAATATTTATTTATTAATCAGTATATTTTCTTTTAATTAATAAAGTATTTACGATGATTTAAAAAAAGTTATTATTCTAATATTTAAAAAGTAAAAACAGAATATTACATTTGATCAAATAACAATTATAGGATTCAATATTTATTAAACGAAATACGTATTCGTATTTATCATTAAATTACTAACAGTTCATGTATATATAATGCTTTGATATATCTTATAGTAACTGAGATACGAGAGGGTCGGTATTAGGATGGGGTCGGCAATCGAAGACCTTCCCCTAAATATATATCGATAGATACATCTATATAAGGGTGATAATATCAGAAAATATGATATATTACTATGAACCCTTTAGGAGGTAGAAGCATATTAATATTATAAACTAGAAAACGAAACAGAAAACAAACAATATTTTTCTAATAAATATTATTATTATTATTATATATAAGTTAGTGAGTAAGTAAGTAATTATTTATTTATACACTTGTATTTTTACAATCTCGCAAATGTAAACGAAAATAAATTAACAGAAATTATAAATAGATCAAATAAAATAATAATTAACAAAATATATATATATATATTACATTAATTAGGGATGATGGATATATCTCCAGACTCGATACCTACGTATTATGCTGGCGGTATATAAAGCATAGCGTACTTTGTTCATTGACCATATTAAATAGTACACTACTTGATATACTATTGATTTAAATCAATTAAAATTACATAACAAACTCATCTAATTTCTTAAGGTTATTCATTTTCTGTATGGTAAATTTTAATATAAATATTTTAGTAACAAAACAACTATTTAATTTTCGAGAATTATCAATAAAACTTTTATTTGTAATTTGAATAATAGGTTTACACTATTATCTTTATTAACTTAAATATTCTCCCTATGCAATACTTAAAAGTGAATACTATATCACTACTATAATATTAATATTAGTTACATTATACTATTATAGTGAATTAAGTCGTCAAAGCTAACATTATTGTTCGACAATCTGGAATCAGAATTAACTTTCAATTTTTAATTTAATTTCTTATTCGATAAGGGGGTATCCCAATACCATTATTTCCGGAAAGAATGACCGGAAATGTTTGCTAGAAAATGATTTTAAATAAAGTTGTATTGGGATACCCCCTTTAAAGTTACTATATTTCTGGAAAATTTTCGGAAAGTAAGGGGATATCCCACTACAATTTTATTTAACTTGCTAGAAAATCACTTTCTAGCAAACATTTTCAGACATTGATTCCGGAAATACTGGTAGTGGGATGTGACCTCCTTTAGAAGTAATATGTAATATATTTACTATTTAACTATAGTATTATTAATATATGATAGAATTATATATATATATATATATATATATATATATAAATGTATATACCAATATACGGAATACAAATATATAGCAATGATAGGTATATAGTAGCTATTATATGTTACATTATTGCTCTAGTATACTATATATATATCATATTATATGATTCATATGTATAATCTTACTAGGTTATATATAAATAATTTAAGTTATATATATATATATATATATATATATATATATATACAGCACACGTATATAGAATATGTTGCATTGCGAAGGACATAATACGATTATAGGGAACACGCGTATAAAACGGGATAGGTATGCGAGTAACCACGATTTCGTCACGCGTCTAAAAATGGCGAAATCTGCGATAATAGAAGTAGTGTAACAATACCTACTTCCGGCCGTAAACCTGATTAGGTAAGCCACGTCTAGAGAACTGCTTATAACGTGTGCAATGTACGTATCGAGTACAGCTATATCTATATATGTATTATGTACAGCTATATCTATATACCGTATATGTATATATATATATATACGTTAAACTCAGAATAATAGTATACTTTATATACTTCTATATAAAATACATACTGTACTAAAATAAATAACGTACAAACTAAACTGTATAATATACACACTAATATGGTGTTATTAGTGTACAAAGTACAATGTATAATACGTGATATCTTTATTTATTACAACGAGTTATCATTATTATCATTGAATCTCGTGAGTTAGGCGATAAGTTAATATTGTCACTAAAATAGATGTCATCTGATGGAATTTCATTGGTTTTTGAACTACAAAATATATAATATTACGCAAACTATCTAGTATTAACGATATTTTATAATATGTTATGTTAAAATATATATATATATATATATATATATATATATATATATACTATAGTAAACGACAGTACATAATTAGAGAAACTCTTTAACTCGCAAAACAGTAAAGTTTCACATTCTATCATCACAGGTGTCGGTGAATACATTCATATATTCCTAATTAGCCTTCAATAATTATAATATTGTTTTAAATATTTAATATAACATGAATTAGAAATTATTATTTAATATTAATAGATTAAACTATATGTATGAATATTAATAGTATAAGCAAATATATTTGGTATAATTATAAGGTTTTACAATTACTATACGAATTAAGATACGCTTACTAATTGCCATTTCGGACACTGGACAGCACATTCGTGTAGCCTATAGATGTAATCTACGTGTATGTTACACGAGTAAAGTAAACAGATAAATCGCCCTTCTACGATCGCTGTAATTCGCGAGACTAGCGAGCGCAGAGGACATTAACCAAGCTCATAGATAGTAGATCATAACAGACGATAAACAATATTCTATTAATAATGAAACGCCACAATAGTTTATCGTGGAAGTTATTTTATACATGCAGAACATCGTAAAGTATGCAGGTGCACATTTATCATTAAGTCGATTATTTATATATATATATATATATATATATATATATATATATATATATATATACATAGATTTAATAGTGCATGTGTATATTTATGTATAAATATTAATATGCAATGTGTAGGATAAGTGTTTACTAATTATATTCGAATTTAAAATATATTTGTTATTTACCTTACTTTCTAATTACTAGTATGCAATACACCTTACAGATTATCTATATTTTATCTATATATATATTATATATTTATATATTATATCTTAATATATATAGATATTATATATATATATATATATATATATATATATATATATATATATATATATATATATATATATATATATATATATATATATATTTAGAAACATATATCTATATATATATTCGTCTAAACATACTTTAATTAGGTGGTGCGCGGCGGGCTCGTACGCCGAGGCCGAAGGCCGAGCCGTCCCCACCTCGACGTTAACGGCTAGGAAAATAATTTTATTAAATTGAGGTGTGATTTTTTTTTTAATTTTTCAAAATCTCTTGCCAAAATAAAAGTCTTTTTCCGTCAAAAATCTCAACAAAGTGTATACTTGAATTCAAATAATGCTCGATTTGAAAATTTGTTTTGCCAATGTATACATATGAGGTTAGCTACTCGAAATATATTTAGGAATACATAGTATGCGCGCATTCATTTTCATCTACGGGCAATATTTCTGGTAGTATTTTGGGTTTTTATCGTTAAAATTTAATATTTAATATTTTGTATAAATTCAAATAATTAAAATTCGCTGTAAGGAAAACGTAAAGAAAACGTCTGGAGATAAAGTGGGGCAGCGGGGGTAACATGAATGATTTACTTTTTTGAATATGTATTCACGCGATACCAATAATCGTCAAATAGTGTCATTTTTTGATCGATTTACGTAATCGAAAAATTTAAATTCGACGCAAATTTTTAATAACAAACATTATCGTGGAGAATTTTATCGTAAATAATTTCGTAAAAATGAGTTTCTTTAATTTCGAATACATTACGTAAATTTACGAAATGGTACTTCCGGTTTGAATATCGAAATAACAATTGGTAAATCGGAATTTATTTACCCGTATTATTGAGGTGAAATTCAAGAACGAGTAAAATCGAGTTAATATTTTTTACGTTACGAGTTTATATTAATTATTTCCTATCTACGCCATGTAAAAATAAGTTATTAAACATACGGTGATGTGAATAATCAAAATCTACAATAATTATTCGATTTCAATAATTTAACTTTATTAAATAGATAATTAAAATAGAATATAATTTTATAAATGTTGACTTCTTATGTTTAATATTCTTCGAGCTACGGCCGAAATAGTGAATAATATATGATTTTAGAGTAGTCTATTTGACCGACTTCCGGTAATATTTTCGTATAAATTATGGATTCATCAGATTAGGAGTACGAAAATACATGTAATAAAATCAGAAAAATCGTGAAAATTTGAATAATAGGGTTTCCATCTCTGTTTTAATATTTCGCCAAATGTCATCATATATGGTCAAAGAAAAAAATATAGATTTATAAAAAAATATTTTTTCTAAAATCTATTCTATAATTATATGCATTACAATAATTGATATTTTTAGTTATATTTATTGTCACTGTTGTGTTTAGGTTGGGTTAAGTTTTAATATTGGTAGATTTTTTTTAGCTGCATTACTTCCCGTGTGATACTATAAAAGCATATTCATTTATATTGTTATTTTCACAGTTGTGGATAGGTTGGGTTAAGTTTTAATTTGTGTAGGTTTTTTTAGCTGAATTATTTCCCGAGTGAGCCTATACAAGGATATTTGCACAGTTGTGGTTAGGTTGGGTTAAATTTTTATTTGTGTAGGTTTTTGTAGCTGCATTACTTCCAGAGTGAGCCTATAAAAGCATATTCATTTATATTGTTATTTTAACAGTTGTGGTTAGGTTGGGTTAAGTTTTAATTTGTGTAGGTTTTTTTTAGCTGCATTACTTCCCGAGTGAGCCTATATAAGGATATTTGCACAGTTGTGGTTAGGTTGGGTTAAGTTTTAATTTGTGTAAGTTTTTTTTAGCTGCATTACTTCACGAGTTAAACTATAAAAGCATATTTATTTATTTTGTTATTTTCACAGTTGTGGTTAGATTGGGTTAAGTTTTAATTTGTGTAGGTTTTTTTAGCTGCGCTACTTCCAGAGTGGCCTATAAAAGTATAGTGATATATGTGTGTGTTGTCATTGATATTTAGAGTATTAGTTATTTTCATTGTTGTTGTTAATTGTATTAACTTTTAATATTGGTGGTTTTTTTTTAGCTGCATTACTTCCCGAGTGAGCCTATACAATAATATTTATTTATATTGTTATTTTCACAGTTATGGTTAGATTGGATTAAGTTTTAATATTGATGGTTTTTTTAGCTGCATTACTTACCGAGTGAACCTATAAAAGTATAGTGATATATGTGTCTATGTTTTTATTGATATTTTGAGTTTTAGTTATCGTCATTGTTTCGGATAGGTTGGGTTAAGTTTTAATATTCGTAGGTTTTTTTTTATCCGCATTATTTCCCGAGTGAGCCAAATAAAGCTAAATGTATATACTTTTTTTAGTTGCATTACATATATATGTATACTATAAACCTATATACCTAGCTGCATTACATCACCAAGTGAACCTTACGATCGAACACTGGCGAAGCCGGCCACCCACCCTAGTATATATATATATATATATATATATATATATATATTATACCTATATGTATATACCACTATAGTATTGTTTTCAGTTAAATATATATATATATATTTTGTTATTTTTATTTGGTGGAGTCCTTTCATCCCACCCATGAACATAGATGAAGTTTTCATTTTTATAACCATGTATGGCTCTAATGTCCCTTCGAAGCCGCTATCATGTTAAGTCATGGTTTTAACGAGAGTCGATCATTTATTATACATAATTATTTAAGATATCTTTTAAATATTATTTTAAAACATATTTTAATTGTCCGGACGGGGCTTGAAACCGCGTGCTACTGCTTGTGTGTTTAACGCTTTAGCCACATTATCCATACAGGCAGTGTATATATATACTATGATTCAATAAAATATGTCGTTTAATAAATAATGCATCCATCTCAAATAAACACTTTCTGATTATTGATGTAATGCATAGCGATGTAGGGTATGAAATAAAGCTAAGAGGTACATTATGATTGGTAATATTGGTTTGCTATGGTTAAGGGACAGCCTACTTCATTTATAATATTGTTAATCCTATCTTGAGATAGGGTTATACATATATTATTGTAGAGGTGTATAATAACTTTGTTGGTTATTTAGAAAGGAATTTTATAATATGCATGGATGAAAACTTGGACTACCTACTTATTAATATTTCTATAATAATTGTCTGCATACTTTCAAATATTGTTTGTAATTGGTATGTGACTAGAAATAAAGGGTTTATTACATAATGGTTTAATTAAGATCGGTGTTGAGAATTCCATTATCGGTGCGACTGAGGAACGCTTCCTTATTAATAACATTATCATTGGAGATATTAAAAAGACAAAAATAAGGAGCCTAGTAATCTGGAGTATTAGTGAATTATTTAGTTATTTTATTAATATCTTTACGAGATATTATCATTCTATAGTTTGAAAAAGTATGATAATTTAGATTATGACAATATGTTTGTTATTACTATAGTAATTTCTATAGAAATGGTAAATGCGATACTAGTTTTAAGTTTAACATTTCATGTACTCGAATATTCTTAGAGTTAGATATTTGTTATGTGCCAAGTTGATCGGGGAAATTACAATGTTGTAGTGCAAGGCATCTAGCTCCATGAAGTAAGGTGAATATGCATGTGACTTACATATATGACAACACATGTTAACATATATATTTAATGATTGATTTCAATATTTGTAAAGATATAAATAATTATTTATTATGATTATAATTATTATTTATAAACTTAAGTTTATTGAATAAATCTATAAAAATGAGTATTGTATAAAAATGTATATATATATATAAATATATATATACATATTGAAATATACATGCAGAGATAGATATAGATTATTTTAAAATTTAAGAGTTTTTCGTACTAAATTATTATCGTCACAATTATATTCACCATATTGTACTTACTATCTTCAATAGGTAATCATTACATCCGCATCACTCATAGGCTATGACTCATAGCATCATGACTCATAGCCTATGACTCATACACTATGAGTCATGAGGATATGACTCATAGCGTATCCCAAGGACACATTCTGGTACCGTTTTATTCGATAATTAGGTAGGTTACCTATATTTACATATATATATATATATATACCATTACCTATATCCTATATCTTAATAATGCTTAATAAATATTATGTCCTAAGTAAGTCCTTGATTTGTTTCCCTTCCACATATATGTATGTACATATATTACGAGACTATTCAACTTCATGTATCCTAACCTGATCTGAAGATATGCGAGTGTTTAAAAGTTAAAAAAAGTAAATGTTTAAAATGTACCTATTCAATATCTCACATTTTTAATTATATTATTTAGGTATATCTATATTTGTATTTGTTTATTATTATTTGGTTCTCTCGATTTCTATTATTTTTTTTCTTTTTTTCTTATTTTCATTTACCTTTGTTTGTTCTTTATAAATATATATATATATATATATATATATATATATATATATATATCTAGAATATAAAGACAGATACGATACAATAATATACAGGTATATAGTATACACACATAGATACATATATATATATATATATGTATATTTTCTAAAGTTGATACAAACATATACGCATGTGTATTATTGTATTGTTTCCTGACAATTAAGTTGGACATCAACACTATGTGATGTGTGTGTGGATGTGCGTGTGTATGCGGATATCATCGATATAAAGAAATACTTTCTTTATATCGATGGTGGATATGCGTAGATACATTCTGATTGACCTACATTTTGAAGTTTTGAATGTTACGTATGTTCAACATTATTAGCCGAAATCAAACAGTGAATCATGTCATACTGATATGTGGGCAAGTAATTGGCTAGGTATGTAATTAACTAAGTAAATATGTAATTAACTAAGTAAGTAAGTAAGTAAGTAAGTAAGTAAGTATACAAATACGTAAATAAGTATGCAACTAAGTATTTAGGTAAGTAACTAAATAAGTAAGTAACTATTAATGTAAGTAGGTAAGTAACTACTTATATAGTAACTATAGTATACGTAATACATCCGTAAGTAAAACAATAATACCTATACGTATGAACACAAGGTGTTCCGGTGTACGACATGTTCCATATTACCGCGGTAACTAGTTACGCAATAGTTATGCAATAGTTACGCAATAGTTATGCAATAGTTATGCAATAGGTATGCAATAGTTATGCAATAGTTATGCAATAGTTACGCAATAGTTATGCAATAGTTATGAAATAGGTATGCAATAGTTATGCAATAGTTACGCAATAGTTATGCAATAGTTATGCAATAGGTATGCAATAGTTATGCAATAGTTATGCAATAGTTATGCAATAGTTATGCAATAGTTATGCAATAGTTATGCAATAGTTATGCAATAGTTATGCAATAGTTATGCAATATTTATGCAATAGTTACGCAATAGTTACGCAATAGTTATGCAATAGTTACGCAACAGTTACGCAATAGTTATGCAATAGTTATGCAATAGTTACGCAATAGTTATGCAATAGTTATGCAATAGTTACGCAACAGTTACGCAATAGTTATGTAATAAGCGGCAGTCGTTACGTCAGCCGCACACCACGTAATACATTCACAACAATCATCAACTACTATAGTATACTAGCTAAAGTATATCAACTATAGTATACCAGCTATAGTATACTAGCTATAGTATACTAGCTATAGATCACCGTCAGCTAATGATCCGCCCCCCGCCGTTTAGTCATCTTGCGCGTGCGCTAATTACATATCGGTGACCTATTTAACGGACACGCCCCCCAACTGACCACTGACCACTGCGGTCTGACTCACACCCAGATGGACGCCAGCACGTTATCGCTGCTATTCGTGAACCTCAGCGTCCAGCACAACTCGGACCGTACCGGCGATAGGGTGATTTACGAAGGACATGACAGCGGGGGAGGCGGAGGAGGAGGACATAACGAGGGGTTCAACTCGTCGCGAGCCGATGCACCTTGGTCTCCTTACGCGGCGAGGTTCACTCCTTATACGGTGTTGGCGCTGACGAGTTTCGCGTTCAATGTGGTTTCTATGGCGGCGCTGAGAAGGTTAGTCGTACGCTTGCCCGTGCGTGTGTGGGTATGTGTGTGTGCGCGTGTGTGTTCGTGTAGAACCGTGGTAATTAACATGTGTGTATGTGAATGTGTGTGAATAGTGTACTTGCGACGCCCATTGTGCGTATGTTTAGGCATGTGTAATAGAGTGATCATTGTGTGCGCGTATGACGTACACTGTACGTTAAGATTATTGGTGTGATTATTGAGTGATCATTGGGAAACATTTTTTTTGGGAGATGATTCTAAGTTAAATGAAGATGTTTTAAGACATATGCAAACAAAGTATTCAATGTGAGCTAATATTAACGAATCGACAGACCGTTAACAATTAGTAACAAAAATACATTGTAAAGTATTATAGAAAATTAATTTATAAAGAAAATATAATAAGATACATGAAAATAGTTGCTAAAATTAATTCTTTAATATTTTGTTTCCCTAGCTCTTATTCTAGTATATATGATATTTGTTTTCTAAAATATATCATCAAAAGTGAAGACAGAAAATGTGGTTTATTTTTTATACCTTTTTGAAAAATATTGATTTCTTCTCAAAAAATATAGTAAAAGTTGTATAAATATTATATTTTTATAAATTAAATATATTTTTTTAAATGTTACCTTTTATATTATTTTGACATTATAATAAATTATTTTAAAAAAATGTCGTTCATATATTTGTGTTTTAAAAAATCATAGAAATTTCGTTATTTTCATTTCATTTATAGAAAAAAAATTAAACAATTTAATTTTTTTATTTTCCATAATTATCATACTTATTCTATATGCTATTAAAATTTAATAATACAAAAAAAAAAGTATTAGTAGGTTAAAAGTCATTTGTTAGTAATTTTTGAAATTCCCATGTTAAATTTCATATCTCTCCATGTTAAACTACTAGGAATTTTCGCGAGCCCTAGGATGGTCAAAAATTAATAAAAAAATGTTGACTTATTTTTATACATTATTTCATAAGCTTTGAATACACAGATATTGGAGGACCCATATTAAACTGAATGATCACTCTTTATATGCGCGTGTGTATATGTGTGTAGATTTGTGGTATTTATAAAACTCTTCCGTATATTATAATATATACAATTAATTTTCTTAGAAGATAAAATAATTAGAAGTGTTATTAGCTATAGATATTATTATTATTATTTAAACACCATTTACATCGTGTTTAAATAATAATAATAATAATAATAATAATAATAATAATAATAATAATAATAATAATAATAATAATAATAATAATAATAATAATAATAATAATAAAACACGTTCACTTACCTGTACATTTATGTGTGTATGTATGTGGGTATGTATGTGTGGGTATAACTATGAATATGAAGCCGTATACGCGCGTGTGTGTGTAGATGTGTACGCAGTTATATAAGCGAGTATATGTATGTGTATGTATATGTGTATGTGTATGTGTATGTGTATATGTATGTGTATATGTATAAAGGAGAGAGATAGATAAATCGATACGAGTTTATAATACATGAAACGATTATATACATATAATCGTATCGGGTGGTCGACTCTCTTTATATTACTAAGATACATATATAATCCCGTAATTATATATATATATATATAGATATATATTACATTTCACATGCAATCAATACAATTACATTGTTTCGACTAGAAATAATTACTATGGTTAATGTTCATATTATTCTCATTAATGTACACAAAGTTTAATAATAGTGTAACTATATGTATATAATATTACTGAACGATGTATGTGTACACATATATATATATATATATATATATATATATATATATATATATATACGTACATATACATTTCAATATATTATAACATTATTATTTATTTATTATTATTATCTATAATGAAACTTATCATGTTAATAAAGGGGTAATTGTCTTGATAAACAACACTGCTTCTATAATTACCCTGGCATTGCCTAAATCTGATAATCATAATAATAATAATAATAATATACATTTCAATAATATAAATAATAAATATACACACTTATTTCATGATATTTGATTGATTGTTTTATCTACACTAGAACATGTATGTTCATACTCCATCATATGTCTTTCACTCTATAAGCTCGTAACAATGTAATAGAGACAATAGTGAACGAGAACAATACATAGAACAAAACGAATAATTGTTGTTTGCGATTAGTAAATGATGAACGGTAATAAATTAAAATGAATGAACTGTATTATTAGTGGATTTACTCGAAGTATATGTTCATAAAGAAGACATTCGAATATATCTATAGGTGGATAGCTGTGATAAGGGACGGATTACTATAAAGATACAATAATGTAGCTAAAGGAACTGTTCGGATATGTAAGGGAAGTTAATTGGGTACAATATATATATATAATTAGTTATATATTATATATAAATATAAATGTAGCAATATGTAAATATTGAGATAGGAACGTAAGGAGGTTAGTGACAGACCACCGAGTGGGTTAGTGACGTATGAGGGTTAGTTAGCATGAGGGTTAGTTAGAATATATGGGTTAACGAGCGAGAGAAGCGAGGGGATATGTTAGGATTCCTCAGTTGAGAGTACTTACTGGAGTGCATGCGATACGCAGTACACTGCAGTGCGTACTGTACACTGCAGTGCGTACTGTACACTGCAGTGGTACTGTACACTGCAGTGGTACTGTACACTGCAGTGGTACTGTACACTGCAGTGGTACTGTACACTGCAGTGGTACTGTACACTGCAGTGGTACTGTACACTGCAGTGCGTACTGTACACTGCAGTGGTACTGTACACTACAGTGGTACAGTACACTACAGTGGTACAGTACACTGCAGTGCGTACTTGTTAATGCTTGAATCAACGAGATCAATACAAAGACGTACAACGTACGTACTTTATATATGTATATATAAATTAATGAATAATGTGATTTATGGGGGATACAGAAGTAATAGGAAAGGATATAGTAGGGTATACCCTATAGGGTAGTAGTGAATACGATAAGTAAGGAACGTGGTAAGAGGGAGAGGTAAGAGGTAAGAGGGAAACCCTTCCTCGTAGTTCGGATGTGTTATAACTTATAACTTATAAGTGATATTTGTATTATTGAGTTATATTAACGTTGCGGGTATTAAGTTATCACCCTGCAGGGTAATACCGTTATTGATGTCAGATGGGTGATACTGATGACCGGCAATAATAACACGAGTAAAAGGCGAGAGTTAAAAGGAATTGAGAAAGGTAGCTATCGAGTAGTTCGGGAGGGTGTTATAAGCGATGAAATAAGCGACATTATAACAGATGAAGAAAGGCGATTTGAAGTTTTCGGATCGTAAATTAGTGACAGCTACGTGAAGGCAGACTTGAATATAATCCACATAGCTATACTATATAAGCTATAGCTATAATAACAACATCCGGTTATATATCAGCTGACATATTGCGTATACGCCTTCCTACGTGTACGCGTACTCCTATAGGAAGGTCATTGATGTAGAAGAGAAAGGACTGTGAACAGAACCCATAGGAACACCGTAGTGAAAGTGGTAACAGAGGGTAGAGGAATGTGCACAAATCTTCACACAGATGACCTATGACCTATAGGATTATAATCATTTGAGTACGGTTCTACATAGACCAATCATCTCCGGTTTAGAGAAAAATTATGAATATATATCTTACATGATCAATTGATGATGCTATATATACATGATATGACGTCACCGATAATGATATACTCATCTTTATAATACGATGTACATATATACACCTAAGATAAGATTCGTATAACTAACTCGTGCTGTTATTATATTGATTGCATACATGTAATAAGTAAGAGGTCATCATATTCAATATATACATATATATATATATATATATATATATATATAGATTATTTATTTAGACACAAATATAACAACGATATTTATGATTTATGTTTTAGCGACACTAATAATACATAAATAAATAAGCAATAATATAATATATCAGTATAATACAATAGAAATGTTAGATTTGTAAACGTGGAAAAAAATAATATATATATATATATATGTATAATATATATATGTATAATTATATATATACTATAATATACTATATATAGATATATTATCATATAATATAACTCTGATATACGAGAAAGGACGCCTCCCGATTACATAACTCGCCGCCTACGCACAGCATCAGAAGACGTTCGGTTCATCATACACTTCTACTGTCTTTGGCGGGAAGTGACGCTCTAGGGTCTGTGCTATTGTGGATGTACTACAACTCGCCCTGCCTGTACCCTCGATTCGAAATCCAAACGCTCACCCACTGTCTGTTCGTAGGTTAGTCCGTTTATCTCACGATAGAGTACGCTACCAGTCCTGCGACTCGTTATGTTTAAATCTATATATATAATTACATATATCCTATATTTATGTATACAATCTTGTGTTTATCTCTAGTTATATTCGTATAAATTAATAAATTATTCAAATTAATTCCCACAAATTATGTCCTATGTATAATGTGATTACGCCGCATGCGTCACCTTATATTACCTCATTAACGTTAGCGCATACCTCCGCTATAACTCCATTATCGGTATGACGTCACTATTATGACGTCACTATCAATATTACGTCGTCTGCGTTACGTAACCTATAACGACGTGCACGACATGACGAAGGAGTTGTGCTAGTGGCACCGATAATACTGACGTTGTGCACGAGTCTGCTGAGTCTGCTGATACTGGCTGTCAATCAATATATCGCGATCTGCTATCCCCTCCTTGCGGCAACTTCCCTCACTAAGGTTTCGATTTTTTTGTAAACCCAAAAATGGATATATTACCTTAATATATTACCGTAATATATATATATATATATATATATATATATATATATATATTTATATATATATATATATATATATATATATATATATATTACCTTACCATATATTACCTTAAGCTTCTCCCCTTAGATATCTATGGGTAAGCCTTTCCACATAAACGGATGTTGACATATAACTTATCCCAAACGCTCTCTTCGTCATATTTATTACTCAATAATACTTATTCATAATGCGTATGATTGGAATGTCGTTGTTCTATAATATTAGTATGTTCTATTTTTCTAAGATATATTCCCGTTCGAGAACAAGAAATCATATTGTAATATGTGTTTAAGGTTACTAGTATCTTAAGTTACAAATATTTAAAAATGTATATATGAACACTTTATAGAAATATATACATTATACACTACAAAATAACCAATATTAGGTATAGTAATAATAGTATAATAGTAGGTATATATATATAACTAAACATTATTGATATATACAAAATAAAGTTATACACAAAGTTAGAGCTTAGTTAGACAGTAGGTAATATATAAATGATATACTTTTAATAGCATTTAGTTGTTGAGATGTAGGGATGCATAATTCGAGTGATATAATATAAAATATAGTAAACACTGTACTATATAGTTACCTATATGTTATTATAATATAACGGGTGACACAAATAGAAAAAAGTGCATCTTATTTTAAAGTTATTTATGAGAAATCAACATATATATATATTAACCACAAAGAAAAGAGAAAAAAAATGGTTTCAAATAAATAATGATTATATATTATATAATGTCAGCGCGATAACGTACGCAGGTCTGTCATATTTATCGCAGTGGGTGGTATCGGCCTATGTATTACATAACATCACCTTACCCTTACCGACCCAATCGATTATGTATGTATTATAATGTTTTATATACTTTTTTTTCGTGTTTTTTAATTTTTTTTTTCGTTTCAATGAACTGTCTACAAATTTGACATATCTACCTATCTCTCAATCTCGTTATCCGACCCACATAGGGTAGGGCTGCCATAGTGATAATAGCGGCGTGGGTGCTGTCCATCATGTTCTCGCTGCTTCCGGCCGTCTTGATAGTCGGGTCAGCGGGTCACCGAGAGGTCAACCGTTGCGCCGAGCACGCCGTCGCTCTGGGCGTGAAGTCGCTGGAGATCTGCAGCTACATTCTTGCCGGTCTTATAGTGGTCATAGTGCTGTTGTACGGACGCATCTACAGAGAGGTCGGTGTGCGTGTGCGGTGTGCGGTGTGCGGTGTGCGTCTCGTATTGTGATGTGTGACAATGTGACACATTTAGTTGTGGGTATTCTCAATACCTTTAGGTATGTATGTAAATATAGGTACATATATCTATGTATGTAAACCATTAGACAGTCGAATGCAAGATCGACAACGTGTTTAAAATCACTCTTAAGCACTATTAATGTGCGGCTATTATAATATAATCTTCACGTCTATTTGTAATGAATGAATGAATGAATGAATGAATGAATGAATGAATGAATGAATGAATGAATGAATGAATATCAATTATTTTACCTATATACTATAAATAAATAATTAATACACATGAAATTCATATGGATACACTATAATTATATAATAAGTAAAATGGAATACTTTAAGAGCAAGATTCTTTCGAGAAAGGATGCCATAATTATAATAATATTTATAATTATAATCTTTAATGAAAATCTATGAATTTTTAATAAAATAAAATAACTATAATACAATTAATACTCTAATCTAATCTAATCTAATCTCTCGCGCATAGGTTCTGAATTACCGCAGACGGACGCCCCTTATCGGAGGTACCATAAAGAGAGCTTCCGGTCAATCGGCGATAATGACGACTTCCGGTGGTCAGCAGGGTAACGCCGTCGACCCCCAGCGAAGACGAACCGGTCAGTGCGGTAACCTAGCAGCGTTATCTAGCGTTACCGTGTCATGTGATATAGCGATACTTATCTAGATATATTTATTAAATATATACAGGAATGGATATATAGATTTTGTTTCATGTTTCGGAATTATGTATAGGAATTATATATATCCTACTATTATTTGTGTGTAAACATGTGCTATAATGTTGTTCCACATTAAACTGCCTATTGGGCTCAGTTGGCTAAGGTGTCAGACACATAAGCAGTAGGACACGGGTTCAATCCTCGTCCGGACCATTAACATAGGTCTTACAATATTATTTAGATGTGACCTTATATAATTTTGTATACATAAATGATCGGCTCTAGTTAAAACAATGGATTCTTTAACACGAGAGCGGCTTCGAAGAGTCATTAGAGCCATATATGGTTATAAGTGAAAACTTCATCAAAGTTCGTAGACAGGATGAAAGGACGTAACAATAACAATAATATATGTGAAGGACGTGTAACAACAATGGATGCCTAGCGACGCGTCCAGTATCATTACATCACAACAATCTTATTGAATTACATATATTTGTTTAATACACTTCTGTGATATGCATTGTATTGTACTGGCAATATTATAATATTCTATATATTATATATATATATATATATATATATATAGACGTAACAACAATATGTGAGTTGCGTTCAAATTGGTGAAAACATTGTTATACAAATAGCAGTTAACAATAGATCTCTATCGATATTACTAGCATATATATATAATCTAGTAATATACATGCAACGATATCAGCTGGTAGAATTATAATATGTAGCACGTATACGTATTGATAACATATATATATATATATAAATATATATATATATATATATATATATATATATACTGGATAAGTATATGACTTATGATATCCATGTTCAAATTTTCATGTTATATTCTGTGATTAGTACTCCAAAATAATTTATTATGTAAATTATGCATTGCATTTGTTTATTGAATTATATATATATATATATATATATATATATATGCATTGTTAAGCGCTATTCACATGAGAAATATTTTCCAGTAATTTCGCAATAGAATTCTCAAGAATTTCAGTTTCAAAATCCCCTTGTTGTATCAATTTTAGGGTGTTCACGTGAGCAATCTATTTTCGCAGTAGAATACTTAAAAATACAAACATTTTATGAACTTATGAACTTATGAAGTTCATTATATAATCATAAAGTGGTAATATACATATATTCGTAATTTAATAATTATATAAGGAATTGTATATTATAATTATAATTATTATTTAATTATTAATAATTATTAATTAATTATAATAATTATTAATTAAACGATATTAAACGCTTAAATAACTCAATCTTAATCACTTAAATCGTAAAAAATTATAAATAGATTGCCCCCTAGAAAGGTAAATACGTATGGTTTAATACTCGTCAGTATACTTGTGCGTGAGTTTATTACCAATTGCATAAATTATCACAAAAACTAGAATAAATTAGGATTAGAACATTTAGCAATAATCGCAGAAAAAACATAGACTTTTACAATTTGACAATTATTAAGAATTCTACTGCGAAATTTCTGGAATAGATTGCTCATGTGAACAGCGCTTTAAGATGCCAAAATTGTCTCCGTTACATGATTCTATACGATGAAATCAGTCAACCGTAAAATTATAGATTCTCTAAAAGTAATCTTAAGCAGACCACACCCCGTTCTTAGAACACAATACCTACTATGCATACACACACACATATGTATGTAGGATAATGCGTATTAAACCATGATGTGATGCTTCAGGCGAATATTCTAATAATAATCGCGTTTTTTATAGAATCTATAAGTTTACGGTTGACTGATTTCATTGTCGACACGTGTGTACGTGACACCTAACTGGACACCTAACTGTACACCTGACTGAACACCTGACTGAACACCTAACTGAACACCTAACTGTACACCTAACTGAACACCTAACTGAACACCTAACTGGACACCTAACTGAACACCTAACTGAACACCTAACTGGACACCTAACTGGACACCTAACTGGACACCTAACTGGACACCTGACTGAACACCTAACTGGATACCTAACTGGACACCTGACTGAACACCTAACTGGACACCTAACTGAACACCTAACTGGATACCTAACTGGACACCTGACTGAACACCTAACTGGACACCTAACTGGACTCCTAACTGGACACCTAACTGGACACCTAACTGGACACCTAACTGGATACCTAACTGGACACCTGACTGAACACCTAACTGGACACCTAACTGAACACCTGACTGAACACCTAACTGAACACCTAACTGGACACCTAACTGAACACCTAACTGAACACCTAACTGGACACCTAACTGGACACCTAACTGAACACCTGACTGAACACCTAACTGAACACCTAACTGTACACCTAACTGAACACCTAACTGAACACCTAACTGGACACCTAACTGGACACCTAACTGGACACCTAACTGGATACCTAACTGGACACCTAACTGGACTCCTAACTGGACACCTAACTGAACACCTGACTGAACACCTAACTGAACACCTAACTGGACACCTAACTGGACTCCTAACTGGACACCTAACTGGATACCTAACTGGACACCTAACTGTACACCTGACTGGACACCTAACTGGATACCTAACTGGACACCTGACTGATAACCTAACTGGACACCTAACTGTACACCTGACTGGACACCTAACTGGATACCTAACTGGACACCTGACTGGACACCTAACTGGACACCTGACTGAACACCTAACTGAACACCTAACTGTACACCTAACTGAACACCTAACTGAACACCTAACTGGACACCTAACTGGACACCTAACTGGACACCTAACTGGACACCTAACTGGATACCTAACTGGACACCTAACTGTACACCTGACTGGACACCTAACTGGATACCTAACTGGACACCTGACTGAACACCTAACTGGACACCTAACTGAACACCCGACTGAACACCTAACTGTACACCTAACTGAACACCTAACTGTACACCTAACTGTACACCTAACTGGACACCTAACTGTACACTAAACTGGACACCTAACTTGACACCTAACTGAACACCTAACTGAACACCTAACTGAACACCTAACTGGACACCTAACTGTACACTAAACTGGACACCTAACTTGACACCTAACTGAACACCTAACTGGACACCTAACTGGACACCTAACTGGACACCTGACTGGACACCTAACTGGATACCTAACTGGACACCTGACTGAACACCTAACTGGACACCTAACTGAACACCTGACTGAACACCTGACTGAACACCTAACTGGACACCTAACTGGACTCCTAACTGGACACCTAACTGAACACCTGACTGAACACCTAACTGAACAACTAACTGGACACCTAACTGGACACCTAACTGGACACCTAACTGGATACCTAACTGGACACCTAACTGGACACCTAACTGTACACCTGACTGGACACCTAACTGAACACCTAACTGAACACCTAATTGGATACCTAACTGGACACCTAACTGTACACCTGACTGGACACCTAACTGGATACCTAACTGGACACCTAACTGGATACCTAACTGGACACCTAACTGTACACCTAACTGGATACCTAACTGGACACCTAACTGTACACCTGACTGGACACCTAACTGTACACCTGACTGGACACCTAACTGGATACCTAACTGGACACCTGACTGAACACCTAACTGGACACCTAACTGAACACCCGACTGAACACCTAACTGTACACCTAACTGAACACCTAACTGTACACCTAACTGGACACCTAACTGTACACTAAACTGGACACCTAACTTGACACCTAACTGAACACCTAACTGAACACCTAACTGAACACCTAACTGGACACCTAACTGTACACTAAACTGGACACCTAACTTGACACCTAACTGAACACCTAACTGGACACCTAACTGGACACCTAACTGGACACCTAACTGTACACCTGACTGGACACCTAACTGGATACCTAACTGGACACCTGACTGAACACCTAACTGGACACCTAACTGAACACCTGACTGAACACCTAACTGAACACCTAACTGGACACCTAACTGGACTCCTAACTGGACACCTAACTGAACACCTGACTGAACACCTAACTGAACACCTAACTGGACACCTAACTGGACACCTAACTGGACACCTAACTGGATACCTAACTGGACACCTAACTGTACACCTGACTGGACACCTAACTGAACACCTAACTGAACACCTAACTGGATACCTAACTGGACACCTAACTGTACACCTGACTGGACACCTAACTGGATACCTAACTGGACACCTAACTTGATACCTAACTGGACACCTAACTGTACACCTAACTGGATACCTAACTGGACACCTAACTGTACACCTGACTGGACACCTAACTGGATACCTAACTGGACACCTAACTGGATACCTAACTGGACACCTAACTGTACACCTGACTGGACACCTAACTGGACACCTAACTGAACACCTGACTGAACACCTAACTGAACACCTAACTGGACACCTAACTGGACTCCTAACTGGACACCTAACTGGACACCTAACTGGACACCTGACTGGACACCTAACTGAACACCCGACTGAACACCTAACTGTACACCTAACTGAACACCTAACTGTACACCTAACTGGACACCTAACTGTACACTAAACTGGACACCTAACTTGACACCTAACTGAACACCTAACTGAACACCTAACTGAACACCTAACTGGACACCTAACTGTACACTAAACTGGACACCTAACTTGACACCTAACTGAACACCTAACTGGACACCTAACTGGACACCTAACTGGACACCTAACTGTACACCTGACTGGACACCTAACTGGATACCTAACTGGACACCTGACTGAACACCTAACTGGACACCTAACTGAACACCTGACTGAACACCTAACTGAACACCTAACTGGACACCTAACTGGACTCCTAACTGGACACCTAACTGAACACCTGACTGAACACCTAACTGAACACCTAACTGGATACCTAACTGGACACCTAACTGGACACCTAACTGGATACCTAACTGGACACCTAACTGTACACCTGACTGGACACCTAACTGAACACCTAACTGAACACCTAACTGGATACCTAACTGGACACCTAACTGTACACCTGACTGGACACCTAACTGGATACCTAACTGGACACCTAACTGGATACCTAACTGGACACCTAACTGTACACCTGACTGGACACCTAACTGGACACCTAACTGAACACCTGACTGAACACCTAACTGAACACCTAACTGGACACCTAACTGGACTCCTAACTGGACACCTAACTGGACACCTAACTGGACACCTGACTGGACACCTAACTGGACACCTAACTGTACACCTAACTGAACACCTAACTGTACACCTAACTGGACACCTAACTGTACACTAAACTGGACACCTAACTTGACACCTAACTGAACACCTAACTGAACACCTAACTGAACACCTAACTGAACACCTAACTGGACACCTAACTGTACACTAAACTGGACACCTAACTTGACACCTAACTGAACACCTAACTGGACACCTAACTGGACACCTAACTGGACACCTAACTGGACACCTGACTGGACACCTAACTGGATACCTAACTGGACACCTGACTGAACACCTAACTGAACACCTAAATGTACACCTAACTGAACACCTAACTGGACACCTAACTGAACACCTAACTGAACACCTAACTGAACACCTAACTGGACACCTAACTGGACACCTAACTGTACACCTGACTGGACACCTAACTGGATACCTAACTGGACACCTGACTGAACACCTAACTGGACACCTAACTGAACACCTGACTGAACACCTAACTGAACACCTAACTGGACACCTAACTGGACTCCTAACTGGACACCTAACTGAACACCTGACTGAACACCTAACTGAACACCTAACTGGACACCTAACTGGACTCCTAACTGGACACCTAACTGGATACCTAACTGGATACCTAACTGGATACCTAACTGGACACCTAACTGTACACCTGACTGGACACCTAACTGGATACCTAACTGGACACCTGACTGATAACCTAACTGGACACCTAACTGAACACCTGACTGAACACCTAACTGAACACCTAACTGTACACCTAACTGAACACCTAACTGAACACCTAACTGGGCACCTAACTGGACACCTAACTGTACACCTGACTGGACACCTAACTGGATACCTAACTGGACACCTGACTGAACACCTAACTGGACACCTAACTGAACACCTGACTGAACACCTAACTGAACACCTAACTGGACACCTAACTGGACACCTAACTGGACACCTGACTGGACACCTAACTGGACACCTAACTGGACACCTGACTGAACACCTAACTGAACACCTAACTGTACACCTAACTGAACACCTAACTGGACACCTAACTGGACTCCTAACTGGACACCTAACTGGACACCTAACTGGACACCTGACTGGACACCTAACTGAACACCTGACTGAACACCTAACTGAACACCTAACTGGACACCTAACTGGACACCTAACTGGACACCTAACTGGATACCTAACTGGACACCTAACTGTACACCTGACTGGACACCTAACTGGATACCTAACTGGACACCTGACTGAACACCTAACTGGACACCTAACTGAACACCCGACTGAACACCTAACTGTACACCTAACTGAACACCTAACTGTACACCTAACTGGACACCTAACTGTACACTAAACTGGACACCTAACTTGACACCTAACTGAACACCTAACTGAACACCTAACTGAACACCTAACTGGACACCTAACTGTACACTAAACTGGACACCTAACTTGACACCTAACTGAACACCTAACTGGACACCTAACTGAACACCTAACTGAACACCTAACTGTACACTAAACTGGACACCTAACTTGACACCTAACTGGACACCTAACTGGACACCTAACTGTACACCTGACTGGACACCTAACTGGATACCTAACTGGACACCTGACTGAACACCTAACTGGACACCTAACTGAACACCCGACTGAACACCTAACTGTACACCTAACTGAACACCTAACTGTACACCTAACTGGACACCTAACTGTACACTAAACTGGACACCTAACTTGACACCTAACTGAACACCTAACTGAACACCTAACTGAACACCTAACTGGACACCTAACTGTACACTAAACTGGACACCTAACTTGACACCTAACTGAACACCTAACTGGACACCTAACTGAACACCTAACTGAACACCTAACTGTACACTAAACTGGACACCTAACTTGACACCTAACTGGACACCTAACTGGACACCTAACTGGACACCTAACTGGACTCCACCCCTTCCACAGCGAGACGCCGACTACTGGTCAAGGGCAACTCGTCCCAGAACGAGTCGAGTTCGCAACGCCAGACCACCGAGCACAACTACAAGGCGTTCATCACAACCGTTATCTTGTGGTTTACGCTCGTGATATTCTGGTTGCCATATATGGTGTTCCACTTCTTGTCCATGCTGGTCGACGTGGAAACAGCGTCGGACGCGCTCCTCAACGCAAAGTTCTATCTGATAGGTTACCGTAGTGTGGTGTGAGTCGCACAGTTGTGTGTGTAAAGCTGAGTGCGAATAGTGTGCAAGTGTACTTATACTATGCATACTGATACAAATATAAACAATTAAAATTAATTAACTAACATAAACGTAACAATAAGAAAACATACTTCGTCTACTGATTCATTATTGAAGTTTAAATTTAAATAAATCTAATAAAATTATCTTATTAACTTGGTATATAATGGTATCGATCGCTTTTTTGTAATTGTAAAAATCTATACACTATTCGAATATATATTAATAGTCTCTAGGATATATGGTATCATCTGATGTCATTAAGGCTGATGACAGTAATGTAAATAGGTTGATATTACATCATAGAAAGTCTATTTTGTACACATATTATTTTTTTTAATTTGTTATAGTTCATGTGAGTCAAAGGATATAAATTTATGGACCGCTGAACAATGCTTATCATTATTATTATGCATTACTATAAGTAGTATTTAAAACATTATATAAATAAACTATTTATGATAATAATCATTTACTAAATGTTATTGTCTATAATAAAATAAATATATATAAAATATTCACTTCTTATCTCTTCTAAATAGCCCAAAAATAATATTGTATTCTTTTCGATTGAAGTCGTCAGTATTATACATTATAACTTGCTTTCTCTGTATATCTCTTACACTATTCACTGTATATGTATACTGGTAGCACGCATGCGCTTACGTACATGAGTATGGCTGTGGGTACGACTGTGCGCATAGAACATAACATATCTATTGGTGCTCTAGATCGATGTCAATACAATTGCTTGTATACGATCATATAATTAATTAATAATAATAATAATAATACGTGTAATAACTATGTTTTCGTATACATACATCATAATGTGGTAATGCGTGTTAGTGAGTGTGAGTGTGAGTGTGAGTATGTGTGTGTGTGTGTGGGAGTATATATCAAGTAGCCCTTCTATATTATATTATCGTCAATATAAATCTAGTCTGATATTAGCATTATTTATTATTACACGTCACTCAACCGTTAATTTACCATGGTAAAGTCACGCCCCTACCGCCCCTTTCACTCCACTCGTCCCGCCCCTTCAGATTTCCTGCCGATGTTGAATTTCGTCACCGATCCGATAATCTACGGAATACGCATGCGAGAAGTTCGGGTCGCCTACAAGAGGCTGTTCCATTGCTGCTTCCCCAATAAGATGAGGAAATCGTCGCATCTGAACAGCACAATGGCCAGCGTCCGTTTCAGCGCCATAGACAACACTGCCAACATATAATGACCGTCATGTATGATCAAGTATGTGATCAAGTATACCATCTTATATATAGGAGTCATATGCAAGTTATGGGCGTGGTTTTGTAATGTGGACAGTTGGACACGTAGACAGTTGGACACGTAGACAGATGGACACGTAGACAGATTGACACGTAGACAGATGGACACGTGACAGATGGACAGACTACAGTTGTACCTATAGATACTATATATCTTCGTACTGACTGTCCACCCTGCTAACTATCCATCTACACTAACCACACCCATATATGCATGTATTAAGCGTGCAATGCCTACCCCTAAACACGCCCACAAATACACACGAAGACATACACACACGCGCATATATTTACATGTGTAAAATATATTATTATTTTTATTATTATTTTATTACTATCGTTGTTATTATTTTACATTATAATAATTACCTTATACGGTATGTATTACGGACATACCGTTATATTATATTATTATATATATATATATATATATATATATATATATATTATTACTATTCAAATATATATGTAATTCACTACTCATGTTATTATTTATATCGTTGCCATTATCTTAATAACTATTATCATTATATTTATAAATAATATTAAATATGACATAATGAATTTCGTATATATGTATGCGACAAACTATAAATAGATTGGCGAATAGATTATTATTGTACCTACTATTGATGTATGTTTTTTATAAAATATAAACTATTTATTTATTTGGAAGTTATTTATATACATGTACGTTTGTTATGCAATGCATTGTCTATCTTGCATACGTTATTTACATACGCGAATTTATTTTATTTTATTGTTATATAATAAAAGATTAAAAACTAATAAACAATACAACAATAGGCTATTAACATAATTACTTATCTACTGTATCGTCTGCATATATCCTACCGTGGAGTGAGTCCTTGATTTAGCCTAATTTAACAGAATTTAAAATGATAATAATGATAATAAGTTTATAAAAGAAGAATAATAAGTAGGTACCTATTTTTACAATTTCATACACATACAAACACACACGTACACACACACATACACACATGTGTTCTATATTCTATTATAATTATATAAAATTACGATTAATTATAAATTGTTAATCGATTCTTAACTTAAATATTTAATGAAGTGAGAATTTAAGACGATGATAACTTAAAGTCGATATAGGTGAACGTAGAGTATATTTATTCATGAATAAATGATGATTTCAATGATGTATATATACAATATATATATACGTACAACTCTATATATAGATTTTTCGTCACGTGATTAATGATTAAGTAATGGTTATTATGTAATGCTGAAACCTACCTATATTAACCTACAGTTACTTACATGTGTCAGTTGTAGGACATTGTGTTTGCGACGCAATCGGCCATCCACATATAAGTGAAATTAATGTTTGAAATGAAATAAATAGGTTTTCAGTGCTTTCTAGAAGTTAGGATGGGTAGAATATTCCAAACGTATGGGATGAATATATCCTAGGATCGAGTAGGTATACCTACATCTATAGATGCAAAGATCATATATATAGTATTCATAGATAGAGCGTGTATATTTCTATTGTTTATTTCATATCGATAAAATACTTCAAATATTAATATATTTTCAACTTTTATATTTGTCGCTATTAGTATATATATATAAAGATGATGATAAACGGTTTATTAAGAACCACATTATCGCTATGTAGGGCTTACATTGTAGGCCCATTAGATCGTGTGGGAATACAATAATACTAAAATAATAAAAGAACAATGTATTGATGTAACAACATTTTCCAATAATAATTAACTACTGATAATAAGTTGAAGATAAAACGAGATAAAAATAACGAATACAGAAATAATAAGTTGAATGATTTTGTTAATAGAGATAGAGATAAAAGAAGAAGTGAGATTTATGAATCGTTTGAGAGATCTGACAGAGCGGCTGGTAGGAGGGAAGTAATTCCATAGAGTAGGACCGGAATGTCTAAAGACTCTATACTTTGGTGAAGTTTTACTATATTTCAGGGATATAAGGAGAAGAGCATTTTGCTAACGAAGATAAGTTAATATGGTACGATTTTAATTAAATCAAATATATAACTAGGGTCGAAAGAATATATAGATTGTGGATAGAACATGTGTGGTTTGTATCTGAAGGTGAATGGTAGCCACATAGTGGTATGTAGACTACGTATTGAGGAACGGGTAATCCAATTTAGTATAGCAGTAGATGTATCAGTGAGTAGATTTGTTAGGAAGCGTGATATTCAAGTCGGGAGAGGACAAGAGCATTTATTAGTGTCTTCGTAAGGTTTTTGGAAAGTGACATATAATTAGAGCAACAATAGGGCGGATATATTTAGACCTATTCTAATGGTGCAGACGAGGCTTGAACTCTGGTCCTACTGCTTGTGTGCCTGACGCCTTAGTTAACTGAGCCACACTATATATATAAAAGAGGGATGGACCTATACCCGATACATGGGGAATACGGATGTGGTTAAGCGGAGAGAGAGGATAGTAAGATGTGTCTATCACAATAGAGATGTTACGATTTGTAAGATATGAAATCATAATAGCATACTAGATATGCCCATCATAGTAAGCCGCGAGATTAGTATGTTATGGCCGAGGTTATCAAAAGCAGATGAAACTTAAGTAGGATTAGCAGGAAACAAGTGTTGTTATTTCAAGTAGACAATATTGTGTCAGAAATACTTAGGAGAGTTAACTTCAGTCGAATGACCATTACGAAAAGCACTTTGAAATTGGTCGAAAATATTATGTTTATTTATATGGGCGATCATTTATTTCGAGACTATTCTTTCTAGTATTTTACTGAATAATGGTATATGGCAGATAAGGCGAAATTTCTAAAGGGTTTTAGATCAAGGATTTTGTTTAGAATAGGAGAGATTATGGCATTATTGAGGCATAGTGAAACCTGGCCAGAGTTTAGTGAGTTCAAAATAATATCTACTAATATAGGAGAAACGAACGGTGAAATCAATAAATCAGTATGTATACCTATATATATATATATGATATAGTCCGTTAATAGTCGATATCTACCTCGACTCACAACGTATAGGTATGTGTAACATGTGGATAACCAGTTGTGTTACCTAACGAATTCAGCGCTAAAATAGAATAATTTAATAGTTGCAATTTTTGTTTGTTTACATTTTATTTGTATCGCTATGGCATCGAATCGCGAATTCGCGAAAAGTAAACAAACCATTATTCGCGATATCGAAATCGTCCTAGTTGACCGTAGTTGACGAATCGCTCGCCTATCGTCGCCACCCGAGCAACACCTCACCGGTCAAAATGGCCATCAAGGAAGAAGTGTACTGCCACCACACCTACATGGACTGGTCAACTAGCATATGGTATATGGCCGCGATAACTGGGTCGTTTCTATTCCTGCTGGTGGTGTTGATACTGTCCGTGTGGACTTCGGACTGCGCCGTGCAGAAGGAGCACGACCTTGATGAAGACGTGGCGACTTACTTACGGAAGAGGGAGGAATACCTCGGTAGATGGAAGAGTGGGAAGGACCTCGTTAAGCGGAAGAGTGGGGAAGACCTCAGTAAGCAGAAGAAGAATCAATAGATAAGGTAATAGACGCGAGTAACGATAGTGTTGATGATGATGATGATGATGATGTTGATGATGATGATGATGATGATGATGATGATGATGATGATGATGATAATGATAGTTATGATGTTTATTGACAGGAACATTACATCGTAAGAATACAACAATAATTGTAGAACTCGATAGCGTGTAATAAATAATATTGATACAACAATAATATATATGTAAGACCATTTTGACGATTTCGATTTAAATTAATATTCATAGTATATTTAAAATTAAGACAATATTAATTGAAATAATAGTTCACTTTACATCTCCAATACTGCAATCCTGTAATTGTTCATGTTTATTATATCAAGTGTAACCTTATTAATAGGAGCTAAGTTAACATAGAGAAGTTAACATAGAGGAGTTAGTTATTTAACGCGCCTAAATAGTATGTAAAGCGCCTAATATTAATACATTTATAATACATAAGACTGTGAACTACTAAACCGGATATTAGAGTAAATCTATATTTAGACTTGAGGTAGGTTTACGCTGTAAGCGACTAATGGGTATCTATTGTAGTGATTTATATTATGATTAAGATGGGTAGCTGGTAAAATACGATACATAGTATTTTCTATATACATAGTATCATGTATACATGCGTGATATTATCGCAGAATACAAGTGTAGAAATCCACGCGAGTATTATAACAGGCTATAGCCAGGGGTAAACTTTCGAATAGATTATACACGTGTATTAAACTGCGTTAAGTTTAATTTTTTTACTTTTAAGTTAATCATGTTTTATAAATAGAGTTAATTTGAGGAATCAAAGTATTTTTCATATAGAAATAAATCTATATAAAAATAGTATACTGGATTAGTATATATATATATATATTAGTGATATATTATAGCTTAATCTAACTGTGTAGTTTGTAGGTAACTAAGGTTCCACGCTTTATTGTATTCCGGGTTTCTTTATCTAGATGTAATATGAATGTTCCCAGTATTACAATGTATCTATATCATAATTAATTATAATTAAAACTAAGTATGTAAGAATCTACATATGAATTATATACGTGAATAGACAATCGTAACTTGGATAGCGTGAAACACATTCTTAATTATTTGTTTTAGCTTTTTTAAAGAGTAATATACTTAATGTTATCATATTGACTATGCTATTGATAATGATGGATACGGTTATGATAATGATTATGATTATGGTGATGCTGATGATGATGATTATGATGATGATGATGGTGATGATAATGAAACATGCCATTTAAATTAACAATTGATTAAAACTTATAAGTTATAATATTATTTATAAATAATATAGATAGGACATATATTGAGTATGATGATGATGATGATGATGCATATGTTATGTAGGTGCTACGGAGATACGCTGAATAACGAACATTCTGTCAGAGCGAAATCGTGAACAGAGAAAATGGCGTCGCGAACGGGAACATTTGAGATAATGAAATCAGATAATTCAAACTAATAAATATATTGTTAACAATAAAATTAATGATTATTATATTAATAATAATAATAATAATAATAAAAATAATAGTATACGTTTATATCATATAAATAATTATATCGATTTCGCCATATAACCATATTATTATACCCGTATTAAGAATGAATATATATATATATATATATATATATATATATTCATAGTGTATACACTACATTATCTGTGGGCATCATCGAGTCACTGTATTCGAATAAAAGCGAATTAAATTAAGTAAATTATCTGTAAAATGTTATGCAAAACAGTTTAATTCTTAGATATAATAAGGTTGTAACTTTAAAATTTTAGGATTAATAAATTTATTAATAGATTTTTACTAGATAATATAAAAGTTCCATTTTTAATTTTTAATATATGTATACATCTTTATTAATAATTCTAATAACTTACTTTGTAATTTCTATAATTCTATTACATATAAATTACTAAAGTAAAAAGTTATACAATTATTATATAATAAATGGGATAATAATATAGTATTATATAATATATTTTGGTTATTTTTAGAAAGTATAATATAAAGTTTTTTAATATATGTATATATAATATATTATATATATTATATTAATATATATATATTATATATATATACTTATTATAATTTGTTTAATATCCAAATTCGTATCTAACATAACACATACAACATTATATATGATTTATGTCATAACGATAATGGGTGTATTTTAATGCAAATATTATAAGTTATAATACAAGAATTTTAGTTTTCGCAATATTACATTTTAATCCGTTTAATTTAACTACCCATGCATATAAGCATTGAAATCTGATAATTGATTTGTTAAGTCTATATTATGTGTTTACAACTGCTAAGAGATTTCCGAAAAAAGTATCAAATTCATCTAATCATATAGAACATCTAATAAAGTAATGAACCTTGCGGTACTCGTGTACTTGCATTTGACGTAAAAGAACTACTATTATCTGAATGTGTATCCTTAAATAGCTCTTTAATAAGGTTTGTGATACCTACCTCTGAAACCGTGGTGTTACAACTTTTTTAAAGTGTATTATGATTTTCAGTATCAAATGCTTTTATTAAATCTAAATAAATAAATGTTAATTTAATATTTTATTAAAAACCCGAGTTCGATAATATATTTATGTATGTATTTATATGTCATGTGTTATATTATAATATATATGTACATGCACATATAAGGCCTATAGGCTTTGGAATAAAATCATAATAATTGTTAATTTTATTTCTGGTGTGGAGATATTAACTCCCATCCAGCGGGTCCCCAGGTGGTGGATAGGGGAAGTAGACCTCCAGATATGGAGTGTTAGCTGCGAATACATGAATAATCTATTCAATAAGCAGTCCTGAACCAAAAATCAGAGTCGTCCTTTGGCAAGACCTATTACTCTGTTGCCACCCGCACCAGGGTTACGGTGCAAACCCCACTTGTGTATGGAGTGGCGACCGCACATTTTACCCAGCTACCGAAAGCAAATTAAATGACACAATCACATATCCCATCCCGCATCGCTCGTCGCGCGGAACAAGGAGCGCGTCCTGCAATTCCATCTCAGGTTGCAGTCGAAAAAATAGCTACTGAGAAACACAATACACCAAAACTTTTAGTGTCGAAGAAAAGTATGATCTTCGGATCATTAAACACACAGACTTTACAAAGAAAATGGAAGGTACCAGAACTAGTATCTTCAGCTGAAAAAACCAGACATGATGTTTTATGCATACAAGAACACAGATTCGTACACCCTAACATTGATATCAAAGAACACAACTTCGGAAAATGGATACTAATAACTTGCTCTGCATGGAAAAACAGTATGAATGCTGCTACCGGTGGAATTGGTATACTATTGAACTCGAGAGCATATGATAAAATAACAAGCGTTGAAAAAATAAACCCCAGAATAATGGCAATACATTTCGAAGGAAACCCGATGACAACAGTTATATCATGCTACAGCCCGACAAACGTTACCGATGAACAGGAGGTTGAATTATTCTATACTGATCTAAACGAATTTACAAGAAACATCCCAAAGCATAATGTACTAATTATAGGAGGAGACTTCAACGCACACCTTGGATACGATGATGGACATAAATATTCCCTACACAGGGAAACAAACCGAAACGGTAATATGTTACAAAGTTATCTTCAAGAAAATAATCTATTATGCCTAAATACTCATTTCCAGAAAAGATTAGGACAGACATGGACACATACCTCACCAAATGGTTTTAAATCTCAGATTGATTTTTTAATCATCAACAAGAAGTGGAAAAATAGCGCCAAAAACTGTAGAGCATTCAATTCGTTTATTAGTGTAGCATCTGACCATCGTATAATTTCAGCTAAAATATGTCTTTGTCTGAGAGCCAATAAAAAGAAATTATGTCAAAATAAGCCCTTTAATTGGTCCACACTGAAAGACGATAGCGATGTCCGAAAAAGTTTCATTACTGAAGTGAAAAACGGATATACAGTCCTCCAAGAAAGTGAACAAAACGAATCAACTGCAAACTCTAGATATAACAATTTTGAAAAAGCCTGCAAGGAAGCAGCTACAAAAGAAATCCCGTTGAAACCGAAAATGATAAAGAGATTACCATGGGAAACACCGTATATATGTCAAAAGCGTGAAATACTCCATCAAGCGGCAGAGATCAAAAACAGCGATCCAACTTCAGAAAATATCAAAAAGTTTACAGATGCTCAAAATGTGCTCACCAAAATGTATGAAAATGAACAAACCGAATATGTTACTCGCAAGATTGATGTAATAAAAAACGCAATCAGTTTTAAAAAATCAGCACTTGCATGGAAAACAGTCAACGAAGTCAGCGAACGAAAGAATACAGAAAAAGCCAAGATTAAAGCAAATAGCGAAAAAGAACGCATACAACTATGGCACCAACACTTCAAAGAACTACTCGGCAAACCGATACAAACTTCAACAAACAGCGGAAATGAATGCATCGTAAATACCAATAAGCATCTAAATATAGAAACTGGACCTTTTACTGCACCTGAATTATCAAAAGCCACCAAAAGTATCCAGAATGGAAAAGCGGTTGGCCTCGATGAAATTCCTGCTGAAGTATGGAAAATAGACGATTTTCAAGAATTTCTTCTAGAATCCTGTAATTGTGTATACAACCAAGAAAGTATTAGAAGATGGAGAGAAGGGTGCATTCTCCCTTTCCCCAAAAAAGGTAATCTATCAATAACGAAAAACTATAGAGGAATCACACTCACACCAATTGCTGCCAAGATATACAACCTGATGTTACTAAACAGGATAAGACCTGTGATCGACCCTATCCTAAGGAAAAATCAAAATGGATTCAGGACAAACCGATCCACATCTGGACAAATATTAACAATTCGACGCATATTAGAAGGCGTGAAAGCCAAAAAGCTACCTATAACGCTGCTTTTTATTGACTTTGCAAATGCTTTCGATTCTATAGACAGACTTAAAATGGAAAATATATTAATAATATATGGAATACCAAAGGACATAGTCAATGCAATAATGATGCTATATAGGAATACAAGCGCTATGGTCAGATCACCTGACGGAGATACTCCTTATTTTGAAATTACGACCGGTGTCCTACAAGGAGATACATTGGCTCCGTATTTATTCATAATCTGCCTTGACTATATACTAAAACACTCCATAGATGATAATATTAATCTAGGCTTTACACTTTCACAAAGAAGAAGCAGTCGACATCCAGCTATACATATTACCGACATTGACTACGCAGACGATATTGCAGTTACTGCAGATACAATAAAAGATGCTGAGAAAATGCTACATCAAATCGAAGAAGCTGCAGAAGACATTGGACTGAAAATAAACTCAGATAAAACTGAGTATATGAGCCTAAATTCAAAGAGTGACAACATGATAAGCAGAAATGGAAATTCTATCAAAAACGTAGACAATTTCAAATATCTCGGCAGCTACATTGCAAATACTGACAATGATATCAATACAAGAATAGCAAAAGCCTGGGCAGCACTGAATAGTATGATTATACTGTGGAAATCAAATCTATCAGAAAATCTCAAAAGAAGCTTTTTCCGAGCTGCGGTGGAATCAGTACTAGTGTATGGTGGTGACGACTTGGACTCTAACAGCAACGTTGGAAAAAAGACTGGATGGAGCATATACTCGCATGCTTCGTGCTGCACTCAATAAATCCTGGAAAGATCACATCTCTAACAAAGACCTCTATCTTGAAATCCCAAGAATATCAGCCTCTATTCGGAAACAACGCCTACGATTTGCAGGCCATTGTTGGCGAAGCAAAGATGAGCTAGCAAGTGATGTACTTCTCTGGCAACCAACTCACAGCAAACGGCCACGAGGACGACCTGCCAAGACGTACATCGATCAACTACTGGAGGATACCGGATGCAATATAGATGAGATTCCAACCGCGATGAACGATAGAAAAGGATGGATGGAACGTGTCAAGAAATGCCGAGCAAGCTCGACCTGGTAAGGTAAGTAATAGGCTTTGGAATAAAATCATAATAATTGTTAAATATAATATGATATCTATCAATAAGTGATTATTTTACCTATAGGTATACAATTCTTTTATTACATTTTTATAAAATATTAAAAATAATTGATAATAAGATAATTGAAGTAGTGATGAAATTGGACGATATTTATTTATGTCTTCAAGTATTCATATTTTTATATATTGGAATTTTTTATTTTATCAGGATTATTAGATGTTTATATGATTAAAAACAATGTTGATAATATTCAAGTCAATATCATTAATATCTTTAGAAGTTTTTAATATCAATTAATGTATTATATATGTATATATAATTTTTTTGTAATTTGTTTTATATACACAAAAAAAAATAGGTTCCTTCAAATATCACTCTGCAGTGTAGAGTCTATAGAGCAGTATATATATATATATATATATATATATATATATATATATATATATTGAAGCTATGTATTAGATACAATACATAAAAATAGGTTGCGCTGAATCTGATGTATCTTAATGAATCATCCCTATAGCCTATAGGCTATAGGGCATATATAAACTACCGGGAATACTATTTTAATTTTGTTTTTAAGTTTCATTACGATTTTGATAACATAAATTGAGCATACTTTACTTACTTACTTTCGTCGAGCTCTCGCTCGACCCAATTTTGACAGTGTCTTCCATTTACCACGATCCATCATCACAGAACGAATCTCATCGATACTCTCAAGGTCAGTTTGAAGTTTTAGAGCATCTACAAATGTAAGCTGCTGACGTCCTCTTATTCTCTTTCCTCGTATGGGCGTCCAATGGACGCCGTCCATAGAACTAGATTATAGGCCATCTCTTCTTTGTGACGTACACAGTGTCCAGCAAGATTCAGCATTCTTTCAGAGATTATATCTGTTACTTTAGGTAAACCATTATACAGTTTTTCGTTGTTCGTTTTACTTTTCCATGAGATATTTTGTGCCATGCGTAGTAAGCGAGTATAGCATCCATCTATCCGTTTTCTCAGCTTACTGTCTACGGTCCAGCATTGACTTCCATATAGCAGAACGGTTTCAACAGTAGCTTTAAAGGCTCGGATCTTTAACTGATTACTCATGTTAGATGTCCATAGTCGTTTCATTCTGTGCATAACCGTCCAAGCAAGAGCCTTTCTGATTTCAAAGTCCTTTTCAGAACTTGAAATCCATGCTCCCAGATATTTGTAATTGGACACTTCTTTTATTGTTTCACCACTTATTGTTTTAATAAATGGGGGTTGTTGAAGGTTATATCCGATAACTTCTATTTTTCTAGTGTTTAGCGTTAAACCTATTTTTCCAGCTTCTAATTCAACTCTCTGTAACAGTTCTTGAGCTTAGTATAGTTCTTGAGATATCAGTGCTATATCGTCAGCATAACTTAGATCGGTTATAACGACTGCTGGTTCTCTACCACATCTTCTCTCTGTTAACTTGAAACCGAAATTGTAATCATTTTCACCAAATACTTGACGCATTATGTAGTCTAGAGTTATGATAAATAAGAAGGGTGCTAGAGTGTCTCCCTGTAGCACACCCTTTGAAATTTTGAAGAATTCTGTTTCGCCATCAGGTGTTATAATTCTCGCTTCAGTGTTTTCATAAAATAGTGCTATTGCATTGGTTATAATAGATGGTATACCATATGCTGCTAACATTTTTAGCATTTTCCCGCGATCAATACTATCAAATGCTTTTTTGAAATCAACAAAAATAATAACTGCTTTTAGGTCATGGCTCTTAATTCCTTCAATTAACCTTCTCAGTGCAAGGATGTGTACCATTGTAGATCTACCGGATCTGAACCCATTTTGGTTTGGTCTTAATAGAGGGTCAATATACGGTTGAATGCGATTTAATAGCATCTTGTTAATTATTTTTGCGATGACTGCTGATATTGCAATTCCTCTATAGTTACCAACTTCTTCTAAGTTGCCAGATTTTTGAATAGGAACTATATCACATTTAGACCATTGAGCTGGTTTTTTACTTTGTATTATTGAAATTGAGCATGGAATGATGTTATTGTTTTCTAAATATTATATTAACTTTATTTATATATTTTTTCTATATTATGCATATATGTTAGAATTTATTCTTATAAAATCTTTATAAAAGGTTTATTTTCTTTTTATTGCATTCTTAATAGTGTCTATATGTTGACTATAGTCGGAATGCATGTATACTTATATTATTTAATGTAATTTATAATATGCAATTGTATTATATGGAGTTGTGAACATTAATATATAGTATCATAAATAGGTTTAGATATCATACAATTGATTTTAGTTTAACTATATCCGAATCACATTTTCAATATTTGAAATAAATTTATAATACATTCAGGTGATTTTTCTCTTACTAATATATATTAATATATATATATTATTTTCAATAGTATTTAAATGTATGGAGTATATAGATACAATACTAAGAATGCCTGCATGCACACATCATATATATAATATTGGAATCAATGAAATAATTATTACTTAATGAAGCAGTTGATTTAAATAATTTAATAATTGTGTGTATAACATATGTATGTATGACGTATGTATGTATGACGTATGTATGACATATATGTTGGCATACAGTGAGTTAAGTTGGTTAAAATTATTTAAAAATTTTGAGAATCCTGACTATCAATACAATTAATATTGAAATTTACACATAAAATAATATTATTAGAAAAATTAAAAGATATAAAACTATTATATAATATATCAATTAATAACTGTTTATTATAAGATGGTGTACGATATACAGCGCATATTATTATATTATTATTTACATTAGTATAATCTTAATTGATAAAATATATATTTCATCTATTAATTGGTTAGTTTATTTTTTTCCTTTAATAGATTTAATATATTTATGGACTAAAATAATAATATCCGACTCTTATTTAGCTGGAAAATATTATAATTTCAAAAATTAATTTAAAAAAACTAATTTTGTGTTACCTAAGTTTCCGTTATTATTATTACCCTATTACAACGTAAGTTGTATACTACTTATTGTGAAACAACTTAAATAAACCTTTAATTTGTTAACACTCTCTATATTTAACATTATAATTGATAAATAATTTACATTTAAATAGTATTATTATAATTTATAAGAGTGAATTTATAATTTGAAAATATTTAATTATAGTTTAATATATTTGTAATGTAATATTATAATTTGTTAATTAATAGTTTCTACATCAATATTAATCATAAATTACATAATTTACAATTAACTAAATAAATTTTAAATAAGGTATGCGACTTTAAATTGAAAATTGCATTATTTGGTTAATAGAATCGCAGCGTAAATATGATCATGCATCGCTAATACCCCACACATACGTGTATGTCTACATCGATGTCCTCCCACACATACATGTATGTCTACATCGATGTCCTCCCACACATACGTGTATGTCTACATCGATGTCCTCCCACACATACGTGTATGTCTACATCGATGTCCTTAACCCTTTAACCGCTTAATAAAACCTTAAATACGTTAACCTTCATCGAATGCGTAATCAAAGAATTAACTACAATAGTATTTAGTTGCTGAGTTAGCTCTCAGTCTAATAAACAACACCACCACCTCATCTATGTGTGTTTATTAACACTTGGTGTTCTTTCACTATTTCACACTCTACCCACTAGATTGAGCATATTACCACTAATAAACATCCTCAGTGATTATTCATTACGGACTATCACTATTATTAACATCCCTATAAATATATGTCTAAGATTAAGAGTTTAATGGAGAGAATTGTTAAATTTGTTTCGTAAAAATTTCTTCTGCCATGTTTATATAAGGATGCGCTTATAGCCAACTATTGATCAATAGACAACTTTCTAATATCTATTTATGTAGGTTATAATAATGCTATATATATAAGCCTATTATTTTTATAATAATGAAAAGTCGGTGAATTGTGTATGTAATTGTTGAATTTATTATGTAACTTTCGTATAGTGTATTCGAGAGTTTCGGTTTATCGAGTATTCGTTAAATCAATAAATCGATAATAAATTACTTTTCGATGATGCAAGCGCAGTCCCAAAGACTGAAGATAGTTCCCTTGGGGCAAGGTCTTTCGATTCCGGCGAGAAGGTAGAAGTGGGGTTTGCCTTCGACAACTCCCAAAGGACAACCGGCTACTGGGGTACTTTTTCCATCTTCTTCTTTAGTAGTAGTGGCTTCGGTAGTTGTAGTAGTGGTGGTGGTGGCTTCGGTAGTTGTAGTGGTGGCACTAGTGGTAGTACTGGCTTCAGTAGGAGTGACGGTAGAGAAATCTGAAACATTTAATAATTATTTCATTAGCATAGTACATAATTATTGCGTTATATTAGTTAATATCGACCTATGTGGGTTACATTAGTAAGATATAATAGAGTAATACCTTGCGATAATAGTATATGTATATACTATATATATAGTATGTGTATACACATAAGAATGTTCTATAGAACACCTATAGTACACCTATAGGTGTAGTTTAGTATACAATAACATACATCATATTAATTAAGTACGATGTTTATTTGTATTATTATTATATTATTTATTATAATTATTATTATATTTATTATTATAATTATTATGATATCATTTAGAAGTATCGTGATATCGGAGTAGAATAATAGTGATAGATCACGTGACACGGTGATGACACCTAGTCACGTGGTGGTGGCGGTGTCAGTTCTAGTCACCTGGTTTAGCGAGTCTGTAGGACAGCTTCAGAATGAAACCATTGCGGTTATCTCCAGAGTCAGTAACGAACTCGATGTTGTCGTTGTTCCTATGCGTATGTGATGTATATATAATAATCAATACATTTAATTATATATATATATATATATATATATATATATATATATATATATATTGTTTATGAGTATATATTACGATATAATTACTGATACTCTCCATTGATCAGAAATTGTAGTTGATTTCTGAACTTAATAAACTATATCCTATCATATCCTATATATATATATATATATATATATAACGCATGCGCTGTAGAGGTACATAAGTTTACATTTAGAGAAATAATAACTTGAGTTCAAATTTCCTCGGCATTTCGTTTGACTTCATGTTTCCGCAGTACTTCTCGTTGTGCACTTGTAAGAAATCGTACATACAATTCTTACTGTCTTCTACATCAAATGTAATCATTGTAACTGTGGTTATCTGTTGATCGGTGGTCAGGTTAATTCATCATTAATTCAAATTATATAAATATAAATATATATATATATAAATTATATATATATATATACACATATATATATATACATATATACGCATATATATTAACATATATACAAAAATACTGTTGCTATAGTACCTGTTTACATTATATTCAGCTATAACGAATAATATGATATTAGCGTACAAGTAGCGATTCTATAATCTCAGAATATTGTCACCTACGATATAGAATAACTACATCATAACACTGAAACAATAGTCAATAGCCACTGAAATAACATACACTAGATTACGATACGATGATGAATATCACTGAATACTAGTAAAGGATAACGTATGTGTACAGTGCACTAGTGTAACGTATAGCACAGGCACGGGTACTTACCAATTCTGGGTCGTTCTTCCAGTTACAGTTGACGTGTTCTTGATAGTATTCTTTAGGCAGGCTTATTGTACTCTCACCACCAAGAGTCAGGTCGCAGCCTATAAATAGAATTAGGCGTAGTTATTTAAACTCGTCGGTAAGCTCTTTTCAGCCGAGTTTAAACTCGTATAGTATGTCTGAACGTAGTTTAACATAAATCTACGACATTCCTTGATAATATAGAACTATCTAAGAAAAGGCTATTTCTACCAACGCCGATAAGCGAAATTATTATATGTACATATAGGTACCTATAACTATATATATATATATATATATATATATATATATATATATATATAACTATATATATATAACTATATACCGTGAATTCATAGTTAACTCCCGCCGACTCAGACTCGTAGGAACCCGATGAAAGGTGTCCGAGATAGCGGGAATGGAGTATAACTAGTGTATAACTAGGTATAAGAGTCGAGTTAGTCGAGTGTTGCATTATACGTACTTATTTCACATTTCTTTCCGATGAATCCCGACGGGCACATGCATATGTTTGATTCCGCATTGCAGATTCTGTCGTGTTTCTCACAGCCTTGTTTACACGTTATTAATGCTGTAGGTGTGTTCATAGTATTAGATAATCGTAATGTTAGCGTGTTTATAAATACACAGGTAATATTATTCGTAAAATAGATCGTCGTTAAATTGTTTATTATCGTATATTTGTATTCGAGGCATATTTAACGTATTCACTGTTTTATAAATATTGCATAATATTACTTAGTATGTATGTTGTATTTAATTACAATGACACTTAATACCATACATGGTATTGATATATACATTGTAGGCTTGTGTATTCAGGTTCAGTGTATTTAATATGTACTATATAAACATGTATAACTCCTAGAGTACACCATAGTACCCCAACTGTATACAGTGCACTATTGTATTCTTTACATTTTAAATTCTATAAATACTTTTTAAATATGCCTATAGGCATATATGCCAACATATATGCCAACATATATATATATATATATATATATATATATATATATATATGTTGGAATCTATCGATGTCGTGTGCTATTATATTATGATTTTTGATCCGAGTGAACAAATAAATTATTATGGGAATGTTATTAATTATATTTCTTCGATGCTAATAAGTACTATGTGCTATTGTAATTTAAAACTAATTGTAATAAATGAGATGCCAAATTAACAACCAATGTCTAGAGTAAGTGAACGAATGGCTGCGTTACAGTAGACATACGTTAATGATTCGTGCACAATCTTCACAGTGTTGTAATAACTATATACATACAATTATATGTAATAATGTCCCAATAACTTTGATAGTGTGAATGAAACAATACAAGTTATAGTATAGGCGTATTAATATAATACCTAGGTACCTGCCTATAGGTTACATATATGTATTAATGTATTATTGATGGAGATAGAATATAAAATATGCAATTTTATCCTAAGCCCTATAGGATGAACAAGCGTATCAATATAACAACCTAACGTATCAATATAACAACCTAACGTATCAATATAACAAATAAGAAAATAAAACAGAATTAACAAAATTCTCATAATATTATTATTATATTATATTATTAAATACTAATTCATTCGATTGTTGTAATATATGTTCACGAAGTCACGCACTATGCGTGTGTGATCTAAGTCTACCTCTTTAATGAAACCGTGCTACACGGAGATGTTACCGTGTATTGCGACATAGCTAGGGGTCAGCTATCGTAGGTGTACAACATGGCTAGTGCTACGATTATAACACTTCTTATATATATATATAGTATTTACCCTATAGGGTATATATAGAGTGTATATAAGGAGATAATATCGAGCCACTGGGTGTGGTATTCTAAGTGCGACGGCAGCGTTGTATTATTTAAATAAATATAAAAAGGGCGCTTTAATTAGTCATTATAAATCTAAAAATAAATTATTTTTGTGCGAAACTCTTAGTTAGCGAAATTCGCGACGAGATTATTTGTATTGCGTTATTAGTAATTACACCATAACATCTATATATTGATATTATAATTAGTACTTAATTAGGACTTAATTATATATATACGCATAAACTAATAATAGATTACAAATATAACACTACGTTGTGGAAAATGATTATATTCAACTATTCGAAAAGTATTTATGAATTTTGAATATTTAAAGAAATTAACTAAATAAATATTTAATTTACTAATGTGCACATATATCGTGAGCATAATGTGATAGTTTCTACACAGATAATGTATGCAAAATACGCAGGAAAACGGTATACATTTATATATAAAATTGCGCCTTTTATTTGTATTAAATACTTACTAAAAACCACATCTGATGAAAGATGATAGAAATTACAGAATTACAGGTTTGGGGGTGGCGAATTATTTGATATCGAAACTGTGGTATTAATTATTATATATATGAGACACATATTTCACAAATATAAGTGTGTAATATATTCTCTACAGTATTGATGTATTATAAGATAGTATACCGTAACTATACAGTAACTATAGATTATGCATTTACGTAACGTATTATATTGTAGGTTCAAATGAAGCTATAATGAAGCTATAACGCAACTTCGAAGATTATTTATAACGAATTTAGAAAAGTAGCGTGGCGCATGCGTACACAATAGAACAATAGAATATTACGTAACAATAGAATATTACGTAACAATAGAATATTACGTAACAATGGTGGTGACGTAACTAACCGTATACTGAGGTCAGGGCGAGGGTGAAGATGAAAAGCTTAAGCATTTTGGTTTATTCAAGTATCGTTCTTAGGATAACTATGAATGTGGTACCGATGTCCGGTGTCGCCCTCTATTATATAGTCGAGTGGGCGTGGCCTGAGTAGGCTAAATATAGCTTTCTGTAAAATCCGACGATTTCGTTGATTTAAAAACCCGAACGATTGAAGCTATTTATAAACCGCTGTCGCCCTCTTCGCAATGTGTTAGATAACCGCCGATCATGGGTGTTGCCACCCTGCACATTTAGGCGGTACAAAAGTATTAATGCGAAATGTCAACTTCTTTATTTAGAATTATATGTTTTTTTGATGTTCGATTAATATTTTATTTTCGTAAATATACGGCTGACCATGCCATATCAAACATTGAATACAGATAATAACGTACCATGGAGAGGAATATACGATGTACAATGTACGTCGTATACGATGGTTGTACGTGTGTCCTATAGGACATATATATATATATAGCTACTATACCAATATACTATATATAGTATCTATCCTATAAGCCGATATACCTATAACCCTATAGATGTGGTAGACGCATTAGATGCAGTAGATAGGCGGCAATGATACGAATACCTCCCGCCTCACATTAGTAAACATAGGCTGTCTATGTGTGTAGCTATAGAGGTATGTGTATTGATGGAATGTATGTGTATTTATAGAAGTGCTATGTAGTGATATCAGTTATTTCTCTATATCATATTTAGATAAAATATGTGATTTTATTGTAAGTATATGTAGGTGTAGACCACGTATGAAGATACCATGAATTGTCGACATTTCAATTTTAGAATTAATATAAATGGTGAATCTAAGTTTTAATTTTTAATTCTCCAGCGTAAATCTGATTTGTTATTTGTTATATTTTGAGATATTGTATTTAACATGTAAGCTGCGCAATGTGTATTGTTAAGAAATTTATAATATTTAATTATGAAAGAGAATATTGGGGGGGTAGACCCCCCCGGGGGCCCCCCCCCCCCAACTCAAAACATTGATACAAAACCCCTCGCCGAGTTCTCGGTTCCTCTCTCTCTCCATCCTATACTGATGTATGTAGTGATATTAGCAATGTGCATTATCAAATTCCTAAGTAAATGCAGTTATAACAAATAGCAATAGACCATTAACTTCCATATGCTATTAAAGTTCAGTTCCTTCATAAGTTTTACATTAATAGTGATATTAATAGTGATATTATCTCGTGCTCTCATATGTCTAGCGATGTATACTATAAATATATATATATATATATATATATATATATATAATAACATAACATTAAACAATAGAATATCATCATCAGTATAGCAGTGTAACAATAAACTATATTAATTAAAATAAATAACGCACCTCTTGAACCGAAAATCTTTAGAGATAACAACATCCGTTTATATCGAAACTTGATTACTGTAACGCATCACTAAATGGTATACATAAACTATAAGAAACAATACTTAACAAAGTTATATACGAAACCAGCAGACTTGTTTTCAAGCTTCTAAAACGAACATATATTATATAATAAATTATACGAAAACGACTAAACTGGCTCAACCTTTAAATACAGATTTATTTATAAAACTCTAAATAATGTACATACTTCAATACACACTTAATTTCCTACGGAGTATCAATTTTATTTAAAGATAGAACATAATTTTAATAATCAAATAATATCCTTTTAAAACACCATTGGATTAACTAATCATCTCACTGGAATAAACTCACCAATACGAAATCGCTAACGAAATACACTCAAACAAATGTTAAAACAAACTACATAGATAATTAATTGGACTACACTAATTTACTTTATTAACTGTACCTAAATACACTCTAACACATTATTTGTATTATTAGTATCGTATTCTATTGTTATTATAGCTATTATCGCTATAAGTTTATATCTCACTTCCGAACAATTTATTTAAAATTTAATTATTGTGAATAAACAAATTATACTACTATTACTACTACACTCACACATATTATTATTATGTCGGTAATCTTTAATTATATAATTATGTAATTATCATTATTTATTAATTATTTTGTATTGTTGTACACTATTATATTTGAAAATATTATTATTTCTTTATATATGTTAAAGGGAAATATGATATATTATTTACAACTATTCAATTTTTTTTTTACTATTCTATAATAATCTATTATTTAAATATTTCAGGATTTTTTTTTGTAAACAAAATGTATACAAATTGTTATTTATTTATTTTATAAACAATTCTTATTTATAATTAATAACAATATCACATATATCAACAACACAAAATATTTCAAGTTTTAACTTATAAATTTACCCGTATTTATCACATTAATTGTAATCTAAACTTAATTAGGTAAGTTTCTATAATTTATAGTTTTAATGTGTACTGTGTGTCATGCGTATGTGTCAAGTATAGGTATCATGTACTATACATTGTGTGTATGTGTCGTGTGTATGTGTCGTGTGTACTGGGCGACTGTTGCACGTATCTCATGTCGTGTTGCCGTGTACGTCAATACAAGTTATTTACGTATTTACTATTACATAACGAACCTATATATATACGTGACAACCTCTACATTAGTAAGGACGATGTGTACTGGACATGACCTTGTACGTACTACATTCAATGCTAACAATACGAGACCACGTGATCACTGAGTGCATGTCCTTGCCGTGTCCTTGCCGTGTATCTGTGTGCTACGTGTGTAGGGACGCAGGAATAGGGGGGCGTGGGTTTCCGGACCCCCCCCCCCATTTATAAATAGGGGGGTCCGGATATCTTTGGACCCCCCCCTGTTTTGCGTCAATTTTAAAAATAATTTAATAATTTGTTAATAATTTAGACAATTTAATGTTAGTAGCGATTATTAGTAAAATACACATTATAATCTTTGATTTGTAGTCACAATATTACCAATACCTTATATAATGATATACAAAACGTTGATAAACCCTTCTAGCCAGATATAAGATGTATTAAAACATATGTTTATTTTCGTAATAGCAAAGATCAAACTTTATTATTCCAGAAAAACTGGTACAACCAAATGAAATGGATGTATTGGTGTAATGAAAAGGAAGCATTATTTGTATACTATTATATTCAACATTATAAAAAATCCAAGTGTTATCACAGAATTTAATATTACTGGTTATTCAAATTGAAAAAAGGCATTTTAATGATTTACTAATCATGGAAAATCTAATATGCATCATATTTCAATGGAATAATAGAAATAGTATTAAAAATGTAATAATTATACATAATAAAATTATATACAAAAATAATAATATTGTTTTGATAGCTATATTTATTTCTATAAGATAACTAGGTCAAGAAAACATAGCTTTTAGTGGTAAGGAACATTTTGGAGGTCAATTCTATTAAAACTTATAATAAGGAAACAATTAAATTCTCAATTAGACGCATGCATGGTTAAATATTATAACTGAAAATACTAAGAAAATACATCTATTATCATGGAAAATTCGAAATGAGATTCTTGAATTATGTTCACATGCACTATTAAGAGATATTATTAGACACACAGATGGCTGCTACAATAACATGTGTGACGGCACATATGATATTTCAGGTAATTAAAGTTTTTTTATATAACGATATAATTATAATAAATTAATAATTAATTATATTACAAAATTGTCATGAAACGAACAATAATCGATATTTATACGGCATGTCAAAGCAAACCTCGAAGTTACAGAAACATGAGTATATCTATACGAAATAGCTAGGCATAATCTATGGCAAATAAGCATTGGATAAAATTATACATTAATAATATTTTGTTTGATGCGAGAGAATTTACGAGGTAATATGATAGAGCAAGTAATATGTCAAGATGATATAATGGTATACAGGCTTTAATATTTCAAGAATAACCAATGTCATATTACATTCATTGCAGAGCTCATTGAGTAAACCTGGTTGCTTAATATATTAGCTAATCGGAGTCTACTATATCTATATTAACTATAGTTAACGAAATATGATAATTGTACTATAATTCTATAATATTAAAACATTATGTAAATTGAAGAAAGTATGTATAACTCGCTGGATAATAAGAAATATCGCTATAAAATATACACTCGAATATTACAAATAAATCTGTTCGTCTTTAGATGAAATGATACATAGAAATTATATTACCTCTTATATAATAAATAATGAATAAACTTGAAAGCGGCAATATATTTCTAGAAAAATATTGAGAAATTATATACCAATGTGAAAATAGTATTGACATTAATCGTTGTAAGACCAACAAGTTCAGTTGATTATGAAATACATGTTAGTAACCTGAATATTGTAAATAACTGGCTGAGAAATTCAATGGGACAAAACTGACTAGTTTAATTATATTTATTATTCACAGTAAAACTATGAATTAAATATTGTTGAATTGATTCATCATTTGTAAAGAAAATAGAATGGAGAGAGAAGATGTTATCATGTATTTCATCTCATTAAATCTACCATGTATTAATATAACCTAATAAAATCATATGTACATATGATATAAAATAATTTATTTATATAATATCTAATAGTTTTTAATTTTTTATGCACACACAAATATATATATATAGCGTTATTCTAAAATGGTCTACACCTCGATCATACGATGAATACAAGTTTGTTGATAACACGTCCATAAATAAATATCATTCAATATATTTATTTAATTCTGTCGATGGTAAGGGTTTAGAATTAGGCACGCATAGTCCTTTTATCAATAATTGGATAACTTCTCCTATAAAGATGTTTTCTAGTCGTGATTTTGTAGATATGGTAAATATTAAGTACGGTCTACTGTATACATATTGCAGATGTAGACGTATGTTTCCAAGTATAAATACAAACTGTTTAAGGCGAGGGAGTTAATTATAGATATGACTGATTAAATCATATTATGCAGACCTGTAAATTTAATTATAATAACATTATTCACATGGCATAATTATGTAAACGATCTATTAATCACTCTACTGAATAAGTACAAATTTAAAACTATACTGGATCCACACATACGAACATAACTTGGCTTACTTAAACCCGACTTACTGGCATACCGAAATGATATTGTTTATAATATAGATACGCAGATTTAAACCATTACAATAGATACTGATACTAATTACCGACACAAAACTGACTACTATAACAAACCTGAAATACCCTCCTACGCTAAACAACTTACTGGTGCAAATCAGGCTAACTTAAGTGCCTATTGTTTATACTGGCATGGCATATCCACCTCCCTAACGTATAAATACCTATATTCGTTAGGCCTGAGGAAGCATGATATTACGCTACTCAGTATTCGTGTTATGGCTGGCAGTCTAAATATGTATCGTAAATACTGCTGCAATGGATTATTATAAAATCCTTAATTATCTGGTCTCTCCTTTGCCTACTTCGTCATATTTTTGTTAATATGTTTTCGTTAATATAATAATATATTAATATAATAAATGGGATAATTGGCTCTGGTTATTAACCAACCATTGTCCGAAATATATATATATATATATATATATATATATATATATATATATATACATATATTAATAATACATTATACATTATTACCCTTATGAAATGTACCTTCCTGCACCCCTATACGTATGTGATACGTGTGATGTACCGGTATTGTGAGTGTGTGTGTGTGTGTATACGTATGTTGGTAGACATTTATGTTGAAGTTATCTTCACAAGTTCAATATCACAGCCGTATACGCAAATCAATCTAATAATGAATATACATATAGATATATATCTATAGATAATTCAACTGTATATATATTAAATATATATATATATATATATATATATATACTTAATTATTGAACTGGTTTCATACTAGATATCTACTGACTGCGAGGCAATGAAAAAGTACGTAGATGGCGGTTCTAATGAAGATATCCAGAGTGGGGGGTCCGTCAAGAAGGGTAACACACACATGCGCACGCACAACGCATAGTGTATCACACACGCACACATATACGCACACACATATACCACTAGATCTTAGTATATTACTTATATATATATATATATATATATATATATACATATATAGTTATTAAAATGTATATTGTTGTGAAATGCTTTCACCCCGTCCAGTATCTTTGTTTACTTATAACCTAATATAAATTTCAGGTAGTCGAGTTTTTAATCATTTTGTATACACAATTATATAGTATTTCTTCTAAATATTATTTAAATACCTATTATGTCCGGACGGGGCTTGAACTCGTACCCTACTGTCTACGTGTCTAACGCCTTAGCCCACCTACCTACCCATGTAGTTTTATATCTGCTATACGCGTATATTGTTTGCTCATCTTTCAAAGTTAAAGCAAACACACGCGACTCCCTGAATTCGTTATAGCCCCGCCCCCTATTACATAACCAGCGTACCACGTGACTAACGCGGGTACACGTGCACCTAGTGGCCAGTACATGGACTACGGCCAGTGGCATGACCTACACGATCGGCTGGAATGGTGAGCGCGAACTAAAGCTAGCCAGACCCTACACGGAGTTCCATTGTTATTGTTTGCAGGCTACTTATATGTTCGGCTTCGGCGTCCTCTTCACCGTCACTAATATGCAGGTATGCCACGCCCATTACTACTACTACTACTACTACTACTACTAATAATGTGTATATATATGTATGCACCATATGTATTATCGTAAATAATGTTTGTAATATAAATATAAAATTAAAAGTAATAATTAAAAGATGTGTTAAAAGTAATTATAATAAGTATTCAGTTTTACCCGAATAGAAAATAGTACACGACTTCAATAGTCATGTTACCTGTTCAATTACTTATTGTGTGATTGAAATATATTATTCACAAATGTTATATAGGCATGCCAGCAATTATATAATATGCTATAGCTCACCATATATGGTTACGTTTATTCGTTACATCTTATTTAAAATCTAATTATTTGTGTTAAATTATATAATCTATTCAAACGTACAATTGTACATACCATGTACGTTTGTACGTGTTCTCTCCATAATGCACATAAGACATATTTCAATAGTATAACAAATTCTAAAAATCAATGTTATATATATATATATATATATATATATATATATATATATATATTAATATTATTAATAAGTCACGTTCTAACAAAAATATTTTTTCAGATTTTTCCCCAATTTTTATAACCAGATATCGGTAGCTACATTTTTCATTTACTAATAATTTGATCAGGTGTCATATAATATAGCGGTCCAGCTGAAAATATCAACCCAGAAAATTACGTGATAACAAAATCGACAATTTTTTTTACTAAATAAACATACGAATCGCTTACAATTTAAACCATATATAACTAATATATATATATATATATGTGTGTATACATCTGGGTCAACATCGGGCCCGATATGTATGATTCAACGCGATATTATACATATGTCCCTTTACCGCTGTCATCATATACGTTGTACGTGCCCAATATCTACAAGCGTCATGGTTATTCTGACCTATGACCCCTCACCTACCCCTCCCCAGAAAGTCGGCAACTCGCTGGGTATGTCGTTCTGCACATGCGCTCTAAGCGGGATACACTGTCTGATGGCGTGTTGCATTACGGCCGAACTGACCACTATGGTCAACAAGTCCGGAGGGGAATACGCATACGTCCACATGGATCTCGGTAAGATCTACGGTTTCATGAGACTCTTCGTCGACGTTAGTCCTCACGGTAGGGGGCGCTGTAGTATAGCTTAGTTACAGATGTAGGGGGAGCTGTAGTATACCTTAGTTACGGATGTAGGGGGCGCTGTAGTATACCTTAGTTACAGATGTAGGGGGCGCTGTAGTATACCTTAGTTACGGGTGTAGGGGGCGCTGTAGTATACCTTAGTTACGGATGTAGGGGGCGCTGTAGTATACCTTAGTTACAGGTGTAGGGGGCGCTGTAGTATACCTTAGTTACAGGTGTAGGGGGCGCTGTAGTATACCTTAGTTAGAGATGTAGGGGGCGCTGTAGTATACCTTAGTTACGGGTGTAGGGGGCGCTGTAGTATACCTTAGTTACAGATGTAGGGGAAGCTGTAGTATACCTTAGTTACAGGTGTAGGGGGCGCTGTAGTATACCTTAGTTACAGATGTAGGGGGCGCTGTAGTATACCTTAGTTACAGATGTAGGGGGCGCTGTAGTATACCTTAGTTACAGATGTAGGGGGAGCTGTAGTATACCTTAGTTACAGGTGTAGGGGGTGCTGTAGTATACCTTAGTTACGGGTGTAGGGGGCGCTGTAGTATACCTTAGTTACAGATGTAGGGGGAGCTGTAGTATACCTTAGTTACAGATGTAGGGGACGCTGTAGTATACCTTAGTTACAGGTGTAGGGGGTGCTGTAGTAGACCTTAGTTACAGATGTAGGGGGCGCTGTAATATACCTTAGTTACAGATGTAGGGGACGCTGTAGTATACCTTAGTTACAGGTGTAGGGGGTGCTGTAGTAGACCTTAGTTACAGATGTAGGGGGTTCTGTAGTATACCTTAGTTACGGGTGTAGGGGGCGCTGTAGTATACCTTAGTTACGGATGTAGGGGGCGCTGTAGTATACCTTAGTTACAGATGTAGGGGGAGCTGTAGTATACCTTAGTTACGGGTGTAGGGGGCGCTGTAGTATACCTTAGTTACGGATGTAGGGGGCGCTGTAGTATACCTTAGTTACGGGTGTAGGGGGCGCTGTAGTATACCTTAGTCCTCACGGTATGGGGAGCTGTAGTAGACGTTAACTATCGATGCAATATTAACTTCCGTATAGGGCTATTTATTTATTTGTAAACAAATATACATTCGTGTGTTTTAATTTACATTACTATATATATATGTTAATAAAAGTACGAATTTGTTTATAAATTCGGTTTGAACTGAAAGATGTTTTCCAATTTAATTTATGTCGTCATTCTAAATAATATAATCTGTATTACATTATATTATGTTATGATATGAACATATTAAAATCATGATTTAAAACGGGTGTATATTGATTTGTATATTAAATTCAAATATGAACTCGTAATGCATAACGATAAAATATCCTATATGATATGCTTATAAGCGTAATGCACGCGTTCTTGGGGACGAGCGACGTTGCCGATAAATATAGCAATAATATAATTCACCATGTTAAAAGATAGATAAATAGGCATCGAGTATTAGTATGTTATTACATTATTATATATCATACACGATACATAAAATGGTTATTATTATTAACAAACGTGTATATCGACATATATGTACTATAGTAAATGGCTGATAACATCTGATAATATATAGATTAGATAACAGCATATCACCTATACAATATTATCGAAAATAAATGATCTATCTGCCGATTCATAATATTAAAAATGTAAATTAATTATATATTATAGAATATGTACTTATATTGTTGTGTCCATATGTATATGTATAGGCCGTATTTATAATATACATTGTATATGTATGGACCGTATGTATATGTGTGTATGCTAAGCCGTATCACGTATACGCCCGCGCTAATAACAGTATCCCGTATCGTTCCATATTTCGGCGAACATAAAAAGCGGCTAGTTCCGCTGTAAACGGCTGAATATGTAGTCAGGTGTTGGGCTTTGAAATACGGACAGCTTTGTTAGACCATGTTGCAACAAATCTTTCAATGCAACATGGTCGTTGTTATATAAGTAGGTATAAATAGGTGTTAACTGCATTTCACATAACGCATATAAATACTGCCATATATATATATAATATTTTACAATTATATACAATTTTATTATTGATTGATTAACTATGTATTTGTATCATTAGGGACATTCTACAAGCATTAGGAATATACCTCAATCCTAAATAAATTATAAATAATAACTTTACCAATTTAATAGGATTGACACACGGTACGAAGCGTCTACTTCGTTCATTATATATATATATATATATATATATATATATATATATTAAAATTGATATATTTCGATACGCATTCCTGATATTCCTCACATTCCTTGCATTCCTCTATCCGCTTTAACAGCCTCCTCCTCAGCCTCATAATCCGCAGACTCCCTCCTCACATCCCTCCTCCCTCGCTATAGTTGGTGCTGATTCATCCGATGAAGTCATGTTTCCACGCCAAGATAATCGCCGAGTTGCTGCTGGTGCCGATGTTCCCCAACTGTTTCCGGCCCGATTACATAACCAACATGGTATGCGTCACGGTGGTCCGTTAGTTCAACCCCGCCCACCTGTCAATCACCCATGCGTTGTGTCCAACACGTACAATAATTATGTGTTGAACACATTTAAAACATAATATGATTGCGGTAATGTTAGTGGTGTATTTATGTATATAGTGTAATATGTTACGTAAGTCTATAAGTGAGTACGATGTATGACTTGTATTATACATTACTCATAATACTATTGTCATTATTATAAACACATCGGTATACTTATAACTTATAAGTTATAAGTACATGATCAAATAATTAAATAAATAAAGCAGGAGGGACGCTCTCTTGCGTTATAATAATATGTTAAAATGTATACCAAAGATAAATCTGATAAGAATCGGGAAATATTATTATATAATATATAATATTATTTCGGCTACTTAATTTTGTAATTATGTTCTCTTGTGACAGCTATGATAACGCTGAATTATGAGTCACCGTACAATAATTAAAAAACGACTCAAGACTCTATAGATGTTGAACATTTCATTTTGATTTTAAATATTCTCAACACCACTGCAGTGAGCTTTTACACCTACGTGTGTTTATATAAATAGTCTACTAACTTATTTACTTATATACGATAATATAAAATAAGATCAATTTTATTGTAATCATTATAAAAGAAAAACAATAAACGGAAAAATAAAATATTAAGAAGACTTTCGAGGTATACTTTACCTTAATAATGCAATATGCATAATATATTATATAACAATTGTATTTTTTAAAGATATTTAAACATTTTTTTTTTAATAATAATATTAGCCATCACATCGATCATATATATTATTGTGATTCTGGTAACCGACGCCCTAACAGTGATCTGTACGTCGGGCCTGCTGGGAAACATCAAGAAGTGGATACTGACCATACAGGTGGCTGCTGTGTGTATCTTCGCGTTCTGCACCATTATGGTGGTCTACCTCATCATCTACACCGGCATGGGTTAGACGATATACGTGCAGTACATAGTATATATAGATAGTATATATATATATATATAGTATATATATATATATATATATATATAGTATATATATATAATCAATGCTAATACTTTAATGACTAATTTTCTAGTATTGGTGAACCTATTGTGAATACGATAAATAATAGTAGTAACAATGATTTTAAATTACTAATATATAATCTATATAGTTTTTTATTTCATACCTATTACCAATAGTGACAGGATTAACGTTATAACATTAATTAGTATACTAAAAGCATGACAATCTAAAATATCCGTGTACATAATTATTATATTCTATTGATAAAGCGATTAAATAATAATTATTAATTGTATATAAGGATATAACATATATGTTATATCCTATAAATCATATATTTAATAATAGTATTGTAACTGGAATTCCAACGAATATGAAAAAATCAATTATAAAGCCACTATTTAAAAATAATGACAATAAGACTATTATAAATTACTAGCCAAATGCACTTTTACAAACAAATTAGTAACATATTTGAAAAAAGTATATATAATTATAATTATATTATCTTATCTATTAATAGATTATCTAGATTCATAATTAAACATAAAATAATAAATAAAAATCAATATGATTTTATTCCAAATTATAATACAATAATATCGCTTTTAAAAATTCAGTATTATTTTATACAAAAAATAGTGAAAACAAAAAAATTGCTACAATTTTTCTTGATTTGAAAAAATCTTTAAATTGTAGATCATGAAATATTATTAAAGAAACTTGAAATATATGGAATAAGAGGAAATATATATATTTATGTAATAGAAAGTTATTTAAATAACAGAATATTTACTACAAAAATAAATAATTCATTCTGGAATATTAACTATGTTAATAACCTAAAAGTTCTGTTCTAGGTTCCTTGTTTTATAATTTTTATAAATAACTTACCAAATGTTTATAAAAATGTGAAGAACATTAATTTAAATGTATATTCTGACGACACATCACTAAGTTAGAGACAGTTAGTGACACTAACAGTTTACGCTAATAGTGATGTTGAACTAACCAATCTACTACAAATATATATGCATACATTAAAGTATTAGTTCGATATCAATAATTTAAACTTAATATACAAAAAACTTAAATACTTCCATATTTTAATACTAAACTGACACATGATATTATAATTGAGAATATGAAAATGTATATATAGTATACAACTATACATTTTTGAGTTTATATTTAGATACAACATTATCATTAAATAACATATTGATAATTTAAATATCTAACTTTCAAAAATAATATAATTAATTACAAATTAGCCTAAAAATAATATACCTAATTATAATATACCTAATATACCTAATTATCATATTTAAATATTAAACATTTAGTTTTATTATATAACTCTTTTATCGAATTTATCATATGGGGTCATATTTATAATTCGAATTTAAATATATTAAATTTATCACATACAAAATACGAATAATTAATAAAAAGATTGTTGACAATACAAAATGTCCATTAAAATTAATAAGACTATAATCTTATTAATGGAAATAATGTATACTTTACATACATTTTATTTTATAATAGTAACCTATACATTTTGAAACTTGATGATCTTATAATTTTAGAAATATTTTAATTCTATACTTTTATATATAATCTTATAAATAATAAATACGTTAACGATATAACTGATTATTTTTAATTTAATAGAAATAAAAAAACATTTATATTACCACTTATGAAAACTAATAGATTTAAAATACAATATTTGTCAAAGGTCCTAAGCTTTATAACTCATTAATGTTTAATAATATTTTAAAAACTATTATAATTACTCATTCTATAAAACTGAATAAGGTTGTATATCATTGTTTATTAAACAGTATTATAATAATTATTTTTTTCTCAATATTAATTATTATAATTTGGTTAGGTTAGGTTCATAAATATCTTTTTGTAATAATTTAAAAACATGTACATGTTTTTATTATAAAACGTATTACAAAATGTACATATTTTTATTATAAGCAGTATTAAAAATAAAATATTAAATAGTACCAACATTTTAAAAAGTATTATTAATAAAAACTCTATATAAAATTATAAACATGTTTGCACTAAAGTATTAAAACAATCTAAAAAACATAATTTAATTTATTGTATATTATTTTATATTATTTTATGTTGTATTTTTTTATATTACAATATCATGATATCAAATTATATTTGTATATATATTACATAATAATCAATTATTATCTTAACAGTATTAATTTTTATTATTATTTGAACAGTATTAAAATATATAATATTTGTAAATAAAAATTATAAATTTGTCTCTTTATTTAATATTTAACTTTGAATGCCTATTCACGAATTACAACTTTTATTTTTATTATCTGTATCACTTTTATTTATATATCATTTATTATTGTAATTTTATATTAAATCTTGGTTTCTAATTTTTTAATTTTTATTATTTTTGTATGTTATTAACCTTTTATTTAATCTCATTGTTTGTTTATATTACTATGACTTTACTATTATGTTTATAATTATTAATTTTTATTGTTTTATTAGAATGTAAATGATGATATGATTTATGACACATACTGTCAGGAGGTTTCGTATCAATAAAGCTAATCGCTTTCACTTTCCTCCTTAGACTTTGTCTATAAAATGAATTCAGTCATACATTCTTATATAGGGGAAAATCCCTTATTACCGACCCTCTCCTAATACCGACCTCCTTAAATATCTCAGTAACTATAAGAGATATCAAAAAATTATATATACATCAAATATTAGTAATGTAATGGTAAATATGAATAAGTATAAACAGTTTCAATCATACAATTGTTATTTTATAAAATGTAATATTCTTGTTTTACTTTTTAAATATTTGAATAATAACTTTTTTTTAAATCATTATAAATACAATATTAATTTAAAAAAAACGTAATACTGTGCAAAATATTATAAATCAATTAAATGTTTATAAATATAATAAAAATTATTTAATTTGAATGACTACTAACCAATATATCTCAACCCATATAATTTTCCTATTACTGAAATATGAAATTACTTAAATTATCCTAATACCGACCCCATGTGATTTATATTATACAATAAAATAGATCCGTATTTTACTTTAAAATATGTCGTAAATAGTATTTGTATCCTTGATATAGCTTTAGGATCCATGATTTCAGTTGATTATATACATAGTGATTAATACAAAAATATTAAATAATAATATACACTATTTTAATATAATTACTATAAAGTTTAAATTTAATATCAATATTAAAACATAAATTCAATAATAAATAAATTCCGTTAATGTTACAATTAATTATATTTATATGTATCTACTCTTTTGATTGGATATTATAATACTACAATTATGTATACCATTATTATATTAGGGGTTGGTAATAGGAGAAGGGGTCGGTATTAGGCACATGTATCCAATTACCGAACCCCTGTTTATTCTTGTCGATATAATTATATTAAAAATTAAAAATAACCACATTATGCATTGCCATGATAATACCCTAATTACAAAATTTCAAATAAATATATTGAATATTTAATAAGTATACAAATAATTTATATATATATATTTAACTAAAATCATTAAACCTATTAGTTTCATTTTGTCCAATTGGAATATTAATATTATGAATTTTAGAGCGATATTATTTAATTATATTAGCATTGTTATTTTTACATACATATACATTATAAGTAGTTTCATCCAATCTAATGTATATGCACATAATAATACAGAAATTAGAATAAAGTGTAATGCTTAATTATAATTATATATATATATATATATATATATATATATATATTATAATAATATAGTCAAAATAGTAAATATATGGATGCTATAAATAACATACATAGGAGCCATATATTTGAGTTATCTAAATCTATGATCGCAGCTCTCGATTAACATCCGAGAACGCGTCACGCTTCACTAAACACGTCACGCTTCACTAAACACGGCACCACCTTCTCCACAGCCGCCTTCTCCAACTTCGACAAAACGTTCCAAGACAGCCACTGGGACTTCTACAGCATGGCCAACCTGTTCGTGATAGGCCACTCTACGTTCTACGGATGGTAGTACACTCGCATGCGTAGGTGTGCTAAGTACACGTGCACCTAGATTACGTAATATCGCTGACGTGTCTCACGGCAACTAAAAGGGGTAGTCAATATCCTAAGGGGGTGTTATACGTCGTAAACGGGTGTATTACATCCTAAATGGGGTGTCCTGTACGATACAGGCTGTATCGTAAACGGGTGTTCTAGAACCTAAACGGGTGTTCTATATCGTAATCGTACGATATGTAAAATGTTGTACGTAACTTGTCGTGTGAAAAATAGAACATGTTCTATTATTGCCGTACGGCGTACGACGTACGTACGTAAAGTACATAGTTTCATACAGCAAACGGTGTGAATAAGTATGTACCAAGCTACTGCTCTCTTGTAATACACTACGACGCCGCCTACTAATTACTGTATTAGTCACGATTCTAAATATAGACATTTTTATATAGAAACTAATTAGGGGCGATATTCAATTAACCTAAATTAATATGACCGCCGTGTAACAATATATATATTGTATATTGTATATATTATATACTTTGTATACGAACAAATGATATAAGGATTTATCAGGTATAGGTATAGATATATTCGGGTATAAGTGTGCGCATATCTATGTGTATTGGATATATCAGTTATATTCTACCAACTGTACAATGCACATTGTACAATGTACGCTATACATACACGGGATATCTAGTATTAGTGTATGTGCGTTTGTGTTTACGTGTGAGTATGTACATTAGTGACTTTAAATATAATACTGGAGGGGGCGTGGCTAGATAAATAGAACTATTAAAGTATAGGCAGGATAAGTATTAACTGGTATTAATGGTAGGAAATAAGTTGTATAAGAGGACGATAAATAATACACGTATACATACGTGTATTATTGAGGGGTTCGATAAGGATATATTGTTAAGATGGAACCAGGTTTAGACGAGATGATATAAGATGATGTAAGTTAAGGTAAGATCACGGAGATGTACACTGTACACTGTAAACTGTACAGTGTACAGTCCTCTAATGGGCGCACGTATAGGAATGCATACCATATATGGTATGCTTAAAAGGGGATACTAACATATTAGAGATATGGTAGAGTAGATATAGGAACAGTGGTCGATGTGGATTAGGGTAAAGGAATAATGAGGGGGGTAAGGGGTTTAATATTTTGATAAGATAAAAGTTGGCTATATATATTTGTTTTATATACATATATATATATATATATATATATATATATATATATATATATATATATATATATATATTATATACATGTATATATATATATTCTATTGTATTAATCATGGCAGGAACATACTTCCATATTTAACCGAAGAAATAAAACATCCTAAAAAGTAAGTATCGCTGAAATTTCGCACAATATTTCGCACACTATATCGCACACTGTGCTGCACACTATTTCGTACGCTGTGCTGCACACACTATATATATATATATCACTCTAATCCATATCAACACATATTACAATATAATATTACAATTATATTAAACCCGAAAGTATACGCACAATGTGTCGCACATTTAGGTGCGCACTAAAGTAAGGTGTGCGTATACACCGAATATAACACTATATCGCACAATAACTCGCACACTAGAGTGGTACCTACCGTGATGATAAACTGTACCCTGGGCATGTTGTTCATGTACTTGAGTTTGATGTTCTGTCTGTATTCGCAGATCTCGATTAGTGATATCGCACAGGAGAAAACCATCATGGTTAGATAACGATGCCTGTTAATATATTATATTGGTATATATATATATATGTATATATATATATATATTAGTATATATATAAAGTATATTATTATTTTAATACTATATTATAAAATCGTAACACCCACACACATACCCACACACATACCCACACATATACCCACACACGTACCCACACACATACCCACACACGTACCCACACACGTGTGTTACGGCTGTTTTACCTATCTCCCATTTCGCAGATTTTCCTGGCCAGAATGTTCGGGGATAACGGCTGGTTCTTCACTTATTTCTTGGCGCTCTTAGTTTTCGCATCGCTGTCTATTTCTATAAATCTAGGTGCTAGGTTAATATATGTATTTAGTGTACTACTGCTACTACTACTACTACTACTACTAATACTACTACTACTACTACTACTACTACTACTACTAGTACTACTACTACTACTAATACTACTACTACTACTACTACTACTACTACTTCTACTACTACTACTACTACTACTACTTCTACTACTACTAATACAGAAATACTACTACTACTACTACTACTATTATTATTACTGATACTACTACTACTCATATTTATAATATGTTTAGGTAACTGATAAATCATATATATGCATATAATTAATATATAATTATTAATACTATAATCATATATATGCATATAATTAATATATAATTATTAATACTATATGTTATTAATAAATAGGTTATATTATACGTTCATCGATCATATCACCCATACCATTAATATGAGCTTCGTAACGGTGGGCTAAGATGATCACGTGACCATTATATCGTGACCTCTCATGACCCCCATCGTCTCCCTTTCGCAGGTCTTATTATCTGGGTTCTAGACAGAATCTATTCCCGGCGATATTTGGAATGTTGAACCTTAATCATATGGTGCCCAGCTTCTCTATGGTGTTCAGTGTTAGTAGTGAAACATATTCTATATATTCGTTATACAATCTAAACATTCAGTGTACCTCTATGAACACATCGTCGTCGTATTTCAATATCCGAATATTTATTTCGGTCACGCTTGAGTGATTTCAGTTTCGTGTACTTCGTGCACGGGAGAAAATGATTTTCGTCGGTAGTTGGTACGCTCAATATCCGGCATTAGATAATGACAATGCATACACATGTATTACATCATATATATATATATATATATATATATATATCACATGATCACAGTTTCTCTCCAGTATAACTATGATCGAATGTTCAATTCTAAATATATTTCATTTCATAATGCGTCTCACAAGTAATTCCGTAATCCGCCACAGGGTGGGGTAACGATCTTCTACCTGTTCACGTCGAGGATACTGACCGACGACTACGTTGTGGCGTTGCGCTACGTAACGTTCGCTGAGATGACCACTACCACTGTGTGTTCGTATTCGCTGCTGCACTTCCGCAAGAAGTACCCGAACGTCGGCCGGCCCTATCTGGTTAGTGGGCGTGCGTACGTCGAGGGGAGGGGCTTAACCGTTGGGGCGTAACTGGGCTGTTCTATAGAGTGCCAACATGTAAAATAAACATTTTTAACTCATCGTATCAGCTTGTACCTTATATTTTATTAATTCATTTTACACCTTATCGATTTTATTTTTGTTTAATTATAAGGTACAATCATCGATATCACGATGTATTTCTTTATATCGATGGGTACAATACGCACGGAACTGATGCATGTACCTTATTATTTTACTTGTACATTATTAAGTGAACAAATTATATCTTATATTTTAACTTTCTGAATATTTAACTCCGAAATATATATTTATCTTCTTTTCAGTAGTGTATTTTTTTTCAATGATCGATTGACGTATATAGACCATTCTGGATTTTTGTATATCTAAAACCGTTTTCCAAACCCACGATGCTCCACTACGAAGTCACTGAAGCGTAGAATTTTATATTACATTTACGAGCGGATAGCTACAATAATATAATCACGTGGTATATTGTAAGTATTACGTTCTAATTTGTTATTTATTAGTTTTGTTATTTTTACTTTGGTGGAATCCTTTCATCCCATCCAGGAACTTAGATGAAGTTATCACGTATAACCATATATATCTAATGTCCTTTCTAAGCCGCTATCATGTTAAGGCATCCATGGTTTTAACGAGATCTGGTCATTTATTTAGACAACATTATATAAGATCACTTCTAAATATTATTTGAAGACCTAATGACGAATATTAATATCACGTGTTAATCGTAGTACATCACGTGATCTCAGAGCTCATTCACGTGACATTATAAATGTAAACTATATTACCACCGCGGATCCTCGTACCCCCCCCCCCCCCAATTGTGCTGGTTGGCCTCAATACATACAGTTCGACTAATCCAATACTATATATATAATATTCATTCAATGTATAAGCTACATTAAATCTCCCACCTTCTTCAATACTCATCTCAAATCATACATATCCCTCATTTAATTTCATTATAGTATTCTTATCTTTTATATTTAGTTCTTATTATTTCCACTTTTCTTCGTTTTTGGGTTTTATTTTTTTTGTGTTTTATTGTTTATTATCTATTTTACGTACGTGCTCTTATGAGGAGTGTCGTCACTTTGTAACGAGCCTAATTCATCATCATCATTATCATCATCATATATATATTATGGTATATTACTTAATGTATAGTATTAATATATATGTATATATATATATATATATATTATATATATAATTATATATAATATTACGATTAATGTAAATGTAATGTTCTACTAGGTATGGAACTGGGTAGTGTTCGCCTACATATATATCTACTGGTTGATGTTGATTATATGCACGTTCGTCTACTTTTCTACAACGTGTTAGTACACGCGCACTTGCAAGTGCATGTTGTTTACATGATCCGACTTCAATGTTTATTAATCCCATATTTTTAAGACGCAATAAAATCTAACAAACCTAACAAATTGCATCAATGTGTTCTCAACTTACGTCCTTACTCCTATGAACTTAGATTGGGACTAACCGACAATACAACTGACTGGCTAAATAAACCACCTATGCTTAAAACCGGTCTACTATCCGATGGAATAATTATTGTAATTCATTTAGGAACAACTGATGCCACAATATAAAACTAACATCACACTAATAACCAATAACGAATCAATAACCGACCAAACAAGTAACACTTATCGTTAAACTAACAATTACATATCCCCCGTAATATAAAATGTAACATTAATACTCCCTTAGAAATCCCTACACAACTTCGTACCTACATAACCATACATCATACCTACATCACAAATTGTATCATATTATAATATAAAGCTATGCCGCTGATACTGAAATGGTAATAAATTGGTGTATTTCTACTCAGCACTCAATCACTCAATAATAAACCTGACTCAATTCACTCAATTATTACTAACGACAAATAGATATGTTACTCCTATGAAACTTGGACGAATGGTAAAAACTCTTACCAAATTGTTTAGCAGAATTACCTCTCTACTTAATCTATAATATCTAGATATATATACATATTAGTGTATTAGTGTAGTAGCTAGTGTTCACTTGAAAACTATATATATACTAATAAAAAATCAAATAGGACTTTCAACTCTTTCAACCTCTGCATATAAAATAACCTAACAAACCAATATTACTATAACGAACTCCAAACTCAACCAATACTATCTCACTTATACATGACACTCTTTACATATTATATGATGAACATATCTTAATAAATGTAAATGATTTCAATATTAACTAAAATCAATATATTGTATCCGACATATTTAATGAACTCAAACTTACAAACACAACCTACATTACTGAGTACATTAATGCAAACACAGTGTATCTATTTATAACTAGGAACATTCACATTCAACAATTTCTAATAATATACTAATTATACACCAAATTATACAATCCAATTATTATCCCCATATAAACAATAAAATCACATACAATTACTCTATTAAATATGTGATACCCAACAAAAATGAAAAATAAATCTTAATGTAACATTGATACGAATACTTTCTCAATATTTGCCATTAACAAAATAACAACTATTCACGATGACATAGAACTTCATGCATATAATCGTATCGTATCATATTACTTAGACGAACTATACACCATAAATTATATCCAATCCCAAACCTGATATTTCTCCAGTATATATTGAAGAACTTATATGATCAACACATTTTAAAATCTACTTATATGTGTGTATATATATAATGATAATAACAACTAAAGGTAACCTTAACTTTTCTGCCTATTGTGACCTGATCAATAAATCCTTATAACACGCAAGTTTGCCTCAAATGAATAATCTTACACCAATAATTTAAACATTACCACTATAGTGGTATACCAGACTATAGTAGCCTAGAATATCATTAAATAAATCACTTCCTAAAAACTACAAAGCAATATCAAATATATATATTTTTAATAGAAAACCATCTCACTCAATATATCATGAATAATACATTAGATAGTCGGATAAAAAGTGTATGTAACCGAAATCACAATACTGAGACTTTACTACTTGACCTAACTAAATACAAATATGTCAATGTTCACAATAACCAGTACGTTACCTAAACTTATACGACTTGTCCTGTCAGATGCATGTTTACCAAATATCATAAAGTACTTTACGTATAACTACAATACATCACGTGACAATACATCACGTGACTATACCACGTGACAGTAATACAATTAATACAATTATACTTAACAAGGATAAATGTTATTATAAAATTTAAAAAAATCCTATACTTGTCCGAAATAGTTTCCCTAGGTTGTGTGAACTCTATTTTTCAATATCTACATATCCGATATTAACTCCATATTAAATTAACAAAATATTAACTTTCATATATGATATGTATGCTACATAAATGTATGCCGGTGACATATGTCACATGGATATCCAATTATGTACACAAATTACTTTATAAATAACCATAACTGAACTCAACAAAATACCTACTTCACGTGTAATAAGCTGAACAAATAGTATCAAATAGTATATTCTCTTCCATATACCTAATTATAGTTATCCTCACTTACAAATATAAAACACTGAGATAGAAATGTAAACTGCTGACCCTTGGTTTTAAACTTGATTAAACATAATTATGTATTATAATACTAAATCAAATGTCATCAACAATACAGAAATGTAACACTAAACTATATCAATTAATACAAACCTTCTGAAGCGAATATTTCTCAATATAATAACATCCGCTTGTATATTATCGAAACATAACTACTCCAACTCACTGCAACTTACTGGTATATACATATACTACAAGGAAACGTAGATAACTTATAAACTATACATGCAGACTTACCTGCAGACTTAGGCTTCCAACATGAATACATATTAAACTACCTACAAATAACTAAACTGGTTTACTTCTAAATACATATCCATTTACAAAACTCTACATTTTATACATACTGAAATGTACTAAACTTCCAATGTACATTAGAGAACACATTGAAGATAGAAACAACTTGATTTCATTAAATATTACCCGTATAAAACATAATCAATCTATTATATACTATAGACTATATATATATATATATATATATATATATATATATATATAGAATAGATACATATATTCTATAGAATATATACTATAGACTATATACGGGCAACATTGGAATAAACTAACTAATACTATCACTAACGAAAACTTCCAAATAAATGTTAAAACAAAGAACACGGATACTTACTTAACTCACTTAACTCTCTATTAACTTAACTTACTAACTTAACTTAACTTAACTTACTTTACGAGTTATTTATTTGTAGTTATAGTTTGTATTATGGGAGTCGCTATAGTTATTATTATACTGTAGTATACCATCTCACTTGCGAACGATTTATTTAACATAGATGTTGGTGATTATTTAAATGTTACTACTACGACTTCTACACATATGCCCATATAATCACACAACACACACACATTATCATATACCCACATACACACTCACATACTATCGCACACACACCAACGCACACACATAAAGGCTTACCAAACGACACATACCCATACACACACTTACACGCGCACACCGCACACACGCACACGATAGCGTTAACCAGCGCACCTCTCACACACACACACAGTCTGGACCGGTATGTTGATAATGTCCGGCTTCCTCGGATACGCGTGTCTGCACGCCTACTCCCATAACTATTTCATCGTGGATTTCATTGGTTAGTAGTAACTAAGCACGTTACTGTACTAACTTAGTACGCCGCTCACTCGGTAGGCTGTCGAGGACGTGTCCTTGATGTCCTCGGCGTATCCCGACGCGCATTAATCGAAATTAAAATTAATTTCTAAATTACAAAATATGACTATTTAATTATCGTTTAATTATTAACACTAATACAGACTATATATTATGTAATACAACGTATGGCGATATTAATAAATGTAACGGTATTTGGTGATATAGTATTTATAAATTTAATGAAGATTGTTGATATTTCTATATGAATCCTATCGGATATCGACAAATAATACATATTGTGATGGAAGTTACTACACTTTTTAATGAATATATATATAAGCTTCATAATCCCTAATAATACTAGAATGATGTTGTACACACAATTATTACTTAGTTATACATAGATGTATTGAACTGTATGACATACAGTGTATGTTGCACATGTACGTTATGCTAATATATCAACCTAGATAGAGAGAGTTATCATTATTATTATATGAGTGACCGATATGATTATATCACACTTTACTGTAGTGTTTGTATTATTGTATTACTATGCCTTCTCCATCACGTAGAAACATATACCGACTACAGATAACTGACTATACAACTAGCATTACCGACTTACGTAACGAACTTAACTGGCTAAACACTGAAGACTCTATCAACTAAAAAATACTTACAATACCAAAAAAGACTATTACTTATAACTTACCCTATAATTTACGAAACAAAATAAAACTTAAAATAAACACTAGACTTTTACGTAATACAAATTCCATTAAACTACTCCAACCAATTTCATCAAATACGAAAGGAAAAATTGCAGTGCATTGTCATCAATTAGATGGAATAAACTACTCCCGTCACTTAGCAATAAAAAAGTCTTGATTTATATCTTTAAAAATAAATTTTAAAAATGTCTTATTGACCAATTATTGTTTCTCATCGTATTTACTATGTGTATTACACATTATAGAATTATTATTATTAATGATGTGTTTAAATAAATACTTTCAACTTCATTCCTTAATAATATATATATATATATACACAAACACATAAACACACATACATACACACCTACACACACAAATAAACACTCACACCCACATACATATATCCACACCTACACATATATCTACACATACACACACATATATACACACACATACCCACACAGACACTCACACCTACACATATACCCACATACTCACACCTCTATACACTCACCCACATACACAAACACACACAACAATAATGTTATAACGTCACTCAATTGTTTACAGAGAAATGGACATCTATTATACAGAAGCTATTGTTCGTTTCGTTAGAAGATATCCCCAATAAATACTAGTTCCCCCAATAGTACCCCCCTCCAATGGGCCCCACCCCGCCAGGGTATTACCCCACCCACCTGTTATCGTACAACTTATAAACAAGTGATTTATATAGACATTCAGTTTTATTCATTAATTATATATGTACGACGTACACTGTGCGTATGTGTGTGCGTATGTTGGAGCGGGTGTGTGTAGTACACCGTATAGTAATGCGGTGTGGGCATGCGTGCGTACGCGTCTATGAGTATGGTACCGAGATGGATAACTCCTTTTTTGTGATAGGTCGAGATTGAGTGCACTTTGACCTTTGGAATTTGCGATTTTTCGACGTCATCTTGCTTTCGTTGGAGACCTCTTCGCAAACCCTGAACAATTGTGTAACAGGAATGAACAGACGATACTAATAAATACAATAGTATACATGCATTTATTATTACGATAGTTAAATGATATCATAACAAATGTATACAATAATGTATAAATGTATCAACTAATGTATACAATAATATAATCTATAAAACATCGCTCGCGGAATGTCAACATTCATATGATTGGCTGGCTATGTTATCACGTGATAACCACGTGACCTATATATAGCCACTAAATCCTGTATCATTTATAAGATTTGCCTCACAACATTTAGCTACTCACCACAACACACCTGACTATCTCGCCAATTTACTAAATCCCAACATAACTATATATGAACAAAGAAAAATAAACAAATTCAAATTAAAATCTTAAGTTCTATCAAATTTAAGATCTGGCCAACATAAATCTTTCTCCATCCATGCTCCAACAATCTCGAATGATCTCCCACTATATCCGGTCAATTGACTCAACTTCAATATGCAAGTCAAAGCTCAAGACATTCCTTTTTTCTCAATAAATACATTGAAAAGCACTTCCATAAAGTTGATGGAAGTTCCTAAACCAATTAGGTAACAGTTAACAAGTAACTTCTATAGATAGAACTTCATATATAGTTATGTATATATATATATTTATATATAGAGCTTATGTATGCACAACATTTCATCATACATATAATGTTCATCATATACATACGGTATATTTAATTTTGAATATAGGTCATGATTATTGTTATTTTGAATATAGGTCATGATTATTGTTATTTTGGTGCATTCCTTTCATCCCATACAGGGAATATATGAAGTATTCACTTATAACGATATGGATCTAATGTCCCTTCAAAGCCGCTTCCATATTAAGGCATCCATGATTTTAATGAGATCCGGTCATTTTTGATACATAATATATAAGGTAATATATAATATATCACTTCTTAATATTATTTTAAGAACTATTGTATTGATCCGGGGGAAATTGAACCCGCGTCCTACTGCACGTGTGCATGTTTCCTTAGCTAATTCAGTCATACAGGCACTTTATTCAATAATCAGCACTGGGCAGAACTACATAGTCTAATACCGGTACAACATGATTTTAAAGTACGAATGATGTAATAAATGCGGCTGAAATATACAAATAAAATTAATGCGATATAAAGTGTTAGTGCTAGTTGTATTTATATATTAGATAGAGAGCTAGTGCAAGTGCAAGTATAGCTTTAATAGTGGTCCACCACTGGGTGTAATAATAGACAAGTCAAAAGAGGTTGCAATCAAGTAAACATCGATAATTCCTCGTCCTCAAGTAAAGGTTCGTCACATTAAACTAGTCACGGTACATTTAACGTTGTTTACGATCTGGTAAGATAGATCACTTCTGATACTATAACAATGGATAACTACTAATAAGGTGTTGTGTTGTAATCATATGACCTTATAAGGATATATGTAATGATGCTGATGATGATGATAAGGCAAATGACTTTCTACATACTATGTCTAATTGATCACATCTACGTCGTGTACCAATGTGCTGGGGATAGACTGTACTAGTGGTACACCTGTACTACACTGTTACTAATAACCGTATACCATTGAAAGTACTTCGCTATGTAGGTTATAAGTTCAGTAATATTGTGTATTATTGGTATCCTATATATATGTCGTATTATGAATATTATGCAATAGTAATGTACCTACTCGTTAATTCTATTTAATAATCTATAATATGCACTAAATATATTATCTAGAATAGCTTTAAACAGATATTGTATGAATATGTTACGAAAAATAAACTAAACATATATTAATATATACAGTGTATATAAGGATATCGTATACATCGTAATACACTAACTATACGAATTATTGTTATTTTGTATTTAAATGTATTATATTATTATAATAAAAACTTATAACAAATGAATATTATTATTATTATTGTTATTATTATTATATTATTTTGATAAAATAGCACACACAAATAGGTATCAATGCGAGAGTTGAATACCCCATGGGGCATGTGCACAACTAGATTCATGAATGTGGAAACAATAGAATACAAATTGCAGTAAATAGCGACGGTGAATATATATAACAATGTGATGAGCGATAATCAGAGTGAAAGTCATCTATCTAAACTTTATATTCTAAAGCATATGTCAAATGGAGACTACCCTCTTTATGAACATAGATTACGAGGTAATCTTTTGTACTCTCCTTTGAGCAGGAATTGTACTCCTTTTCATAATATTCACACGTATACGCGCTCGGGTACATATGTAATTTACACGTGCGCGTGTGTGCGTTCGTGCGCGCGTGCGTGTGTATTACTAATGCGTGCGCTAAACACTACACTTACGAAACACAACGATACGCCTACTGACGGGTGGTATCAACAGTGTGATAATGTCAAGAGGTTTTAGATTTAGTGAGAATTCTCTCATTAGATATTATTACTACGAATATCAACAGATACTGGTACGCCTAGATACGCATAGCGTTAGTAGACTATATATATATATATATATATATATATATAATAGAATAGAATATATTAGTGATTGTATAACTTGAAAACAATAGCTACATAGTAGGCTAAAGTACAGTAATGCGGCGATAACACCATAGCGGTCAACGAAATGGAGTTAAGTGAACGTTGACTTGATTACGTAACGCTGTCACGTGATATAGGAATCGATAAGTTGCGTAATAGATACGTGTGTGTAGCTGTGTAATAAGTTCGTAACGCGAGGTGTACCGCAACTTCCACAACGTCGCAGCTGAGGCCACAACTCACGCGAATATTCGCTCTTATTTGCGAATAATAATCGCGGTAATTATAGTTTAACGGCTAACAGTAATAGCCTCATAATAGCAGCATAATAGTAGCATAATAGCACAATGTAAACATATGAGGCTATTATTTATTCTATTATGTTGCTATTATGAGGATATTACTGTTAGCTAGGTTCATGCATGTCGGATATGTGATAATATGTGTGCCCTCTCCCAATACAAGTGTATACACACACTGCATACTGTATACAAACCGATTACAACAATGACGTATGCGTCATCACAACAATGAGTGTAACGGATCATTGCACAATATTAGACACGTACAGGAGAACACATATTAAGATTTGTTTTACCATTGTTCTCGTAAAGTTGGTGGTTACTTCAAAACTCTTATTACAAGAGTATTGTAGATGTATCTGAATTGTATTAATATAAAACACGAAAATACAAAAATATTGTTGAGAATATTTGTATTAATTCAGAATATAACATAAAGTTTGTCAGTTGTACCCTGACTTCGGACCCGGTTACGGACTTTAGGTAATTGATACCGGAATGATACAGTATCATTTATGATATATAGGTCTTGGATCGGACTTTAAATATTAATCTCTGGCTATTTCGAATTTTTGTTATTGGATATTTAAAATTATTTTACCGTAGTTACCAATATCTTGGAAATTTTCTTTGATTAATGTTGACCTTAGGTTTAAATTTATTCGCGCAAATTTCATCACCATTAATTTAAATTATTGTATTCAATTTGAAATATTGTATACAAATTTGTTACATTTAACGAGATGATTCAAATCGATGAAGAAACTCCACTACCATTACATTCACAGTTGTATTATGGTATTAAACATATAATTGTATATTTAATTTTTAATTATATTTTATAAATTAATTAAATTTTATAAATTAATTTAAATATTTTGTACTAATAGATTCTATAATAATATTTAATTATATACATATATGCATAGTATATTTATAAAAATAATATAAGTGTTTATGTATGTATTAAATAATCATTCTAATTACCATTACTTACAATACATTAATACGTTCATCATAACAATAAGTCAGTAACTCACTGTGTGACTCGTGGCTGACTCATTATTATTCTTTTATGACAACACTGCTGTGTTATTAACTATTACATTCACTAGAAGCAATGAGTCATATATTATATGATATAGTTAAAATATATGGGACGCTAATCGATTTCAAATTATGAAATTATTATATTACTAATAAACTAAGACTAATCTTTACTTGAATATACTTTTAATAACTTCATTCATAATAAAATATAAACACGTTTTATAAACGATTTTTTAAAGTTTTATAAATGATATATAGACTCCATGTTAGAGGTATTAGGATTTATACTCCATATTAAATTAAATTAAATTAATCATTTGATATATATTTCGATACTTATTCGATATATTAGCGCCCTCTATAGTTGAACAATATCATTGTATTGGTTACAGGTTGCCTTTAGTTGAGATACAACTTTTTCACACATTAATGCATTGTTATAATTAGCAGTTCAATATAATTATTGCAATTAACTGCTATTTAGCATTTTAATAATGTACAATTTGGAATGCATTGTAAAATATTAAATACTATATAAATTACAATACATTAACATTAATGTATTTATTATTTATAAAAATGAAAATATTATTATAATTTTATATTATAATCATATATATTGAATTTGTTATAAATATTATTTAATAAACTATTATAATATAATATAATTTAATATAATATAATAATGGTTATTAACAATTTATATTGGAATATTAACATGTATATATTTTATTATTCAAATAATAAGGATATTAAGTAAGTCTATTAGATTTATAGAATATTGAGAATTATAGAATTATATTAATTAAAATATAATCTAAAATATAGTATATCATATAATGTATTATTCTTAATATTATAATAAATTAATTAATAATTATAAATATATTAATTAATATGAAGTGTAATGTTATAATTATACATATTAATTTAAGTGATAAATTTTATATTTAATAAAATTATATAAAATATGTTAAATATCATAATGAAGATTTGTTTAATTTAATCGTATAATATATTATTAATACAAGTAATAATTTAATTAGATATTTTCGATATATCGATAATATAACACTATATTATTAAACAATAAAGCATTCTAAAATTATATATTTAATTTTTATATTTGTTATCAAATATTCATTAAGTTATAAGCATATATCTAGAGGTCATATAAGTCCATAATACGGATACTCTAGATGTCTTAAAACGGACACCCTATAACCAATCAACACGCAGCGTATGAAATATTCGGATTTAATAAAAATCGCGTGCGTTATAATATTAATACTACCAATAAAACTAAATCTACAATTTGTATTATTTAGATACCTAAATTGTATTATTAATTAAAAAATAATAAAAATAAATAAATTATTAATTAATTAAATTAGAATACATTTTTCATAAAATTAATTATAAATAATGTAATTGTAATTTGTTTGATTGATTCATCAATAATATATAGTTTATCTAGTGGTATATGGGGTGTCCGTATTATAAAAAAGGGTGTCCGTATTCGGACATGGGTACCGAATACGGACACCCATGTTATCGTGGAATTAAAATATTAAATAAAATTTTAAAATCACAATAATATCTATAATCATATAATATATTGTAATTTTTGAATAACAATAATGAGTCATAAAATGTTAAGACCATGTATTGTTAAAGTTTCCGTATTAGGATACTTTCCCCTATTTGAGTATATTAATATGTATATTACATATTATATATTATATTATATATGAAATAACATTTATTATACAACTTAGAAAATTAGATCATTTCATCGAACAAATGAGTACCTACTAAGCATATCGAGGAGAATCAAAATATGAAGGAAGATTCGGTATTTCCCAGTTATGTTTATTCTCTTGTTACACTATAATATGATACGATACTGATGCTGATGTAAAATTATGCTGATACCATTGTCAAATGTTACTGATATGATACTGGTACTGCTGACAAACGATAATGATATGATACTGATACTTAATTTTGTTTAGAAAATGTGACTAATAACACTAATAATATATATATATATATATATCAAATAGGAATTATTTATTTTTTAAATAATTCTATGTTATTTCGCATATACAATTATTATATACATTATTATCATAAAGTACTATCCTAAATATTATAAATGATTGACTGATTTCGCGATTTATTATCGATGTATCTTAGATAACCCAACTAAAATATAATGTTAGTAAACCTCAAAGATCTAGCTAGGTCAAATGATATAACAATGGTTATATTGTTAATGATGTTAATGCTGTTAATGATGTAACTACTTCTGATAATAAAGAGTTATCATGTCACTGAAATGTAATTTAACGATTGGCCAATTATGTTTATTATGCTGTTAAACACGATACATGTTAACGATATTATATGGGAGGTTTACTTTGTAGATGTGGATAATATAATATATGTGGTATTATTACATAAGTTTCAGCATCACGTGATGGGGCCATGTGATAGGTACCATGTGACATGCTATAGTATGCAATGTCATATGGTTATCTATACACAATAGTAAGATTTAGTCCAAATCGACAATTGGGATATCCTCGAACAATACTAGTAAAACATATCCACTGTATTGCATTTAGAGAAAATAATTCAATAATGTGATCACTCTTTCATATATTAGTAAATTACATATTTCCATAAAACATATAGGAAAACCTATACATTTTATTTGAATTTATTAGGAAAGATTTAAAAGTTAATTTTTAAAGTGGCGTACAAATTGTTAAACGTTTTGAAGCTTATGTTTATTAATTATGTGTATTCTCTTAATAACTATCCTCTTATTTCCTATTTATTTTGTAATTTATTTATTTATTGGTAATTTATTTGTACATTATAAATTAAAATAAAATGGAATTATTTTCCTTTTATTAATTACCTACTCTTTATATATTATATGTTTCAATAACTTAAATTAATAATTTTAATAATAATAATAATAAAAACAAGTTTCAACTAACTTTTTTGATGCAGACGATAATTTATTGCAATCTGCCACTAATTCTAGAAGATCGTTATCGTCTTGGTTACCTTGGAAACGCGATTTCTTCGATCGCAAATTTGGATTCCTTTGAAAAATGCCGATAGATTGCGCTACCTGAATATAAAGTTAAAAATATAAATACATATTACTTGAAACATATAGGGGAAATTTATTTAATATAGTCACCTTTTTAGTTAATTAAATAACTTTTTAATTTATGATGAAGAAGAAGTTAATGAAATATTAACATGGTATAGTAGAATATACGGATCAGGTCATCGGTTTGACTATATTGATATTGTGAGATTATTATTGTTATATCGGATGCGTTGTTAGATGTACAGTGGTGGATACATTGGTTACGCTAAGGACAGGACGTATGCTTTTGTGTTTTTTTAGTTGCATTACATCCGGAAGTGAGCCTATAAAAGCTTGGGCGGGATTATCCCAAACTGATTATAAGGGTGATTATAACAAGCTGTTATAGGTTCACTTCCGGACATAATACAGCTATAAAACCAGACATTTCAAACAAAATAAATACAAAACATAAATATATATATATATATATATATATATATATATATATATATATATATATATATATATATATAGTATGTAATATATACTATATATATACTATATATTCACGATATCCACAATATATGACGTACTATTTACGTATGTGTAGGCCTACGACGTAGGCCCTACGTATCTGATGACCAATTTAAAGTCATTATCAAACCAC
>OZ025239.1:37187421-37189921 GCA_964019155.1 Osedax fenrisi
GTGCAGTCATTTTTTCATTAAAATCAACAGATTATAATTTTATTCAAGCTAATCGTGTGTGTGGTCGTACGGGTGGTGGAGTAGGTATACTGTATAAAAAAAGTATTGAACTTGTCAATTTAAGATTATTTGACTTACCTAATAGTGAATGTTTAATTTCAAACTTTAAATTAAATTTTTGCAATAATTTTAAATTAATTGTAATTTATAGACCTCCAAGTAATGCTTATTCTTCTTTCATTGATTGTTTTTTTGAACTTGTTTCCCACATCTCTCTTACTAATACCGTTATTTTAGGAGATTTCAATTTTCATATTGGATCTGATAATACTGCTGCTCTCTCTTTTAATAATATTTTACAACCTTTATCTTTAACTCAACATGTATCTGAAAGGACACATATATCTAATAATATTCTTGATTTAATTATCAGTTCCAGTTTTCATCTAAATTATTTAACAATTCTTCCAATTAAATTTCTTATTTCTGATCATTATGCTGTTTCATTCATTCTGAACGTTAATATTAACTGCAATTCAAATCGAACGATTAGCTACAGAAATATTCGCAATATTGATTATGAATCTTTTAGTACTGATATCAAGTATCATACTAGCTCCAATTTCAACAATATATCTATATCTTTTTTAGATCAAATTCTTACTTTTCTACTGAATAAATATGCTCCTTATAAAAATAAAGTAGTTAGTGATCGTACTAATGAATGGTTCTCGAATGATAATTTATATATCAAACGCCAAATGAGAAAAGCTGAAAGAATGTTCAATAAAAACTCAACATCTTTTAACATGATAAATTTAAAAAAGTTAAAATTATCTTTTAAAAGGAGTATAACTTCTACTAAAAAAGAATTTTATAAAAATAAAATTTTAAAGTGTGGTAATAACATGGGCAAGCTTTATGCTTTCACTAATTCTCTTCTAAGTAAATCTCATCACAAATCTTATCCTAATATTCCTGATGATATTTTATGTAATAATTTTAGTGATTTTTTCATTTCTAAAATTGATATTATTTACTCAGTCATTAAAATAAAATTATCATCCCCTTCTATAAATCAATACAATTATTTGAATAATTCCTCTGAAAATTCTCAAAATACTCATTTAAATCAAACTCCTACTCTTACTCATTTTACGCTCCCTTCTAATGTTGACATCTATAATCTTTTAGTTACGGCTTCTTCTGCCTCTCCCTCTGATTCTCTGCCTCTTACTGTAATGAAATCTTTAGCTAACACACTCACTCCACTTTTTTCTTCAATCATTAATCAATCCCTTATTACAGGTGTTATTCCTTCTATTTTAAAACATTCTATTATTACTCCTATTTTAAAGAAAAATAGTCTTAATATAAATGAACTTTCAAACTTTCGCCCTATTACTCAACTACCTTTAATCTCTAAAATTCTCGAAAAAATTGTTTTTAAACAGATAACTACTTTTATTGATTTTAATAACTTATCCTGTAACTTACAAAGTGCTTTTAGAAAGAACCACAGTACAGAAACTGCGATAACTCTTATACTAAATGATATATATACATCTTTAGATAGAAATAAGAACATTCAGATTCTACTTCTAGACTGTCATCTGCCTTTGATACGCTATCTTTTGATATCCTTTCAGATAGACTTTTAGACATTGGTATATCTTCAACTGCTCATGATTTCTTAATTTGATTTGTCACTAATAGAACTTTTTCTGTTAAGATCAATAACTCTTATTCTAAATCTCAATCATTTAAGTACGGGGTTCCGCAAGGATCCGTCTTAGGTCCACTACTATTCTCTATATATCTGAACCCAATAACTAATATCATCAAATCATTTAAAACATTAAGATTTCATCTCTATGCTGATGATATTCTTATTTATTCTGTTAATAGTAGATTGGTCATGAATAATGAGCTAGTTGAATGTGCCAATCAAGTGAATAAATGGCTACTTATGAACAAACTTCTACTTAATACTTCTAAAACTGAATTACTGAACTTACCGCATAACTTTAATAACTTCACTGATGTATTTATTGATAATATTAGGATTATTCCATCACTACAAATTAAATATCTTGGTATTACTATTGATAATAAATTGAATTTTGATGATCATATGTCAACTGTTTGCAAGAAAGCAAATTTTCATTTATATAATATACGCTATATAAGAAAGTTCATTATCAAAGACCTCACTACGATGCTAATTAAAGCAATGGTATTTTCGTCGACTAATTATTGTAATTCGATATATTTAGGTCTATCCAAAAAATTGAATAAATGTATCTATAGAATTGATCATTCGGCAGTACGATTAATCTATCAACAACCTTTATTTGATCACTTGAGTGTTACATTGCGTCAACATAATCTTAATATTCTCAACAATATTAATAGAAGCAAATATAGAATTCTATGTATAATTCACAAATCACTCACTGCAGGTCCTTCATATATTATAACTTGCCTATCAGTTAAAGTG
>OZ025239.1:37192421-37372421 GCA_964019155.1 Osedax fenrisi
GTCTTAGAAATTATAGTGAGGATCCAATTCAGTATTTATGGTTTTATAAATTATTTTCTAAAATTATGGTAAATATTAAAAATTTGTAATAAATTAACTAACTATAGTTTACCTATCATGAGCAAACAACAAACAGCTATTTGGTTTTCTAACTAAAATAGGAGCAGACACATTAATAGATCACAGAATAGCAGTAACAGAATCAAATATCAAACCAACCCCAATCCCAAACAATATCACTACAAAATATGAAAATAAATTTAAATTATCGTCCATCTGATCTCGGAAATGTTTTTCCTAAACGTACAAGTGCACTTATCATGGTAGAGCATCGTTTGGAAATAAAATAAGAATATTTACCGATAATATGTATATATATATATATATATACAAAATAAAGCAAATTTATATCCATTTGTAGATTATAGTACTTTAACAGTAGATGAAAACAACATAAGTGGTTACTACAATTGCAATTTCGCAATGGAAAAAGAAAATAGTTTGATAAATGGTCCCAATATGGTGATTCATTATATGAATCGCGTAAACAAAGATCCAACTGTTGATTGACTACCAGTGCACTCTCCTAAAAAGTATTTTTTTCAACCCCTCAATTCTAGATCAGTACGAAATAAAGTTGATTTGATTACACAATTAATTATTGATTCTAATTGTTCTATATATGCTATTACTGACACTTGATAACTATTGGTGATTCTGCTCTAGCTTCCCAACTGACCCCTGATAGTTTTAAAGTATTGCTTGCTAATAAGTATATATATTCTACTTATATATATATATATATATATATATATATATATATATATATATATATATATATATATATATATATACATATACATTACATCGTCGTGGAGGCCTAGCTCTGTTATTATTATCGGAACTTAAGCTTATTTGTCATCTACCCCATTTTTCTCTCCATGTGAAATTCTGATCCGTAATATATTACAGAATATATTCAGTTTCCTTCATTATTTACCATTATAAGTATACTTATCTTCCGTCTACCTTCATCTAGCCTATGGAGTTTCTTAGCTGACCTATCTTCTATTTTAGAATCTTTCACATCAGTTAACACTGTTATTCTATGTGATTTTAATATTCAAATTAATAATGAAATTCATGCTTCCTTATCTCTGAATAAAGTTATATTTGAGTATTCCCTAACGCAACATGTTTTCTTTAATACTAACACTAATAGTAATAATATTGATATTTTTTTTATATTTAACTGATTCTAATTTAATTTCATATCCCACTCAAAGTTCTCTAATATATAAGTGATCACTTTGCCATATTATTTGATTTTAACTTGCCGGTGATACAAATTAATCGACTTTCTAGATCGTTTCAGAAAATCTCCTCTATTAATAAACCAATGTGTGTTAACTCACTATTCAATCAACTTAGCAACAGTATATCTTCTGATTTGTCTACACTGTTTGATTATTTTAATTTGGCATTACCTTATTCGCTTGATATTTTGGTACCCTCCATTACTCTTATCAGCCTAACTTATTATAAGTTTCCCTGGTTTAATATTGAGCTTATTAACCTGAGGAAACTACTTCGTAGACTACAACGTAAATATGCATCCTCTAAACTTGAATCTGATCTTATTTCATTTAAAGTTTTCTATCGCTTTACAAGAAAAAACTTCTCTCTACCAAATTGTCATATTACACTGATATGCTCGGCAGTTATGGAATATATTCTAAGTAAGCTTATAAATTATCTTTCACCTTAGTAGGTAAAACCCAGACCAGGTGTCTTACTGCCCAACCTGGTTTAGTTATTTATTAATTATTTTCCAATTTATTTCAACACAAAATGTCTAGCATTATCAATGTACTTCCAAACATCAACTCAGCATGACTTAATCTCAATTTAACATCCACCTATAATAACTGTTCATGTTTTTCTCTTCCCACACATGACATTTATACTCTCTTTGATGACATCCTTGAAAACCAATTCCTCCTTAATCCTATTCCACTCAATCTACTTCGTTCATTATCACAATATTTTATTGGACTTATCGCTGAAATCATTCATAGGTCTCTTATATCATCTATTATTCCACACCCAATGACATATTCATAGATTATTCCGTTTTAAAAAAAACTACTCTTGACCAATATAATGTATCAAGTTATCATCCAATATCCCAACTATCATCAATATCTAAGACCTCAGAACGAGTTGTGTCTACTCAACTTATTAATTACATTATGCCCATTGCTATTATTGATAAATATCAAAGTGAGTATCTTCCTCATCGTAGTACTGAAATTGCCCTTCCTTTTATCATTAATGATATTCTCATATATCTTGGTAATAAAACACCATGCTATCTCGTACTACTAAACTTATCTAGTGCTTTTGATACTCTCGATTACAATATTCTTTCTATTGGACTTAATGAAATTAGTATTCATAGTCAAATCCACAGTTGGTTTATGTATTTTGTTTCATCTAGAACATCTTCGGTGAAGATTAACTCCTCGTTGTCTCCTCCTTATTTCAACATAGATGGTGTTCAACAAGGCTCTGTCCTTGGACCTATATTGTTTATTATTTATATTATTCCTATAAAATCATTTTTTTTAAATCAAATATCCCAATATTAACTATCATATTTATGCCGATGATCTTCAGATATATAGCCATTTCATTGTTCTAGTGATTCTGGTTTGATTCAAATGTCTATGTTTAATTGTATTACTGATCTCACTCATTTGTTCTCTCATAACTCAATGTCCTTAAATATTACTAAAACTAATACTATCATATTCACAAGACCCAGTTATCCTCTATCAATCACACATACTTTTCTACTATTTCTTCCAACTTCTCAATCTATAACTATATTTAGTTTCACTATAACCTCTCACCTAGACTAATCTCCAAACATTAATAATATGATGCACTACTAACTATTTTCTACATAATATTCGAAAATATCGTTTTAAGCTTACCCTTGCCATGACTAAATGTTTAATTCACTCGCTAGTATTCAGTAGACTTATCTACTGATGTTATTATGGTATACCTTGCCTGTTAACCTGATCCTACTGCTTTTTATATTTTATTATATGCATATAAAGTTATGTTTATATAGTGTATATATACACACATATTGTATGCTTATGTATTGTTTATTTATACCCTGTTTAATTCACATTGTGCGTCAATATAAGTAGGATAATAGTATACTAGTATAGTATACATTAGTATGTACTAGTATATTCCTAATATAGTATACTAGTAAATTACTAGTAGTGATATTATTACTGGTAGGTAATTAGTAAGGCCCCACAAAATGTTAAGACTAAAGTGTAATGAATATAAACTAGTAATTACTAATTACTAGTTTATATTCATTACACTTTAGTCTTAACATTTTGTGGGTCCTTGCCCCCCCTGGTATACATTTCTGGCTACGGGCCTGAGTAGTAGTAGTAGTAGCAGTAGTAGTAGTAGTAGTAGTAGTAGTAGTAGTAGTAGTAGTAGATATAGTAGTAGTAGTAGTAGTAGTAGTAGTAGTAGTAGTAGTAGTAGTAGATATAGTAGTAGTAGTAGTAGTAGTAGTAGTAGTAGTAGTAGTAGTAGTAGTAGTAGTAGTAGTAGTAGTAGTAGTAGTAGTAGTAGTAGTAGTAGTAGTAGTAGTAGTAGTAGTAGTAGTAGTAGTAGTAGTAGTAGTAGTAGTAGTAGTAGTAGTAGTAGTAGTAGTAGTAGTAGTAGTAGTAGTAGTAGTAGTAGTAGTAGTAGTAGTAGTAGTAGTAGTAATAGCAGGCCCGTAGCCACGGGGGCCTGTGGGGGCAAGGCCCCCCCCCCTGAAATCGGCTAGGCCCCCCCTGAGATTAGGTTGGCCCCTAAAACTTGTTTCACATTAAGTTTTTTCATATAGTATTTACTAGATATTCAATTATATTTATATTTTTATTTTATAAATTTATTTATATTATATTTATTTATTAGAATGTATGTATTTTAGTCATAGACATTATAGTGAGGATCCAATTCAGTATTTATGGTTTTATAAAATATTTTATAAAATTATGATAAGTATTAAAATAAATTTTAATAATTTAATTGTAATTAATTAATAGTTACCCTATCATGAGCGAACAACAAAAAACTATTTTGTTTTCTAACTAAAATAGGAGCAGACAAATTAATAGATTACAGAATAGCCGTAACAGAAGATAATATCCAAACAATAACACTACAAAATATGAAAAAATAAATTATAATAATCGTCCATATTATCTCTGAAATATTTGTCCTAAACGTACAAGTGGTAGAGCACCCAGAATATCTTTTCGAAATAAAATAAGAAAATGTACCGATAATATGTATATATATATATATATATACAAACTACAGCAAATTTAATTTATATCGATTTGTAGATTACAGTACTTTCACAGTAAGTGGTTACTACAATTGGAATTCCGCAATGGAAAAAGAATATGGTTTGATAAATGCTCCCAATCATGTGATTTCTTCTATGAATCGCATAAAACAGATTCAAATATTGATTGACTACCAGTGCACTCTCCTAAAAAGTATTCTTTTCAACTCCTCAATGATAGATCAGTACGAAATAAAGTTAATTTGATTACACAAACACAATTAATTATTGATTCTAATTTTTCTATTTCTGCTATTACTGAGACTTGGCTAACTATTGATTATTCTGCTCTAGCTTCCAAACTGACCTCTGATTGTTTTTAAGTATTGCAATACTTAGCATGCTTGCTAATAGGTCTACATCACATCGTCGTGTGGCTTAGCTATGTTATTCTGATCTGAACTTAAGCTTATTTTGTCAAATACCCCATGTTTCTCTTCATATGGAATTCTGATCTGTAATATTCAGGTTCCATCATTATTTACCATTGTAATTATACGTATCTACCGCTCACCTTCATCTAGCTAGATTCTAGCCTATAGATTTTCTTAGATGACCTATCTTCTATTTTAGAATCTTTCACATCAGTTAACACGGTTATTCTTGTTGATTTTAATATTCAAATTAACAATTAAAATCATGCTTCCTTATCTCTGAATGTACTTATATTTGAGTATTCCCTGACGCAACATGTTTGCTTTACTACTAACACTAATAGTAATACTATTGTCTTTTTTTTGTAAGTAGATGATTCTAAATTAATTTTATATCCAACTCAAAGTTCTCTAATATCTGATCTCTTTTCCATATTATTTGATTTGAACTTGTCGTGATACATTAATCGATATTCTATAGATCGTTCTATAGATCTATAGATCGTTTCGGAAAATATCCTATATTGATAAACCAATGTGTATTAACTTTGTATTCCATCAATTTAACAACATTATATCTTTTGATTTGTATACACTTTTTGATTATTTTAATTTGGCATTATCATATTCGCTTGATATATTTGTACTCTCCATTACTCTGGTCAACCGAACTTATTCTACGTCTCCCTGGTGTAATATTGAACTTGTTAACCTGAGGCAACTACTTCGTAGACTAAAACGTAAATATACATCCTCTAAACTTGAATCAGTTCTTATTGCCTATAAAATTGTCGATCGCTTTACAAGAAAAAACTTCTCTCTACCAAATTGTCATACTTCATTGATATGCTCAGTAGTTATGGAATATCTTCTAAGTAAGCTAATAAATTATCTTCCACCTTAGTAGGTAAAACCCAGACCACTCATCTTCCTGACCAACCTGAATCAGTTATTTGTTCCTTTTTTACCAATTATTCCAACACAAATTTTCTAGCAATACAATTTACTTCCAAATATCAACTCGCCACGACTCAATCTCAATTTAACATTCACTCAGAATCACTGTTCATGTTTTTCGCTTCCCACATATGACATTTTACTCTCTTTGATGACATAATTGAAAATCAATTACCCCTTAATCCTATTCCACTCAATCTACTTCGTTCATTATCACCATATTTTATTGGAATTATCACTGAAATCATTCATAGATCTATTATATTATCTATTGTTCCACACTCAATGAAATATTCATAGATTATTCCGATTTTTAAAAACTACTCTTGACTAATCTAATTTATGAAGTTATAGTCCAATATCCCATTTATTATCCATAATAATAGTTTATACTTATAAGACCTCAGAAGGAGTTGTGTCCAATCAACTTATTAATAACATTATGTCCAATGTTATTGTTGATAAATATTAAAATACGTATCTTTCTCATCGTAATACGGAAACTGGCCTACTTTGATCATTAATGATATTATCATATATCTTGATAATAAATCCCCATGCTATATCGTACTACTATACTTATCTAGTGCTTTTGATACTCTCTATCACAATATTCGTTCTATTGGAATTAATGAAATTGGTATACACAGTCAAGTCCACAGTTGTTTTATGTATTTTATTTCATCTAGAACATATTCGGTGAAGATTAACTGTTCGTCGTCTCCTCCTTAGGTTAACATGTATGTTGTTCCACAAAGCTCTGTTATTGGCCTTATATTGTTTATTATTTATATTATTCCTATAAAATCAATTTTTCACAAATATACTAGTATTAACTATCATTTGTATGCCGATGATCTTCAGATATATAGTCATTTCCTAGTTCTAGTGATTCTGGTCTGATTCAAATATCTATGTTTATTTTATTACTGATCTGACTAATTTGTTCTCTCATAACTCCATTTCCTTAAATATGACTAACACTGATACTATCTTATTCTCAAGACCCAGTTATCCTCTATTAAACACTCATCCTTTTCTACTATATCTTCCAACTTCTCAATCTATAAATACCCTCGGTTTCACTATAACCTCTCACCTAGACTACTCTCCACACATTAATAATATGATACGTACAAATAACTATTTTCTATATAATATTAGAAAATGTCATTATAAGCTTACCTTTGCCATGACTAAATGTTTAATTCAATCACTAGTATTCAGTACACTTATCCATTGCTGTTAATTATTATGTATGTTACTTTTAAACCTAATGTATAAACTCGAGCGTATTCAATGTCGTGCTAAACGTTACCTCAATAGTTGCTATATCTGCATTAATGAGATCAATAAGCTGGCTTAAGTTTAGATATATTTGTAAACATAGGCTATTGTGTATTACGCATAAGGATACAATACACCTCGGATTTCCTGAATACCTTGCTCAATCTATTATTATTAAGAGTTATAACAGATTAAGTCGAAAGTGCTACATCGTGAAATTGGTGCAAAGCTCAACATATATGGCCTACTCTAAATCAACTGTCTTGGTTATTGCTCCGAAAAACTGGAATTCACTGCCATATGATGTTCGCTGTACTACATCGTTTTCCTTGTTTAAACGTAAACTATATGTCAATTTTAAAGTATTGTAATTAGTCTCATTTCTTATACCTTTTTTTATTTATTATAGTTTTTGTTTATTATTATCTAATGACGCTTATAATCACCATGTGTTTTTGAAATCATAATAAACTATATTTCATTTATTTTATTTTATATGCATATAAAGTTATGTTTATATAATGTATAATATATACACATATTATATTTGTATGTATTGTTTATTTATATCCTGTGTAATTAATAGTGTGCGTCAATATAAGTAATAGAGTATACTAGTAAATTACTAGTAGAGATATTATAACTAGCCTACTAGTTTAAATATAGTAGTAGTAGTAGTAGTAGTAGTAGTAGTAGTAGTAGTAGTAGTAGTAGTAGTAGTAGTAGTAGTAGTAGTAGTAGTAGTAGTAGTAGTAGTAGTAGTAGTAGTAGTAGTAGTAGTAGTAGTAGTAGTAGTAGTAGTAGTAGTAGTAGTAGTAGTAGTAGTAGTAGTAGTAGTAGTAGTAGTAGTAGTAGTAGTAGTAGTAGTAGTAGTAGTAGTAGTAGTAGTAGTAGTAGTAGTAGTAGTAGTAGTAGTAGTAGTAGTAGTAATAGTAGTAGTAGTAGTAGTAGTAGTAGTAGTAGTAGTAGTAGTAGTAGTAGTAGTAGTAGTAGTAGTAGTAGTAGTAGTAGTAGTAGTAGTAGTAGTAGTAGTAGTAGTAGTAGTAGTAGTAGTAGTAGTAGTAGTAGTAGTAGTAGTAGTAGTAGTAGTAGTAGTAGTAGTAGTAGTAGTAGTAGTAGTAGTAGTAGTAGTAGTAGTAGTAGTAGTAGTAGTAGTAGTAGTAGTAGTAGTAGTAGTAGTAGTAGTAGTAGTAGTAGTAGTAGTAGTAGTAGTAGTAGTAGTAGTAGTAGTAGTAGTAGTAGTAGTAGTAGTAGTAGTAGTAGTAGTAGTAGTAGTAGTAGTAGTAGTAGTAGTAGTAGTAGTAGTAGTAGTAGTAGTAGTAGTAGTAGTAGTAGTAGTAGTAGTAGTAGTAGTAGTAGTAGTAGTAGTAGTAGTAGTAGTAGTAGTAGTAGTAGTAGTAGTAGTAGTAGTAGTAGTAGTAGTAGTAGTAGTAGTAGTAGTAGTAGTAGTAGTAGTAGTAGTAGTAGTAGTAGTAGTAGTAGTAGTAGTAGTAGTAGTAGTAGTAGTAGTAGTAGTAGTAGTAGTAGTAGTAGTAGTAGTAGTAGTAGTAGTAGTAGTAGTAGTAGTAGTAGTAGTAGTAGTAGTAGTAGTAGTAGTAGTAGTAGTAGTAGTAGTAGTAGTAGTAGTAGTAGTAGTAGTAGTAGTAGTAGTAGTAGTAGTAGTAGTAGTAGTAGTAGTAGTAGTAGTAGTAGTAGTAGTAGTAGTAGTAGTAGTAGTAGTAGTAGTAGTAGTAGTAGTAGTAGTAGTAGTAGTAGTAGTAGTAGTAGTAGTAGTAGTAGTAGTAGTAGTAGTAGTAGTAGTAGTAGTAGTAGTAGTAGTAGTAGTAGTAGTAGTAGTAGTAGTAGTAGTAGTAGTAGTAGTAGTAGTAGTAGTAGTAGTAGTAGTAGTAGTAGTAGTAGTAGTAGTAGTAGTAGTAGTAGTAGTAGTAGTAGTAGTAGTAGTAGTAGTAGTAGTAGTAGTAGTAGTAGTAGTAGTAGTAGTAGTAGTAGTAGTAGTAGTAGTAGTAGTAGTAGTAGTAGTAGTAGTAGTAGTAGTAGTAGTAGTAGTAGTAGTAGTAGTAGTAGTAGTAGTAGTAGTAGTAGTAGTAGTAGTAGTAGTAGTAGTAGTAGTAGTAGTAGTAGTAGTAGTAGTAGTAGTAGTAGTAGTAGTAGTAGTAATAGTAGTAGTAGTAGTAATAGTAGTAGTAGTAGTAGTAGCTCACATATACGTATGTATATCGATATGATAATTTGAATAGTTACCTGGTATCCGCCCATTTCACGAATCCCCTCTGTTTAGAGTTAAGCCGATGATTGTCGACAAAGCGGCCGGCAGCCGGGAAGTTAACCTGTATCGAGTGACAACTTCCGGTGCCGTAGGTGTGCTTGTAAAACCTCCCCGCGGCCTCTTTCGTTACGTTAGTACGTATATCCGACTCGGTTATCCAGTTGTAGGTGATAGGGTCTCCGCCGGGCGACACCACCTGCGGGTGAATGTCCGCGCATCCGGTAGGGGCGCTCCTCGACCTGTGCTGAGCCAACACGCTAGGGTTCCTACCCTGGTGACCAGAGGTTCTCACTCGGGAAATGCTCCTGTTCATGGGTGGGCGTGTCGCTAAGGCGAATGAGGAGGAGGGGGCGTTATCTATGTCGGGGAGGTCGTAACCCGAGACAGACATTTTATTGGCGTCTTGGGCCGGCGATGAAAGAGGTAGCAGACCTCCCGTGAAACCTAGGCTGGCAGCTGATGGCTTCTTACCCTTACTTCGTATACACCCATTGAAGATGAGATGATTCACCGAGCAGGTCTTGATTCGTCTTTCGGCTATCGATTTAGGTTCCGGTTTTACCGTAGTCATTGTTCGTAGTGGTGTGGTACAGCGGTCTACTTATCGGGTGGTCAGATGTACTACTAATGTCGGTTGTATGTTTACGAGGCTATGTGTATAAGTTATTAGTGGATACGTGATTGTAAATGACTCTCTACTCGAGCAATGGTAGCCAAGGCGCGATCGCAATGCCTATAACAGCGCCATGTTAACAGGAATTAATCGCTGAGTTAATTAGCGCTCTAAGTGGGCGTGTACGAGGCGTTTACGAGGCGTGACGATAGAGTGAGGGGCGTGTCTCTAGCGCGTAGAGGGGTAGGGCGTGTCGTCGTTCATTAATAACATGCACGTAATTATGATCGTATCGATCGGTCTCAAGATATAATCCAAGATATAATCTACTGGCATTTATAAACATACAATGACGCCAATATTACTATATACACATGTATATATATATATATATATATATATATATGAGAAAAATACTCTTTCTTTACCAGAATCGCCTTTATTTGTTCAAAATATAATCCAGCTGCGTTTCTTTAAAGAAACGGTGCCAAGCGCATACGTAGAACATGGACAAGCGCGCCTTTAGTACGCGCACCTCAATGCTTGCGTACGTAACGTCTCGTAATACGATTTCGCCAGTAATAATCATATTACTTTTCTTATATATATCCCCTGGATATATCCTATATGTCATAATAAATAATAGTTTACGATATAACTATATTCAAATATTTGCCAATACTCGTACCTAACGCTAATGCTCCTGCTATGGGATATCTATACACATATATGTATGCTTATGTGAAATACATAAACTGGTAATATTTATATATAATATATATATTATATATATATATATATATATATATATATATATATATATCTTAGAATATAACCTATAGGTTGTAACATATATGTGTAACATAATGTAAATACAACATTTATATTTTATAGTTGTAATCATGACTGGCGGGTAAATCTGGAAATTGTCCGGGACCCAACATTTTGAGGGGCAATGAATTATATTTGTTTTGTAATTGTTTACTATTAACCTTTAACCTTTAACCTGAAAGGTTAACCACTCCATGTAGTAATAAATACTTCTCAGTCGTGGTGTCCCGTAGGACAGATTTTAGAGCTGGTCGAAGGCAATTTTTAAGAGGTAAGTTTGTAATACCCTTTTAAAACTGTTTGTGCATCTTTGACCACGTAGAGACAGTGGTAGCATGTTCCATAGCGTATGTGCAGGCTACACCGTGCAGCACAGGAGAAGACACGTAGTCCGTGTGTGTTGGGTTGTGATAGGGGGTTTTCAGTAGGTTAGTGACTTCAGGTCTGGCGTTTCGTGGAATAGTTTTAGTTTCTATGCAGTTTGCCAAGTAAAGTAGGGAGTTATGATGATATACATTATGCGTGAGTAAAAGTAATTTATATTTGACCCTAAAACGAAAAGGGTGCCAGTGTAATTTTTCATCAGATTTGATATAAAGTAATTTGATCTTCTGGGTAGGTTATAAATTACTCTAACGGCACTTCGTTGAAGCAAGTGGGGTTTTCTGGTAGATATGTCAGGCAGAAAGATCAGTAATGAGTTGCAGTAGTCAATGATAGGGAGTGCAGGTTACATTAGTTAGTGAAGAACGAATTTGTCGTATATTATATAAGTTGAAGATTGCAGCCTTGATTTGTTTGTTTATATAATCATCGAAACTAAAAAGAGGGTCAAATACGGTGCCAATGTTGCGTATGGGGTTGAGGCAGTTTACTGGGTTATCTACGATGTTTATTTTCGCAGTTAATATCTGTCTTGTGTTATTGTTGTACCATATCAGTAGTTCTTCGGTTTTGGATTTTGTAATGCATAGGGAATTGTTACTTAGCCAGTTTGATATTTCGTTAATGCATCGATTGAGTGAAGTAAGCTATTTAGGTACGTCGTAGAGGAGTCACAAGTGGTATATACACAAGTTGTATGTCATCCGCGTACATATGGTAGGATATGGTGTGATTTTTGCAGATTGTTGAAATGGGGTCGATGAAAATGATTAAAAGTAAATGTCCTTGTACCGAACCTTGAGGTACACCGTATTTGAGTGGATGTGGTTTGGAGATGTTCTGGTTAGTTTTTACGCAGTAAGATCTTTCAGATATGAAGGATTTAATCCAGTTAAGTGCAAGTCCGGTAATGCCAAAATATTCAAGTCGAGTGATGAGTTTGCCATAATGCAAAGTGTCGAACGCAGATGACATATCGAGTAGGGTCAGTAAAGTGATTTTGTCACTATCCAGAGATAATAATGTCATTTGATAGGAGAGTTAACGCTGTTTCAGTGCTATTCCCGTGAAGATAAGCGCTTTGGTGATCGTTGAGGATGTAGTGGGTCGTAATAAACGTATTTAGTTGTTTGGCTACAATTTTCTCGAGAATTTTCGATAGGAGTGGGAGTTGTGATATGTATCGGTAGTTAGCCAGAGAATCGGGGTCAAGTGTAGGTTTCTTTAAGATTGGGGTGATAATGGCCTGTTTCAGTGTGAGAGGTATGAAGCCAGTTACAAAAGATTGGGATATAGCAAAGTGAATATAGTTAATTAGGTGTGGGGATTCTACGAAATACTTCAAAAGGTATTGGATCGTTAGGAGATGATTTCTTGGAATATTTTAGTAGGCTGGATATGTCAGAAATTGTAGGGGGTAAAAACTGGTAGATATTAGGGATTGATGAACCGTTCGGAAGTTGGTTGTAGGATGGATTGATAATAGGTAGTGTGCTGATCACTTTAGAGACTTTGTTTTCAAAGAAACTGGCAAAAATGCCAGGTAGGTCGGTGTCAGGAAGGTCAGGTAGGTCGGTATCAGGAAGGTCAGGTAGGTCGGTGTCAGGAAGGTCAGATAGGTCGGTATCAGGAAGGTCAGGTAGATCGGTATCAGGAAGGTCAGGTAGATCGGTGGCAGGAAGGTCAGGTAGGTCGGTGTCAAGTAGGTCAGGTAGGTCGGTGTCAGGAAGTTCAGGTAGGTCGGTATCAGGAAGGTCAGGTAGGTCGGTGTCAGGAAGGTCAGGATGGTCGGTGTCAGGAAGTTCAGGTAGGTCGGTATCAGGAAGGTCAGGTAGGTCGGTGTCAGGAAGGTCAGGTAGATCGGTGGCAGGAAGGTCAGGAAGGTCAGGTAGGTCAGTTTCAGGAAGGTCGGGAAAGTCAGGAAGGTCAGGTAGTTTATTAGCAACAGTGCGGCAGAGAAGGGAGTTGGTGATTTTGAACATTTCCTTGCATGAGAGGTCAGGGTTGGATAATAATTTTAAATAGTAGGAACGTTTATTGTAACGAATCTTTTTCGTATAAATGTTACGAGCTTTCGTGTAGTTGTTTTTGTTTAAAGTATTATTGAACTTGGACATGGTATGTTCGAGATTGCGTAGAATGCGTTTATAAATTCGCAGTTCAGCTGTGAACCAGGGAGAGGTTGGATTATCGGGGATGCTGATAGTGTTCATGTTGATCATTTTCACAAGGCAGTTAATAAGTGTGTCAAAATCAGGGGTAGGTGAGTGTGAGTTTCGTACTAGAGTCGTAAAGTAGTCGACAAATGAATCAGTACCAACAGTTCTAGTTAGCCGAAAGTAATCGTATTCCGAGGTCTGGGCGGTGGTCGTTTTGTCATAAGATTGAAATTAATGGCATAGTACTCAGTGATAAGCGTGGATTTGGTAGGTTTTGAAATAAAAAGTGGCTTTTGTGACTTGGTAATAACGAGATCAAGTGTGTTTCCCTGATTGTGCGTAATGAAATCGCAGTGTTGTATGAGGGAGTAAGAGTCTAGTGTTTCAAGGAAAGTAGTGGTGTCATGATTGTTATTGTTAACGTGAATGTTGAAGTCACACAAAATAATGGTGTTGTCGGTGTGCATATCAGAAATGAATTCTGAGAACTCATTGATGAAGGGGGAGATGTTATAGGATGGGGATCTGTAGATGACCATAATGTCAAAGTGGGTCGAAACACTGGAGAAGCAGCAATGTAGAAATTCACCGGAACTGTGAGATTCGTTATGGTGGTGTTGTCTAGTGAGTTTGATGAATTTCTTGACAAGTAGTTCAACTCCACATCCACGGCCTTTGCCACTGATATAGGATGATCTTGGTGTGTGGTAGAAATTAAAGGAGTTTCTTTCCAGCTGGGATATGAGAGCCCGGTCGTCTTTTTGAGGCCACGTTTCAGTGATGGCAAGGATAAAGATATAAGGATATAATAAGATGTAATTTGTTTGTAATTTTCTTAACTGTATTTTGTTAAAGGGGAAAGTAACCTAATACTAACACTTTAACAATACATCGTCTTAAGATGTTATGACTCATTATTGTTATTCAAAAATTACAATATATTAATATTATATGATTATAGATATTATTGTGATTTTAACATTTTATTTAATCTTTTAATTCCATAGATAATGGGGGTGTCCGTATTCGATACCCATGTCCGAATACGGACACCCTGTGTTATAATACGGACAACCTATATACCACTAGATAAACTATATATTATTGATGAATCAATCAGACAAATTACAATTACATTATTTATAATTAATTTTATGAATAATTTAATATAATTTAATTAGTAATTCATTTATTAATTATTATTATTTAATTAATTAATAATACAAGTTAAGTATCTAAATAATAACATTTTTATATTTAGCTTCATTGGTGGTATTAATATTATAACGCACGCGATTATTATGAAAATCAGAATATTTCACACGCTGTGCGCTGATTGGTTATAGGGTGCCCGATGGACACTGTCCGTATTAAGACATATATAGTGTCCGACGGACCCTGTCTATATTAGGGATTTATATGACCTCTAGATATATGCTTATAACTTAATTAATATTTGATAACAAATATAGAAATAATGTATATAATGTTTAGAATGCTTTAGTTTTTAATAATATATTGTTATATTTTATATCGATACATTTGTATATTCTTGAGAAGGTTTTAAGTTGACATTTATTTTAATACATTTAAAAACGTAATAAAAAAATCAGTTTATTGGATATATCAGCACTATTTTGAATAATTAAAAATTAAAAAATACTTATTTAGACTATTTATATAATTATGAATATTTTATTCATTAAACATTTTTTTGTAGGATTTATGGTTTCTGAGATACCGAGTGTCCGTATTCGGTTACTTTCCCATTACTTTCCCATTTCCCCTATACGATAATGATTTTATTAATACATACCTATAATCTTTTTTTAATCTAGAGTTGTTATATTATATATGTATAGGTGACCCGAATTATCGAAAATTCAATGGCATTTTTAAGATTAAGATTATAACCAGATTTAAGGAATGCGCTGCGTATAGGTAATCCTACCTATAGGTAATCCATATTGCGAACATGATTTATTATGATATATTGCGTTCCGTTGAATATCCCAGACATATTGATGGAACTGTTATAACTTTGATATCTATAATATTATTTAAAAAATACTAATAAAACATTAGCTAAATCTTGAACAATAAGATAATGAATATCTATGTCAATAATTATTCAATAATCATACCTTACTTGGTATACCAAGTATATATATATATATGATGATGATGATTGTTAACAATCATTAATTAACTGACCTACATGTACTACATATGAAGTTGAGACCACTGATATAGGGCAAAGTAACCGAATACGCGTACCCGAATACGTATTCGTCCGCGGACACTCTCGGTATCTCAGAAACCATAAATCCTACAAAAAAGATCCTGAATAAAATATTCATAATTATATAAATAGTCTAAATAAGTATTTTTTAATTTTCAATTATTCAAAATATAGCTGATATATCAAATAAACTGATTTATGTATTACATTTTTAAATTTATGAAGAAAAAAAATCAACTTAAAACCTTCTCAAGAATATAAAAATGTATCAATATAAAATATAAAAATAGATTATTAAAAACTAAAGCATTCTAAAAATTATATATATAATTTCTATATTTGTTATCAAATGTTTATTGAGTTATAAGCATATATATAGGTCATATAAGACCCTAATACGGACACCCTATAACCAATCAGCGCGTAGCGAATGAACTATTCTTATTTTCATAAAAATTCGTGCGTTATAATATTAATACCTCCAATAAAGCTAAATCTAAAATTTGTATTATTTAGATACTTAAATTGTATTATTAATTAAAAAAATAAATAAATTATTAACTAATTAAATTAGAATAAATTATTCATAACATTAATTATAAATAATATAATTATAAATTGTCTGATTGATTCATCAATAATATATAGTTTATATAGTGGTATATATGGTGTCTGTATATAACACAGGGTGTCCGTATTCGGATATGGGTACCGCAGTACCTACCCGATTCGCGAATACGGACAACCCCTTTATCTGTGGAATTAAATAAATTGATTAAATAAAATTTTAAAATTACAATAATATCTATAATTATAGATATATGATTATATGATTATAATCATATAATATTAATATATTGTAAATTTTGAATAAAAATAATGAGTCATAAAATGTAAGACCATTTATTGTTAGTGTCAGTATTAGGTTACTTTCCCCTATAGTGGGTAGACCTCAATATAATGTCTATGCTTGTATACCTATAGGTCATTAAGAACAATTCCTAAGAATAAAAAAAGGAAAGTATAGTTGGTGTACATATATGTTGGTTTGGAAATATTACTCAACATAATGGAATAGAAATAGACGAAGGTGTAACATTAATGGATAGGCCAAGGGAACATTGATTTAGAAATTATAAATTAATTGACTCGTGAACTTCTAGGTATTAAAAAACATTCATAATTTAACAAATATAAATAATATAAAAATTATTTTGTCATATTTCTTCAAATCTTAAAAAATGTAAACTAATAAATTTGAAAAAAGAAATCAAAATATATAAAATGTTTAAAGTTGTTAGTATTTTATAAATGGTAACTGTCCTTATCTTTTACATGTAAATTCGCGAATGAGATCACCCCACCAACATATTCTGAAGGATGTTCGCAACATATTTTCTTCACAAGGGTGTGGCCCCTAACAGTGTAATTTGAATGTGTATTCGAGTTATTTATGTTTAAGAAATTGTTGTTGGTTGACAATATTCGCATGTTATTAATCTTCAGAATATACAAATTAAAAAAAAATTGTCAATGAAAATATATATTTAAATTAACAATAACTTAATATTACCAAAGATACTGCAAAGCGGAAAATCTTTGATATTACCCAGGACAGTACTTCTGCTTCAACCCATATTTTTATTTTACAAATAAATAAAAATCTCATAAATCATATATTTAATTCAACGATTATTGAAATGTAATTAAGTATACCACGGAAAAGAATCTATTTCGGTTTATAAAAAGTTAACATTTAAGCAGACGTATCGACCTTGATATTACTACCATTTATTTTGATGGAATATTTATAATTAAAAATTAATAATTTGCCAAGTGTGGTTAACTCAAATATGAAATAACGTTCCTGAAATCATGAGATTTTAAGTATATCTTTATTTCACTATTTATATTATTCGCATAACAGCATTTAATTTCTGTAATATCTATTAGTTTGTGAATTGTATAAAAATATATAATATTTTAAAACTAATAGATATCTAAATTAGTATACCAAAAGTAAAAATAATTTTAAAAATGTGTAGTTTTATGGACACATTTTTCAATTATTTTCGTACATTTTTCGAAAAATCATTTTCAATACTTAGTGAACAATCAACACACTTTCAATTCAGAAATAAATTATCCAGAATATATTAAAAACAAAAGATATTAGTATATATTGAAAAATATATATTAGCCTAGAATAAATGTATGAGTATACTATATATATATATAAAATAAGTATATTTTTCCTTCATTGAATAATTCAAAAATAAATTTAAGTAACTGAATAAACTGTGCTTTATTTATTGGTGTTAGCAGACCTATATAGGATATTCTGTTATTTTTCATTTAATACAACACATGCAAATATACAAAATTAATAAGGATGTTTAATGTAAATCAATTTTAAGATAGAAACATTTATTTATTTTATTCGTTAATCATAAATAAAAAATAGGAAGTAGACCTTTTTTAAAATGTAAATAAATTAATCTATATTAATATAGGATTAGATAGATAATAAGTTTGCAAATTAGTTTTATTTTCAAAAATATACAGAAAATTGTAAACTTTTTAATTATTTATAATTTTCAAAATTCGTAAATAAAATAAAAACTTTTTTCAAATATTGGTTAACTGGGTAATCTCAATAATTTACGAAATAAAATAAGCAAAATACAGATAAATATTCGAATATAATATAAAAAAATAACTTTATATCCAATTAAAATTATTGTTAACATATCCAGAATATCATAAATATATGTATTTAGAATAAATTATTTAATAACACGTTATTATATTGTATTTAGTTAACTAAATTCTATATATGTGGGTACTACCTACTAGGTAGTTATTTTCTATTTAAAACCATATTATTATAAATTACTTATGTACTTGATATTTTATAATTAATGTGATTTCATTAATTGTCTCTTAATTTATAATGTAAAAACTTACCAAGACATACCAAATATATTTAATTAAAAAATTAATTATTACAATAATACAAGAAATAAATTCAATTATAAAATATAAATAAACGATTAAACACAATTAAAATATAGGGTTTAAACAATCACTGTGAAAAGCTAAAATACAATTCCTTTAAAAAATATATAAAACTCATATAATTAAACAAATATTAATTTCCTACTATTTTGTTTTCCTCAATTTAATTATTTTCACTCATTTTTCAAATTGTAATATACATATCGACTAATTTATTCTATCTCAAAAATTATTAATTTAGATTTATTTTATTCATGTTATATTATTATTTTAACTACCCTCTTTGTAACCAGATTATTAGATAATCTCTGTCACTCTACTTTGGGTAGAAATTGTATTGCTTTGTCTGTCATTCATTTTCTGTATTAAATAAACTATTTTCAATTCAATTCAATATAGAAATATATATTTATAAATTAATTTATTTAATTGGTGAATAAATGATTTCAAGATATTTCTACCATACTTGATTTATCTTATTAAAATATATAGTAAATTATTAATATATTATTAAATATTAATGTTATTGTGTATATTATCAATAATAATATAGTTATTTCTTAGAATATGATCTTCATATAAACTATTTTAATATTATATATACATTTTTATTTTTATCATTTTATTAAATCAATAAATAATATGTAAATATACAAAATAACAAAATAATAAAACATTATTTGTTTATTTCTTATTTGTAATATACAGATAATTCTTCATACACATTTTCCAACTAAATACTCTATGATACATATCTATTTAGCGTAATCTGGAATATCAAGGTCAACGAGGTTGAACCAATATCCACAATTGCAGCGGCGTGGTTCCCCTTTGTATAAGTACATCCAGTTAATGCTGACAGCTTCCTCTTCACATATACAACCAACAAGACGATAATGATAAATAGAAGGGATTATAGTAGGTTCATCACGAGTTCCCTTGGCACGTTTACGAATCTTCATGTCAAAAGGATCCTAAAAAATATTATATTATGTTGTGATTAGATTTCTCTGATGATTAATGTATAAATATGATAGAATGAATTATATTTGTATTACATTTATGTAAAATAGTAAAATTCTATTTTACATATTGTATGCTATTATGAACAATTTTAATAACTCCTTATATAATATATATAAATATAAATAGTTATTGAATTATATATGTAAAGCGCTGTTCACGTGAGCAATCTATCCCAGCAATTTCGCAATGAAATTCTTAAGAATTCTAGTTTCAAAATCACATAGCGGTATCAATTTTAGGGTGTTCACATGAGCAATCTATTTTTGCAGTAGAATTCTTAAAAATATATACATTTTATTATATAATCATAAAGTGGTAATATATATATATATTCATAATTTAATAATTATATAAGGAATTATATATTATAATTATAATTATTTATTAATTAAGCGACCATTAACGATTAAATAACATAATTGTAATCAATTAAAATCGTAAACGATTAATAATTATAATAGATTGACCAGTAGAAAGGTAAATGCGTTTGCATTAATATTCATCAGTATACTTATGCGTCCTTATTTACGAATTTGATAAATTGTCACAAAATTAGAATAAATTCGGATTAGAACATTTATCAATAATCGTAGAAAAAACACAGACAGTCACATTTTGGCAATTCTTAAGAATTCCATTGTGAAATTTCTGGAATAGATTGCTCATGTGAACAGCGCTTTAGACGATAATTATAGGAAATACATATATTTATATACTATATTATTATATAATAAACAATATAAAAAATCATTGTATATTACAAAAAAAGGAAAATTAAATACAAATAAATAATTTTAAGATTAATTATTAGTTTAATGATTAAATATTAATAGTATCATATTGATAATTAATATTAGTGAATTAAAATAATAATGATAATGGTTTTTAATATAAAAATCAATAAAATACAATAAGTTATATGCAATTGTAGATGAGATAATTTATATATAAAGGAAAATTTATAAAATAATATTTATATATATATATCTCAAATAACTATTTATAAAATATTTTACAAACATCTTCTCCAGCTTGTCTAGCTAAAAGTTCGAATCTTTCTTTTCCAACAGCATGTCCCATTAAATCAGGCATTTCAATACTGGGATCAGCTATAAGAAATATTATTAATAATTAATAATACAAATATATTAATTATTATCAGGCATTATTAGTTAATTATAGAAGCATTACTGCTTATAGAAATAATTATAATTATATATAACAAATATATTAGGGTTGTAAATGTAAAAGTACATAATACTCGGATAATTTTAAGTTACACTGAAATAAGGGCTGTAAGAATAATGTTTTAAATAATTAGTTTTATTATATAACCAGGAATTTTATTCTAAAATGGGTAAACTAAATCGTAGGATGCATAAATAAACTGAAATAATTATATATATAATATAGTAATGAACTACACTGAATTATATTTTAATATGTAAACAAAATGTTATAAGGAACCAATATTCAATTGTAACATTTATTTTTAATATAATGAAAAATTAAATGTATATCTATAATTTACATTTTTAAATTACGTATACAAAATCTAATGTATTATTTAGTTCTGATAAAAAATATCAATTAATAGGTGGAATATTGAATTACGCGGTTTCATCTAAGTGATATATCTTTTCCTAGGAAAATATTTGGAACTATCAATATCAGGGTTGGTCGGTTTTTTTGGTTCGGTTTTTTTGATCAAAAAAACCATTGGTTTTTTTGTTTTTTTTAACATTATAAAAGCGTTCAATCAAAAATAAGGAATCGATTAGGCAATGATAAGGCTGCAGAATTGTTTTTTTATTTCAAGAATTAAATTGATTATATTTCTATTAGAAATCATCTAATTATTATTATTATTATTTTTTAAATTATTATATTGTTACAATTTGTAACTTGTTTTTTTATTTCAAGAATTAAATTGATTATATTTCTATTAGAAATCATCTAATTATTATTATTATTATTTTTTAAATTATTATATTGTTACAATTTGTAACTTGTTATTTTATTGTGAGAATTATATTGATTATATTTCTAATTACTGTATTTTTATTTTTTTTAATTATTATTTTGTTACAATTTGTAACTATTTTTTTTATTATATTTTACTTTATTTTTATAATAAATATATTTTAATAAAATAATTTTATTAACATTTAATATTAATAATATATTATTGAAAATTTAATAATATATATATATATAATTAATATATATAAATAATATTCATTAGTGTTGTATATTTTATACTTACTCTATATATGTATGTTTTACACAGACATTTAATAATCGATCTAGGTATATATAATATTTTCTAATTAATAATCCGAACATTTAATTATAAAAAAACCAAAAAAACCAAATAAACCAAATAAACCACAAAAAAACCAAAAAAAACCGCCAACCCTGATCAATATAAATAAATATATTAATAATCAATTATCAATCAATATAATTTTTGTAATTTTTTATTTTTATTATTAATTAAATAATTTCTTCTTGACCAGGATAAAACCTTTTAAGGTTATAATGTTAACCATTGTACAAAATAAAATTATATATTCCAATATAAATGAATAATAATTTGAATATCTATTATTAGAATATAATTTTTTTATTAAATATAATTAATACTATATATATATGTGTATGCCTATTCAAATATTAATTATAACTGATCTATATTAACAATATTAAAATAAAATACACATAAAAAGTATATATGATTATAAAATCACAATACTATTTACCCATAATTAAAAATGAATACTTATAAAATGTATAGTATAAATTATTATATACAAAATTACATTAAATTGTATTAATAAATGTTGGTATTAATGTAACCTTAATAAGGTTACCTTATATAAACTGTATCAAAATTAACTATGTAATAAATTTAGTATAAATCAATATAAAATTATCTAAAATCATGTTGAAGATTCAAATAGAATTTAATTAAATTGTTAGAATACCAGAAAGTTCGGACCAGGTAACCTCGGACCACTTTCGAAGAAGATTCGGTTTAAAATTTGTCAGTTTAAAATAACTATATATAGTAATACTATAATATTATACTTTACTAATATGGGTTAAAGCATAAAAGTGGTCAGAGTTTTCTTCAAAAGTGGTCCGAGTTTACTTTAAAAGTTGTCCGAGTTTACCGGTACCCTTATTATATAGGCTATACTATTCCTGATAATCAATTTGTTTTCAAATTAAATGATAAAATGCCAATTTTTTAATATTTAGATGATATATAAATGAAGTTTGTGTTACGAACATACTATTATTTTTACTTTATTAAAGTTATATAGATTAAATTATAAAAATTGTTTTTATCTTTAAAACTATATAAAACATGCATTATAATTCATATACATGAATTATAATTATACGAAATAATAATTTTATATATTCAATATTGTCTGATAGATGTATATATAGTTCTATGTAAATATTATATTTATATAATTCTATGTAAATATTATATTTATAAAATATGATACAATTAATTTCAAATATTTATATTATCTATATATATCTAAATGATGTATATCAAGCAGGGTTGATGGTTTTTTCGGTTTTTACGTAAAAACCAAAAAACCCGGTTTTTATCGGGTTTTACGGTTTTTACAATACAAACAAGTACAAATTATAATTTTAAATATATAGACATCACATAATGGAAGAGTTGGAATCGTAGAATATATTTTTTTGATTGTTACGAGTATATTATATATATTAAAAAAAAATATTAAATATTATCAAGCCTATCAAATATTATTTAATACTATTATATTATTGTTATCATAAAATAGATTATTAGCTATATGTAATTAAAGTGGTCTTGAATCAATAACAGGGTTGATGGTTTTTTCGGTTTTTACGTAAAAACCAAAAAACTGGTTTTTATCGATTTTTATCTGGTTTTATGGTTTTTTCAAAATAAACAAGTACAAATTATAATTTTTTCATAACAAAAAATTAACTAAATTGTATTATTTTCATTATAATTTTAAATATATAGACATCACATAATGGAACATAATTATTATTCAACATTATAATAAATTTAATAAGTTCCTCAGTTAAAAACCATTATTGTTAAATAATTATAAATGAATAGATATCATTTTTATAGCTATTTAAATAAAAATATAATATCAAATGTAATTATATAATATGATTACATTTGATATTATATTTTTGATTCATATTTATAAATTTTAATTTGATAATATAATAGTTAAAAATATTATAGTTATTTTATTTGCGTTTAGAGTATTTCGGCTATAGCCACACCCATAGTCCCACCCCTTTTGAAATCGCCGGCTACAGTGTCTGGTAACCGTTACAATATACTAAAAATTGTAGTCTAAAATAGTACTTTACTTAAGTTTGGTAATATTTGGCTATTACATATAAATAACTATTATTAATAATAATTTATTATCATAAAAACTATAATTTAAAAGTTAAATTAATTTGTTAAAAACCGTAAAAACCGACGAAAAAACCAATTTGAAAAAACCAATTTTAAAAACCGAATCAACCCTGCTTTTAAAACAGTGCTTTACTTCATATTATTTAGTAAAATGATTAAGTTTGGTAATATTTGGCTATTACATATAAATAACTATAATTAATAATAATGTATTATCATAAAAACAATATATTTTTACATTTCAATATATAAATAATTCATAATTAGAATATTCTGCGTAATGGTGGCGTAATTAAATTTGTTATCACATAATCATTGTATCGTATGCATGTAAGTGTAATTAGATGAGAGTCCTACCCACTCACTGATATAACATATAATATAGGCAATTATAACTTATAATTTAAAAGTTAAATTAATTTGTTAAAAACCGTAAAAACCATAAAAACCATAAAAACCATGGTTTTTACAACTTGAAAAAACCGTAAAAACCGACGTAAAAACCCATTTGAAAAAACCAATTTTAAAAACCGAATCAACCCTGATATCAAGATAAGTTTATAGCACATTTTGTCGGTTTAAATGAAAAATATATTTATAAAAAGATATCTCCTAAATGAAAATAGGATAATTGGGATAAACATAACTTTACGATCAACGGTCAAATTCGACGGACATCAATCGTTATGTTAATTTGATTGTATTATATTTTAGAATATAAGATTAACTTTAGGATCGACGGACATATATAATACAATACAATCAAGTGAACTTAATAATCGACGGACATCGATTTCCATAGTATTGAATATCAGATTAACTTTACGATCGACATACATCAATGTCCATCGAATTTGTCCTTTGATCGTAAAGTTCTGTTGATCCTAATTGATAAATATAACTTTCGTCCATACACATACATATTTGAGGGGTAATTTTATTTTACTATTTATTTAAAATCGAATACCAGTCATTCCGTGCAATAACAATAAATTTGTGACTTAATGATGGTATAATTTTACTTTTTATTGGTACGAAATGACTGGTACCTTTATATATTAAAAAATAATTATAATATATAAGTTATTAAATTTAATAAACCTAAATTTAAAAAAAAATATTATATAATTATCATTATTTATGTATATATTTAAAATAAAGTTCTAATTAGTAAATTCATTAACAACTATTCAATAGTCTATTGGGAATTAAAATAAATTATTCCGATCTATAAACTCATGTTACAATTTTTAATTCATAAATTACTATATATTTAATATATGTAATATATCTGTAATATATCTGTAAATAAGTTATATTTTATAATTGTTAAAATTAAGAACCTAAACAAATATTCATATATTATATATTATATGTATTTTCTTTTAAAAAATTCAAAACTGACCTTCACATGACCCATTAAATATCTATACAAAATGTCTATTATAGAAGTTTAAATTATATATAAACATAAAATAATAGAATATTATATTATACTAATTAATATTGCGTAAATTATCTATTTTTAATCAATTGCACGCGGTATATAAGAATAAATATATCTGTCCTCTATTATTAGAAAATATTTTATATTTAATTATTTACTTGTTATGCGAAAATATATTTTACTAACCAACTTTACCCTTCATAGGCTCAATTTTCAGATGGTCTTGTACATCTGAATATAAACGAGAGGAAAGAGGTAATAATGACCTCTTAGTAACTTGATAAAACGATCTAGAAATCAACGAAGCCATATTTATTACAAGAAATATGAAATGGGTTTAAAACGGATAAACAAGGTTTTTTGGGTAATTTGGGTTTAACAAATTTAAACAGGTTATATTTAGGGTGGATTCGTTTATAATTAATAAATTATAAAATACAAACAATTTCAATTAAATATCTTATTTATATAGAATACTTTATTTTTAATTTATATTCTTAAAATAATGATACTTAATAGTAAATTAATATATTATAAACGTTATTCCGAAATTTAAAAAAATTAATTAAAATATATATATTATTGTGTTTGGTAAACATCATGCAATTTTGAATCCTATAATTTGAAAATATATTTTTTATAAATACTATATTGTATTTTTTATTTAATTCATGTATTCATTTTAAATAATAATATACACTTGTATACAATAGGTATTATACGTTATTATAATTATATTTAGTTTATACAATATTATTTTAATATTTTTGAGTGATAATTAAATATGGTATCATACTTTTTTTATTTAATAAAATCTATTATATTTAATATAATATTATAAGTATTATAATATACTTATTCTTCATTTATATTTATATTAATAAATATTAATCATAATTATATTTTTATCAACTACTATTTTGTAACATAATATCATAATTATACAATTGTATATAATATTAATCGTGAATATCGAAGCAGGCCGCCGTTTATTATTATTAGAATGTCAGAGTTCAATTTTTATTTTGGGGTAGTGTGATTTCTTTGGTTTGGTTTTATTTTTTTTTTGTTAGCTGAATTATATCCCCTAGTGAGCCTATCAAATATTGTGTTATTATAAAATATCTTATAATGCGTATAATGTTCAGTAGTGCATATATAAGTACCGCCCATCTTGAACTCTGATATTATTATAATAACAATCGCCGGCCTGCTTCGATATAATTCATATTAATCTATTAAAACCAACTAAAGGAGTACCTTGTCAAAATCTTCGCTATTGATACACAATTTGAACGCCAGCAAATAATATTATTAGAAAAAATTATTTGAATTATTGATTTTACCATAGCGTATGATTGACCATTATAATTAGCGTATGTCTATTTAAGGGCATACCGCCACACGCACGCCACAATGTATTAAGATAGCAAATAATGGGTCTATACAAAGTTAGGCGCAGCGCATTCAATTTAATGAATTGAGCTAGTTTTTTTTTCATTATATTAAATACATTCACATGCACAATCCTATAGAATAAACTTTTTCATAGTGTGTATAATTCATATATAAATATATACATAAAAAACTTTATATTTTTTAATATTTAAATTCTATAGAAATTGATATTTTTTCAATTATATATATAACAATATTGAATTATATGTTCTATAGGATTGTGTATATATTTGTTTTTTATACAATGCTACAAAAATTAGTATGATACATATAATAGTTTTTGAGTTCTCTATATTTATACACACATACCTAGCGCGAATTAATTTATTCCGAGTAAATTCCCTTTGAAGTTACACAGCATAAAATTTTAAGCAATTGATTTTATTTAAAAAATATATAAATGTAATTGAAAACAACTATAAAATAAGAATAACTAATTGAATAATAATAATTTATATTATGAATAATATATGTATAATATATATAAGTATATATAATTATATATAATATATAGTATAAATGATATAAAAGTATAAATATTAATGTAAACAAAATAAAATAAATATAAAACTAAAATATATATAACTAAAATGAATAATATGAATACAAATAAATAATATGAATACAAATAACTAATAATAAAATATAATGTATATGTGTGTGAATACAATATATATAATATTCAAATAAAGTAATATAAAGTATATAGTAAAAGTAATAATGAAATCAAAATCATAAACCATAATGAAAATATAGCAAAATGCAAATAACAGAGTTTTCAATGTAAACAAATATAGCGTCACCTGTCTACTCTCTAATTGGCCAGTATGGTCACATGATATAGCATTTATGTGTGCAATGATATAGAATAATTCAATGTAAACAATCTCGTTTTTATTTCATATAAATCGGTAATATATAAGTTATAAAACATTATAAACTAAAATAAATTAGTCAGGAACACTAAATAAATAATAAATTAAATATTAGTACTTTTATTTTTGAATAGTATGGTCAAAAAACTACTTTTTATGCTATTTCTAGATTGAATTCATTGCTAAAATTTTTACACATATTAAAAAACACTATCATTATTAATATTATGGAACAAAAAATAAATACAATTTTTAAAAATATTTGTGAATTCAGCACATTGCATGCGTGTGGCGGTATGCCCTTAAATACATGCAACGGTTTATCAGTAACATATATATATATATATATATATGTGTGTTTTTATAGACTCACTCGGGATGTAATACAGCTAAAAAAACATGGAAATATCTAAACTAAACCGAACCAAACAAAACCAGTGAAAATAATTAAAACTAAATATATTAATGACCACATACATGCATACCTGAACCCTGGATATAGTATGGTTAACAAAGTTTGCCTTTGATCGAGATACAGTGATTATATTTACATATTGCGATTAGATTACAGCCAACTAAAGGCAATACTTCATATAGTTCAACTATAGTTGAGTAAATAGCTAGTCGATATCAAAATATTATATTATTAAATGCCTAGTATTTTCTTGATTATAATTTGTATATAAAATAATGTATACAATACAATGGCGAATGATGTGGAATATGGTTTGGTGAGTTATTACAATAGTCAATATTCACGAGAATAGGCTGGCTAACAGCTATTCGAAGAGGTGATAATGATTGCTACTGGTTCAGGAATAAATCTTCGTATCATGTACATAAGTAGTACATTGAGTGGTAATCGAATGTTAAAGTAGTAATTATAGTAGTAGTAATAGTAGTAGTAGTAGTAGTAATCGGAGGTGATAATTAGCATAATACGAGATACAACAGTATAGCATCTACATTCTTAATTTTTACATTTTGTTTTCTTTATTTATTCCAATAACGTCTATGTTATCATTAGAAAATATTTATATTTATACTTTCGACGATATATTTTAATTGTATATTTGATTAAATAAAAAATCAATCAATTAATCTATACATGTACTTCAACACTAACTCTAAGATACAAAATAAACTATTTAATCTTATACGTATATATATATATATTTTCACAACTTAGTAGGTAACCTCACCACGTTTAACATCACGTTACATACTATATCTTATATATGTATTATATATTGTGTGATAGGTTACGAGCTAAGCTAGTAATAAGTGTATGATTCATTATACCTAACTTTACTACTACCTCATTATAAACATCTTATTTAGTATAAACTTTGAATAATTGTATTCAATCTATTATCGTGGTAGTCGTTCAATGTATAGTAATTATTAGTGAGATTATACACTAGGCTATTAATACGCCTTATCTATATGTATCCCGTTAATGTAATTCACCGTATTCAGAGAGTATATAGTAACTATGTGAAAATATATCTGTTAACATTTTTTGCGCAATTTAATTAAATATATTCTATATAAATAAACAATATTAATAATTTTAATAACTTCTTTGTAAATATAACAACTTTTTATAATTGATATACATATAATGTAAACAATTCATCAGTAACTCGACACCTCAGTAAGAATGGGGAGAAAACCAAGAAATAAATTCACTAAAAACAATGGCAAAACGGAGGATGCTAATTCTGAAATTGAAGCACCATCGGGTATAACAACATTATTACTTACTCATTATTATTCATTATAATATGATATATTACTCATATAATATGACGCGTAGCTTAATGTAACAGTATTACTAAATGTATATTGATATATTTAGTACATTTTTATTAATTCAAATTCATATTTATAATTACTATATATTAATTATAAAATCTAAATTCAAATGCATTATTTTGTCATTACTTTAATTTTATTTTGTATTTAAACCTAATTATAATATTATATTACAATTTAAATCAATGTAGAATATTTTTTTTTTTAAATATTCGAATACATTTTAGCTTATCGCAATTAAAATGTATCAATATATATTCATACTTTGAATAGTTAATTTAATTAATTATGTATAATATATAATATTCTGTAATTAAATGTTACTTATATGGTACGATTCGACTTTTTGTTTGTTTAAATTGATTTTTTGTTGATACATAATTACTTGGTAATACGAAATAATTGTTACTGAGATAATATAGTGAAGTACTACATAGTATGTTTATCTTACGCTATCTCCAAGTAGCCAATCGGTGAGCACGATGGGTGTATTTAAGCTTGCTTTCGAGTGACTGGTCTCGACCAATGAAGGGCAAGCTTATCAGCCTAAAGTGATGAATATCTTTATAGTGTACGCTTGACTTATCTATCGTAGATATTAGTCACATTATTGCTACACATATATATATAATATGTATATTTTCACTTTGTATAATTTTTAGGCATATATGTATACACATACACATACACATTCACATATACATACACACATACACCTATACACACGCGATGACGCTATACTCCGCCCCCACAGTTATCAGAATGTCCGAGTGGCTGCGCAGTAGAGTGGATGAGATAGCCACCATGGAGGTACTGTCCAGGAAGAGCATGGTTAGTACCGACCACTTGTAGTTATTCACACCTAGCACCAGTGAATCACCACTGATATACAACGTGGTATACTTGCGTATAATATATAGATATATAATTGTGTAATAGTGTTGTAGTAGTTGTTGTTGAAAATATTTAGACACATTATTAATAATAATAATTCTATGAGTAATTTTCGAATATTATATATCGCACATAGATACAAATAGTGAATAAACATATATGATAGTATATAACCACGAGCATAGCAATAATCACGATTCTCATTAATATCCCTATTTCATTCTACACACCTACGCACTCTTTCCTACAGCTACAATACATACCTACACACCAACACACACACAGGGAAATGATCAGATAACGGAGAAGTTACCTAGACTGATGAGGAGACGTGCTGCTTCTCATAACTATAAGCGTCTCCCTCGTAGACTGCATGCCACAGCTATGCAGGTTACTCTCTCTCTCACTCTAGTGCAGTGGTTCACAACCTATGGGTCATTGGGTTTTTTGTTGGGCTGACTCATGAGCCATGACTCATTAGCAAATTTGTAAAAATATATATATATATATATATATATATATATTATAGTTTATATTATTCATTTATAGATAGTCGTATAATAAAAAAAATAAAATGTTGTCATTGGGTCATAGTATATTTTTAAATTAAGAATTATCAAAAAAAAGGGTCATGATGAAAAAAGGTTGGAAACCACTGCTATAGTGCGTCTCTCTCTTTCTTATTTTTTGTATGTATAAACAATTCATATTGTTTAGGCTGCGATTCTAATCATTTTCATATATAGGCATTGCCTTTTGTTTACATTACATTAGTTTACTAGGCAGTACAACTTTGTAATGGATAGGTAACGCCCACCTCGAAACATAAATATTCATTTGTAGAACTGCTGCCTTATATGTACATCAAGTTATGATAATTATATATTATGATTTATTTATAATTACATTATTAAGGTAAAGCGAAATGCTAATAGTTATTGTATATTTTACCTACAACTGATCGCCTCATAAGAGTGTTTAGTATTTGTTAGTGTTTGAATGAATAGCACTTTCGCACACTATTTCACCACCTTGAATCTATAAAAATATCCTCAAAATTTAAATATATTCGTTTACCCACATGATAACGTACCCATACCCCCATAATAATATATACTACCCCCCATAATAACGTCCCCCACCCCTTTATAACGTATCCCCACCCCTTGATAACATACCCCACCCCCATAATAAAGTACCCCAGCCTCCATGATAACATACCTCCCCCGCCACACCTGCAGATGATGAAGAAAGGACTATTCCAAGAATCGAAGACGAAGCGTCCTTCACGTCGTCACCGCCGACGACCTTCACGTCTACGTCAAGGTCACACCTCTCTAACGGATCGCAACACCACCGTCCGCACGCTGGACACCCACGTCTGGCACGCTAAGCGGTTCCGTGTGGCCCAGGACCTGTTCGGGGTAAGGGTTCCCCTGCGCCCCAACGATAAGGGCTCGAGGGCGGCTTATCGCTCTTCTCGGCACTACTGCGTCATACAGGTAAGCCCCGCCTCCCCCCAGTAATTCAATGCGTCGATGTATTGCGCTTAATACCTATTATTGTCATGAATTGAACACTTTTCATTTTAAAAATGCTCTTAATACTTAATTTATAAATATATTATGGTTAATTCGTAAAATATTCTAAAATCATACATTATTTAAGAATTAAGTAGTGATAAATTTAAGAAGAGTATTTTTTAAACGAAGTGTTCAACTCGTGACAAATTACAGGTGTTAAGCACGTTACATCAACACATTAGTGTACTGGGTCAGCCCTCCACCTAGTGGTGACATCACAGCTATCCCACACACCAATACACAGGACACCTCCTACATGAGATGTGTTCAGATCAGTGGTGGCAGTCTGCGAGATATCCTCTCAGTCGTTACACCCTTCCTGCCTCCATGTTAGTACCCCTTAGTCTAGCTCACACCCCATTACCTCCATGTTAGTACCCCTTAGTCTAGCTCACACCCCCCTGCCTCCATGTTAGTACCCTTTAGTCTAGTTCACACCCCCTGCCTTCATGTTAGTACCCCTTAGTCTAGCTCACACCCCCCTGCCTCCATGTTAGTACCCTTTAGTCTAGCTCACACCCCCCTGCCTCCATGTTAGTACCCCTTTGTCTAGCTCACACCCCCCTGCCTCCATGTTAGTACCCCTTAGTCTAGCTCACACCCCCCTGCCTCCATGTTAGTACCCCTTAGTCTAGTTCACACCCCCCTGCCTCCATGTTAGTACCCTTTAGTCTAGTTCACACCCCCTGCCTCCATGTTAGTACCCCTTAGTCTAGCTCACACCCCCCTACCTCCATGTTAGTACCCCTTAGTCTAGCTCACACCCCCCTACCTCCATGTTAGTACCCTTTAGTCTAGCTCACACCCCCCTGCCTCCATGTTAGTACCCCTTACTCTAACTCACACCCCCCTGCCTCCATGTTAGTACCCCTTAGTCTAGCTCACACCCCCCTGCCTCCATGTTAGTACCCTTTAGTCTAGTTCACACCCCCTGCCTCCATGTTAGTACCCCTTAGTCTAGCTCACACCCCCTACCTCCATGTTAGTACCCCTTAGTCTAGCTCACCCCCCCCTGCCTCCATGTTAGTACCCTTTAGTCTAGCTCACACCCCATTACCTCCATGTTAGTACCCCTTAGTCTAGCTCACACCCCCCTGCCTCCATGTTAGTACCCTTTAGTCTAGCTCACACCCCCCTGCCTCCATGTTAGTACCCCTTAGTCTAGCTCACACCCCCCTGCCTCCATGTTAGTACCCTTTAGTCTAGCTCACACCCCCTACCTCCATGTTAGTACCCTTTAGTCTAGCTCACACCCCCCTACCTCCATGTTAGTACCCCTTAGTCTAGCTCACACCCCCCTGCCTCCATGTTAGTACCCCTTAGTCTAGCTCACACCCCCCTGCCTCCATGTTAGTACCCCTTAGTCTAGTTCACACCCCCCTGCCTCCATGTTAGTACCCTTTAGTCTAGTTCACACCCCCTGCCTCCATGTTAGTACCCCTTAGTCTAGCTCACACCCCCCTACCTCCATGTTAGTACCCCTTAGTCTAGCTCACACCCCCCTACCTCCATGTTAGTACCCCTTAGTCTAGCGCACACCCCCTACCTCCATGTTAGTACCCTTTAGTCTAGCTCACACCCCCCTACCTCCATGTTAGTACCCCTTAGTCTAGCTCACACCCCCCTGCCTCCATGTTAGTACCCCTTAGTCTAGCTCACACCCCCCTACCTCCATGTTAGTACCCTTTAGTCTAGCTCACACCCCCCTGCCTCCATGTTAGTACCCCTTAGTCTAGCTCACACCCCCTGCCTCCATGTTAGTACCCTTTAGTCTAGCTCACACCCCCCTGCCTCCATGTTAGTACCCCTTAGTCTAGCTCACACCCCCCTGCCTCCATGTTAGTACCCCTTAGTCTAGCTCACACCCCCCTGCCTCCATGTTAGTACCCTTTAGTCTAGTTCACACCCCCTGCCTCCATGTTAGTACCCTTTAGTCTAGCTCACACCCCCCTGACTCCATGTTAGTACCCCTTAGTCTAGCTCACCCCCCCTCGCCCCACGCAGCCGTTGACCTGATTACAGATGGAAGGTATACCCTAGATCACGTACTATACAAGAAGAACTCGTATCCTTATGAAGCTATCGCACCCGTGTCTCTCATGTTTAATGTTAGTACAACTATGCTTAGTACAGCTATGTCTAGTACAGCTATACTTAGCACAGGCAGACCTAGTACAGCTAGGTTTAGTACAACCAGGTAAAGTTAAGCCATATCTAGTTAACCCTGCCCAGTACAAGCATGTATAGTACAGCACTGCACCACATACAGATTAGCTATCTCTCTCTCCCCCTCGTGTAGTCAATATAATAGATATACAAGTTAGAGCTACATCATGGTGGTAGTGATACCTCATGCTGCTATGTACACATCAATAACCTATCTATCCGTCTCTCTCAACACACAGTGTGAAGGACAGGACGCTACAAGGACATTATGGCTATGGACACACCCAGCCGATACAGAGAACATTCTAGAACAGTTCAAACAACATCTCAGTACCGATGTCATCGTGAAAGGTATCAACACATCTATAATCACTGCATCTAGTATTCCCTATTATCCTCTATTATTACTACTTCTTTTGTCACTCTCACTAGCATGATACAAAGACTTAATAATATATTATAAGTATTCAATACTTTATTTTAAAATTAATTATCGAAAAAATAACAGAATTTTTTGAAAATAAATAAAATATGTTTTATATATTTTGAGATTTAATATGACATTTAAAGAATTAAAATAGAATTAGAATTTAAAAAATTAGATAATCTAGTTTATATTAGTTAATCTATTTTTTAAATATTATTTTTGTTATCACACGTAAAAAATTATGAAAATAAATTGTTTTATTATTTGTTTTACTATTTAATACTACTTTATAATATGTCTATGTAAAAATATTGATGAAAACAGTCTAGAAATGATAAAAAACTTATCGTATTATGATAAATAAATATATCATTATTTAATTCATTATGAAATCTACATGCTTAAATAATGTATATTATTTTATAATATTTTATAACTTATATGTTGATGATTTAAAATAAATAAAAACCAAATTGATTACATTTATTTATTTTATATTATCTTTGGTATAAATACTCTATCATGTGATCTTAGACCAATGAAAGATATTTATTTAAAGACAAATATTACAGAATATTACATTTTACTATAATACAATTTCAAACACTGTTTTCTCAAAATAATAATTTCACACTAATTATGCATGTAAAACACAACAAAACTATTAGAACTATACTACTATTTTACTATTATCGCCATATATAAAGAATCAGAAAGAATGATATTTTCATAAATATAATTAGAAATAATTGTAAATATACATTTTCTATATAAATATCATAATAAAATAATACACTGTAATAATAAAATAAGACCTGTATTATGTCTATTTATTTATTTATATATACTATATATTATAAATATAACACACAACAAAACTGGCTCAATTCAATGAATAGATTTATATGCTTTACTTTAAATAGACCTATACCGTACATTGTGTATCTATGCACATGTAAATGTGTGAACTGTGTGTATGCTATGTAACAATTTAAATCTTTAAAATAGTATATTTTCAGATTATTTGACTATTTCTTAATCTCAATAAATACACTTCGGTTACAAATAATGTAAACATCATCATTATTTACCACTAATTATTATAGGGTACATTCGGGTAAATTCATATTTAATTTAGCAATCAGGTAAAGTCTTTAACGTGTTTATAGTTATAATGAAAAAAGAGTTTAAAACAAATAGAAATTGCAAAAAAAATTATTTATATATATATATACCTATCACAAAATAGTTTATTAAAAGGTTATTGGTTAAATGGTTATTTTAAAAGGGTGTTAACTTTTTATTTTTAATTATTTATTTATATTTTTTTTCTGTATATATATAAATAATACTTAGTTACATTATATTTACGATTGATTATCGAAATGTATATATTTCTATAACATTTTCATATATGTCAATTTGTTTATATATTTTTAAAGAAAATCACACTTTCCTCCTATATGTTTAATTTAAATATTTTTGTATGTAATTTGATAAATACATATTGAAATTATGATACATATATTTTCTAAATATATACAAAATTGTAAGTACAAATATACATATAGAAGAAGAGGCTGAGGAAGATGGCAGCATCACTACGGCTCGTGTCAGTGTGAAGGTGTTAGCGGATCTGTGTCGCTTGTCTCTGATTGGTCCAGCTAGCGTACCGATACTGAACGATGTCCTTCATCTACCAGACACCGTACACGAATCTGATTGGGCGGATGAAGACATTGAACGTTCCATAGACATCCATACTCGACAGGTTGAGAATGTGCCCATGTGTGGCATTCTATCCCTCCTTCTACCACTCCACCATACCATAGGATAGGTTATGGTATTTAAAACACCAATACAGTAGAACCAATACTGTAGAACCATTACTTGTGTAAATATGATATCTATCCCCTTCCCCTCTATACGTAGACATCTACACTCAACAAGTAAGAGTGTGTGTGTGGCGTTCTATCCCTCCCTCTCCACCAATCATCTCCCTCCCTCTCCACCAATCATCTCCCTCGTGGTCTACATACCCTTCCTTCTCTTCCTTACCATATCTTCTATCTCTCTTGCCCTCCAATATAATCTACTATTAATCTATATCCTCCATCTCCTTCATCTCCCTCATGATATCTCTTCCATTCCTTCTTTCCCTCTACCAATTATCTCTCTTCTAATATCCTATCTCACTTTCCTTTATTATCCACCCCCTCCTCATCCTCACTCTTCCTTATAAATCTCTATTCCCTCATAACTATATCATCTCTCCCTCATAATCTATCTCCCGCCCCTTCCTCATCTCCCTCATAACTCTATCCCATCCCCTTCCGCTCTCCTTCATTATCTATCCCCCTCCTCTCCCCTCCCCTCCCTAATAACTCTATGCCCTCCCCTCAGTTATCCTACTTCACAAGACACCTATGCCACGCTATGCCTAACTCTATCATTCCGATAACCATTAAAGACCCACGTCTTGTGATACCTAAACGCAAGACTACGGTGCAATCACGTTAGAGCCCCCTATTGTATAGAAGGAGCGATGGGCTTACACTAATAGTAGAAGTAGTGAGCGACTGAATCTATACTTGATAGTTAATTATAGTGCTAATGTAAATATAATCTTGATTTTTATTTTCTATTTATATTTATCATACGATATATCATACGATATATATTCCAGTGAATATCTCAAATATTATATATATATTAATATTATTTTGGAAATGATTGATTTGTAGTGTTACATTAAATATTGTGTATTGTATCCTAAATGATATCTATAAGTATGCATAATATATTATATAAGTAAATCGTACAAGTATAGAATTGCATACAAACGTCATATATAATGAATACACGATTTGTAGTGATCGATTCACAAATGGATAAAGAGCCTTCAACGATTCCTCTGTTCTCTAATCTGTGGTCTGAAGAGGAGAGGTCACGATGTCAACGCCACATCCTCACTGTGAACAAGATCAACGACATGAGGGCAGCCTGTCTCACTTCCGGTACGATTATAGGCATCATTGTTAATCTTCCGTACATACACCCAGTACAATAATACTAGATAATCGGCTAAATATTTAAGTAACGAAATAAATTAAAATAACATTGAATTTTCTGTTCAAAATACAATAGACATATACAATTAAAATAGATTATAATGCTCTATGTTATAGCATTACTTCTGTTGGGTTTAATGTTTCATGCAATGCTATCATTGTGCTAAATTATGTAATATATAGCTATTTAGAAAATAATTATTTATATTAATGACAATAATAACCAGTTTAGATTACATAAATATAATACTTATCTTTGTTTGTGGTTTATATTTTTTAATTAATTTTTTTTAATTAATCTAATATAACTTCTTTAATTATTTAACTGAAATATAATATAAATGTTCTGTGATCTTAATAATATTTGCTCAACTTTACAAATAATTCCGCTAATATCTATTTCATACAGCATCAAATACACTCATATTTAATTAAATAGAGCCAATATTTTATTAAGAATTTTAATAAAGTTAGTAAATATATGAATGTAAAAAATCAACAGTTTTTCAATATCCATATTTTATATAGGAAATCCTTATTTAATCATATCTATTACTATAACTATTTCATCCAAAATATGTGTATTCATATTTTATTTACTTTTATTTTCTATTTATATTTCATAGTGTATTTGAGCGCATCCCTGGTATTAACTTTAGGATACCAGCATAACTAATAGTGATACAGCATGTACTATACATCGTGCACATTCATCAATACATAGGTACAGATCTAGAGATGAACAGACCTATATATCCGCTGATATTAATAAGAAACTCTGCAGGTCAGTTCCAGTATAAGCTCCACCAGAACCACCACCACTACAAACATAATCACTACTATAAGCACCATCACTACTACCACTACAACCCTCCATTACTACATCACTACAGATAACGGGTTCGATGTGATCGGGCCTCGCTGCCTTGCCATGCCCCTGTGGATACCCCTCATATACCACGGAGCCAGAGCTACAGGCATACGATGCCAGGATGATATCAGGTAACTATCGCTATCATCGACATGGTAGTTATGCTTTGGGATAATTATGTATTATCTTATCTTATCTTATCTTATATTATATATATTAAATTATCTTATATTGTCTTATCTTATATTATATATATATAGATTATCTTATATTGTCTTCATTATCATCATCATAGTAAACATCTATAGTCTATAGTCAAATACCTCGAAAGTTTAGACGACTATTTTCTTTAGCCATTTATCAAGTGTTTTCTGTTATAACTAAATTTTCAATAATAGAATAACCGCTATCCTCTACCGAACAGAATAAATGACTCATTGCTACGTAACCCTGACGACTACCCCGACACTATGGCTGGTAGGAGTTACGGCCGAGCCCAGGACGTAGAACTGCGTCTGAAACACGATCGATATCCCCCCGCTAAACGTCCAAACTACGACAAGCTAAAGAGGGCGGTGCCGTTTCAATGCGATTGGTCGCTATTAATACCCTCCTCCTCCTCTGCTGACGCTATCGACAGCGGTAAAGACTTCTATGTTCTGAGAGATATCGGACTGCTGAGAAAACTAAGCGACACTGGTGATTGGTCGAGTGTCGCCGACCCCGACAGATGTCTGGTGCCGGTGTCACTCGAGATGGAACACAAGGGAGTGCCACGCCGCTTCGCAGAGATATTCTCCGTCACCTCCACCACCACTGCTGCGGAGGACGGTGAACAACGCCACCTAGTGGGCTACGTCGTCAATGGTAACTATTGTTACGGGCACGGTAAAGGCAGGGGTATCGGCTTCCTGTTAGCCAATCGGATGGCTGCGATACGAGACCGCCGCGTCGACTTGAAAACGGCCGACTCCGAGGATCTGCGTAAAGCTCGGTTCAACGTTTTAGTTCAATAAATCACTTGCGATCGCTTAGTATCGTTGGAAGCCTAGTTTTATTGTTTTATCGACGGTGGTGAAATCTACGTCGCGTTTATAAAAAAAGATATAAAAATAAGTCGGAAGCGGCGTATGATTCACTCTAGTATATGACTCACTCTCTCATACATTTATGACTCATTCTCTCTCACATTTACGACTCATTCTCTCTCACGTTTACGACTCATTCTCTCTCACGTTTATGACTCATTCTCTCTCTGTGACTCATTCTCTCTGTGACTCATGTACATCAACAGTTCTTGATGGTAGACGTACGGCTTGCGTTGCTGACGTTGCTAGCCGTTCTAGCGTGCGACGAAGGGGGCAGCACCTGTATCGTTTGATTGATGAACGGTTGACCTTCATCCACAGAGGTCAAGTCTATAGTTCTCATCGTCTTGCCGAACACACCTGTACGACCGGGTGTACGCATTACGACAGAGGGCATTATGGGTAATAGTTATATGTAATGTTGTGCTTATGATATTACATTAGGTTCAAATGATCTGCTAGGGGTGACACCATACCACAGGCGTCTCTCATACTATTAGTAGTATCTGTAGTATTACATGTTATCATACACACTCTGAAATGAGTTAAACTATCAAATATATTATCATATGGAAACCATATAATAATATTTACATTAATTAATTAAGGGGACCTGTATACATACAAAATAATAATATTCAATTTTGTTATAATATATTTGAATTATTTAGATTAAAATGATGTACAAATTATGTATATATTACTTATAAAACGACAGTTTTAAAAACACCACCAATTAAAATAATTAATTCTAAAGGCAGTAAATATGCTGCATGAAGTACAAATATTTAACTTGTAATAAATTGTATATCTATAAATTTATCTTTTTCTACTTTTATTTTATAATTATATCCATATAGCATTTATAACAAATATATATATATAAATTACTAACCATCTATTATATAAAAACGATAAATAATACACACAATCTTTAATTTAACTTAATTTACTCTAAATAATTATTTTTCATTTTATACATTTACAATAAATGTTACTTTCAATTCAATTTTTAATCATTTTACTTAAAATGTTCACAGTTTATAAAGAACATTTAAATAAATAATATGGTTTAATATTTCTATGTAGGAATGATTATAAATAATATAAATTTATATATATGATTAATTTGTTGACAAATATTTAATTAATTATGAAAAAAAATTAAATTTATATTATTTAGATTAAATTAAAAATATTCATACAATAAAGCTATTTGTTTTTAATAAGATTGTGTTATAAATATTAAAAAAGTAGATGCATTTTGAAAACATGTTATTCTCCCTGCCATACTTTACATGAAACATGGTAAATAGTCGCACGTCCTTAAGATATAGGAATCATATTTTAATTAAAATTAGATTACAATATTAGTAATAATTTATCATATAGATTATTCTAGATTAGATAGATATAGTAACGGCAAAAGATTACAATGTTACGAAGCAAAGCTATGTCACTATAATTAATTTGTGAAATTAAGGTAAAATTGAGAAATCTGAACTGCAATCTATTTATATCTAATTCTATTTTTTAGTTTATATTTGTTTACATGTAAATTTGAAATATGACTATTATAAATGAAAAGTTATGTACAATACAAATTTAAGCAATATAACATTTTTCATAAAATATACAGCCATATTCATGAAATATGATAAATCAATAGGTCCATTTTCAAAGTATTATATATATTTAAAAAAATTCTTTATTATGTAACAATAGTTTGACAATTGCTATTGAAATTTAAAATGATACCTATATTTCATACTAATCTACATTATAATTTATTTTGTGTAAATAGATACAAGTGATATATACGGTTATAAATGTCATTGTAATATTACTCTCACTTTAATATTTAAGTTAGATATCAATTAATTATTTGGTTTCAAATTATTATGAAATAAAAGATGTTCTAATTTAATTTTAAATTAAATATATTCAATATTCTAAGCTAATTTATGAAAATATCTGCGATAAATTCAATTTAAATCTAATATTAAAATTGCAAGAGACTATTATTACTACTTGTCCTATGATTATTTAATATATTCTTTAGAATTCCCTATTAATAAGTTAATCTATATATTTATATAGTTAAAAATAGAATCCTTGCTATTATTACGTACTGGCTTAACCTTGTTAATATTTCTCAGTTTATATCAGTTCTTTAAATATGAATTTAAGATAACTATTTATCAATAATAACAAAATTCTATAAAAAGCACAGCAGGGTATTCTAGAAATTATTCCTTTGTAGTAATCACAGAATAGATAGAAAGTGAAACATATAATCACTGAATTGTTATCAAATAGGCTATATTATTATAGTGCATAGATAACATAATATGCAGGATATCAAATAACTGAATAGATGACATTTTTATAGATTATCACTGCAATTTATTAGTTTAAATAATTATAACATTTTATATTTTCATTGGAATTTCCTCTTTTCGTTCTACCTCTGAAATTTGTATTTAAATTAATTATTTGACGGTTAATTACTTTTGTAATAAATGTAACTAAATAAAACTTAAGAACTTATAAACATAAAACAAATATAAAAAAATCATATAGAAAATCTAGATAAAATAATTGTATTTAGTCAAAGTTATATAACTACAGGTATATTCTCCAATGTTCTCTATATATTACTCAAAACTACAATAACGTGAAACAAGCAAACGGGTAAAGAAGCAATTAACATATGGTAATGGGTGAGGAAAAAGCCAGGCAGGGTTAATAAACAATACTTACGAGTTGACCTGTCTCTACCAGTAACCATAGCAACACTAACTGTCATTGTTAGCACGTTAATACCAGTGTAATCATAGCAACACTAACTATTGCATAGTTACCACATCAATACCAGTGTTACCATAGCAACATAAACTATTGCATAGTTACCACATCAATACCAGTATAACCATAACAACACTAACTCTGGCAAAGTTTTCTGAGGCGCTCGGATAACTTCAGATTTCTGTTAGCCGAAGACGTATTATTCTGACCTGAGCGATGAGATAGGGTTAGAGTAGAGGTCGGGTAGGGGTCGGGGGAATACTCTTACCATTGACAGCAGACAAAGGATTGGAAGTAGTACGTGATGCGGATATGAAATAGACGCCGATGAAACAAAGACCGCATCTGTGTGATGATTGGTGGATACATTGAAATGTACGACTAGTGGGTGGCAGTGCCTTATTTAAGGGGTATTTTGTGAACAATTAGCACTGTTATTATTAACACCCACTTTTAATTTTTTTACACATAAAAATTAGATTTTTCATAATCAAAATCAAATTATTTATTTTTTTGTAATAATTTATTAATTATTTTATTTATTTATTTATTATAAATCAGTAGATGTTATATTATTAGATTGTTTTTAATAGACGATTTAAAACAAAATAATAATTTTTGGAATTTACCCCCACTTTCAATGCTTAAAAAGGCACTGGCGGGTGGGACTAGGCTTACTACGAACCCTATTAAGAACATCACGATATCGAATAGCGGCATGTTCCAGAACTCATTGTAGAACACGATTCCTATTGGACGATGTGATTAAGAGGGCTTAGTGATTAAGTGATGCTGCGTAGTATTATCTAGTAGTGACACTTGTATATATGTATAACATGTATGTGTAACACAAATAGAGGTGACACATGACATACGAGTGACACATGACCTATGAGTGACACATGCATGGTGTAGCTGACACACACACAGTATCCGTGACATACGCATACAGATACAGCAATGTCATTTGTATCTCTTTGTGTGAAATAGATTTTAATGCCGCTTAGGTTGAAATATAGGTGGCAATACTGTCGTTTTAAATAATTTTTAAAGCAATTGTTAGGGTATCGCTATATAATAAAGCATGTTACAAAATATGTATAATTTTACATGAAAAATAGACCTATTGAATTATCCTATATGACTGTATATTTTAAGAAAAATAGTTCTAATTATATAATAATGTTACATTATTAAAACAAACGCTATACATTTAATTTATATTAGTGATATATTTTAAAATTTATACGTAAACAAATATAAACTAAAAATAGAATTAGAAATAAATAGTTTGCAGTACAGATGGCGACAGTTTCACAACTTAATTAGAGTGACATATCTGTTGTACCTTTGTTGACCACTAACCTGAGACAATGGCGCTCATCGTGAAGAACACAAAGTTAATAGGAACCACAGTGGTGGCATCGTACAGCTTCAGAGCTTCGTTCAGAAACCTACGTGATACACACGAGGTATAACACCTAACAGTTTATACAGACAACCATATCTATGTAGCATGATAACTTACAGTGGGAATTCATTGATAATTATGTAATGATAGTATTAATGCACAGGCATAATTTGTGCCTGAATTAAATTAGCAAACCACTATATGAGTATATGATTCTTATTATGCCCTATTATATTATCCTACAAAATTATCAAAATCAATGTATCACCCATAGACCAAATTTTTTTCAACATATATATTACTTTATAATAGGGATTCAACTTTGGATGGGTGGCCAAATAAAATGTAAACAGGATGTGAATTATGAAATCACAAATTACAAATCACTTACTATCATTACAGCTATATAACCTATATTGTATTATACATTGTTACTCCCATTTGTTATCATTGTTATTAGTATTATTATTATTCTTATTAGATAAACATAATTACTAATAACACTTCCAAGAATATCTATTTTATATAATACCGTGTATATACATGTGTGTATATACATGATACAAACAATTCATCACCATTCAATTATATCACTTAAGTATGACTACAATAGAAATATTTTTACAATAAATGTTATCGTCAATTAAAATGTAGATTATTATATCTATTATATTATATTACTAAATTGTAATTAAATGTATTATTATAATAATACGGTGCATTAATTTAAAATATTTATTTTCAAATGAACATTAGTTTTTATTACTAAATATAGAAGGACACACCACAACCACCACTACCCCCATACAGCACCACCCCGACACAACACTACCACCACCACTACCCCCACCACCCCACATAACAGCAGCACTAACTTCACTTGAATAACTCCTGTTACAATCATCACCACCACCAGCACGTAGAAGATTGCGTAGTTCAGCTGCATATGACCTTCAAATGTGAGCTGTATCATGCCAGACACGGCTTTAGCACTGATCACAGTGAACGAGGCTACGGGGGGGCGGGTAATGATAGGGTAAGGGGTGGTGATGGGGTAAGGCGTGGGGGTAATAGGCTAACGGGGTAATGGAACCATCGTTAGAAGTGTGCGCGGTGTGGGGTATCACATATTTAGATATTCAAAATGATATTTTATTCCTGTCATCATGGAAATATATAATATAATAATAATAGTAATAGTAATAGTAGTAATCATTTCTCAGAAGTTCGTTTCATTTGGTATAATAAATACAAATAGTTTGAGATGTGTGAGTGATAAAGAGCTTCAAAGTAAGATGGGTGTCCCCCAGCAACCTAGTTGTATTGTTGTATCTCTACAACTAGCTGTGTATCGCTGAAGACAGCATTACAACTATGGCCTAAGGAACACTGAAGTGAACAGTAACCTAATGAACTCCATACAGTGTGCATACATCACTATTGTGCTACCAGTACCATACAGTATAATCACTACAAGGCAATAGTAGAGTAGAGCTTTAGGGCGTATTTACGTGGTAATCAACTTCTTACTTGTACGACAGATAAAAGGTAGTCGTAGATTATAATCTACTACTATAAAATCATCGCAGATTGTATTGACCATGCAAACATGCTCTAATATGCGGCAGATCTTGAACTTGACTGTTAGCAAATACTTTTAATTATATCATTATTTTATATATTGTTAGTTTAATTTAATAATATTAATATATGTATAATAAGTATAGGGCAACTATTAACTATCTAAACTACACTTACACTTACACTAGCTCTCTATATACTATATAACTAGCACTTGCACTAGCACTTTATATAACATTATAATTTTATTTGCATAATTTCAACCGTATTTATGTACGAACTTGCACTTTAAAGTGAAAAGAGTACTGGTGCACGCAGCACTATATTGTGACCCCGCACTGATTACACGCATACACGTATATAAGGTCAAGGTCAGACACTACCTCTAGGGGGCGGTGCTAACCTATGATTGCTGTAATCGGTATCAGGATGAGAACACTGTTGATCTTGTAGTGCAGCTTCAACACAAACAGCAGTATCATCACGCTCACCTCTATAGCCTACAGTGATGATGACTCATTACGATGATGATGTCATGATGATGATGTAATGATGATGATGATGTAATAGCTAACGGCTAGGTTATAGCTAGGTAACGTGACGGTAGCGAGGGTGGAGGGTGTTCACTGATGTATAATACAAGTGTAGCATGTACACGCGCGCTTGTGTGTGTGTAACATGCAATAACTGATGATTAACTACCATATACATAACATATATACCATATCTCATGTATACTGTGCAACACAATGTGCATGGGTATGCGATATTTATGTTCTACAATACATAGGATACTCGGTGATCACAAATTCTCATTGCGAAGTAAAGTTTCGTTCGTAAACTAACTACAAATAGTCTTAAACATTTTACTTTGTTATTTGTTAATTACGTATTAATCCTTGTTTATTATCATTAACGGTGATTTCAACTTTATATTACCGACTATATATTTACTAAAATTATAAACAACAAACGAAACGCCTGCTTAGTTGAACACTATATATTAATGAATCGCCGCTACACCCCTACAATAGAAGAGAAAGATACGATACAAAGATAGAGATGGCTGTGGTACTGACCTCTACGATAACTATCTATCACTTGTTATAGTAATGAGCCTACTGCTACTGCTACATAACCATATAGACGAGGAAGGCAGTTCCCACAAGATGATGCATTATATTCACTGCGTCCAACACGCTTTCAGTCTGAGTGGGTTAGGCATACATTTAGTGTGTGTATTAAATGTTATTATATCAGTGATCACACTATCGGAGTTAGTTGTCACATTATCACAGTAAAGTGATCACAGTATCGGAGTTAGTTGTCACATTATCGGAGTAAATGATCACAGTATAGGAGTGACCACAGTATCGTATTAAAGTAGGCACAGTATCGGAGTAAAGTGATCACGGTATATGATTATTGAGTGATATGAAATCATCACTATTAAGAACATAATCTCCATTGAATTATAATATTATCAATGAATACACAATATATTTTAAGGAAGGATAAACCTTCAGAATTTTCATTAAAAAAAATAAAATAAAAATGTTCATCTATAAAATTAATTTTAGAATCATTTATCTATCATTTCATATACAAATAATATCTCGATAACTGTATCAAAACAATTTTTAATAAAAGCTAGTTTAAAATAAATATAAAATATGATACAAATATATAAGATAAATTTGCATTTTGCACAATTTGCAAATTTATATATATTTATTTATAACAATTAAGGGCACGTTAATATAAATAGATTTTATTCAAATTTACATTCTGAATATTTTCATTCTAATTAATATGTTACACGTCTCCTTAATAATTAAAAAAAATAATATAAAATTAATTGTCTCATATATAAAATCTTTCAAATCTTAGAAAATATATACATAAAAACTTTCAATTATAGATAAGAGTATAAATGATAAAATTAGGCCAGAAATATAAAAGGCTAAAAGTTAGGGTATGTTTGTGGTCAGACACTAGTGGTGCAGGCGAGACACTAAATGTAAAACTGAGACATTAGTGTCCTAAAACACACCATTAGTATTCTATGGGGTATACTTTTGCCTATCTGTATGTGTGCAAACATATACCCCTAGCTAGATAAGAATAACATACCTATTGGTGGTAAGTTACAAATAACTCTAGTTTTAATTTCAATATAGATAACAATATAATTTGTTTAAAAAATGAATAGTAATTATACTGAGCTATAATATATATATATATATATATATATATATATATATATATATATATATATATATATATATATATATATATATCTATTTTATTTATGTATATTCCATGCAGTTATTGTAGTGTTTAGTGTTCAATTGTAAAGAGTATTTTATTCATAATTTTATAACTAATTTATAACAAATTAAATGGTATTACTATAAATCTGGTTATTAACTATACATTCTGAAAGTTTCAATATTAAATATGTAGTATTGAATAATGTAGTTGTATTATCTGGATGTGTGTATCAGAAAAAAATGTATTGAGAAAACAAGATCACATAAATATGTTTTATTACTATTCATTTTATCTATTAATGGCACAAGTTAAGAAAAAAATATAATTATAAAATTATAAATTGCAGACAAAGAAATATATATATATATATATATATATATAGATTAAGTAGAATAGAAAATAGAATAAGTACACGATTAGTACTTCTACTTAACAATCTTATTATTAATCGGTAATTAAGAAACGAAATAGAATGTAATAAATAAATTGAAACTAATAATATATAAGCAATGGAAAAACAAGGGTAATGGACATATCTGAAATGCTTTATTGTGATTGGCAATGTTGCACGCTAAGTAGTGTGACCTACTTATACTGTTAACCAATAAGCATAGTTTACATGTTGGAATAGAAGTTTAAATCATAGAACTATTGAGTCATCTAACTTTAATAATTATTATCAAATATTTAATAAATATTTATAATATTACATCTTAAGGAGATACCGCATAATAGAATATGTCAAAAACCAAAAAAAAACAAATAAAAATATTATGATGGAATATTAATTAATGTAGTATTATTTAGTTTATGTCAAAAAATTAAAAATTAAATCCATTTAGAAATAGCATAAAAAGTATCTTTTATGATACATGTTAAAAAATAAATTATATAATATAGTAAGCCTATACAATTGTATGTAAATATATAATCAATAAAATAGTATATATATATATATATATATATATATATATATATATATATGTAAACATCTCTAAATATATTGTCTAGATAAGAACTAATTATTGATCTATGTAATTATATAATATATTAGATAAACATGTATATGTATAAATTGTACTTTTCATATTGATTTTTGCAGATTTACACAGAATTATTATTTACACATATTTCATATATAAAATTAACCGAACAGATAAAACTAGTATAGCAATCTTACTATTTTGTGTTGCTATATATAAATAACATACATGCACAAAATAATATGTTGCCATAATTTTAATAATATATTAGAAAATATTTTATAATGGCTATTTTCTATGAAATATTATTTAAAAAAAAATAATTTATACTTTTATGTATGAATTATATTGAAATGTAAAAATAAGCCAACATATTGTTATAGCTTTGTATTTCCTCTATATATCACAATACAAATAATATGTTGCCATAATTTTAATAATGTATTAGATAATATTTTATAATGGCTATTTTCTATGAAATATTATTAAAAAAAAATAATTTATACTTTATGTATGAATTATATTGAAATGTAAAAATAAGCCAACATATTGTTATAGCTTTGTATTTCCTCTATATATCACAATAAAAATCAATAAAATTCATTGAATAGATTTTTGTGTGAGGAGATTTATACGGAGTAATGTATTTACTATCTCTATACATTGAATGGCACGATTTTAATGGCGTTGTGTGATATCCCCTTAAAGCATAAACGTATACATGTTTATAAAATATACATATGTATATAGGTGTGTATAGGTGTGTATAGGTGTGTATACCATAACGTCATATATTATTTGTACATAAAATGATATATAATTTATTTGATTAAAAACGAACGGAACCTTGAGTTTAACCCCAAAGTCTACCCCTTAAGCGTAACCCCTAAACCTACCCCTCAAGCACACTGTAATATAAGCAAAGTGAATGTAATAATAACCTTATTGGAGTAAGTGACCAATAGGAAGGCTCCTAGCACAGCGATCATGCAACCTGTGTAACATATATAGGTGTTAGCAGGTAATGGCGGAAGGGGAGGAGCTAAAGGAGGAGGAGCTAAACCTTTCTGTTAGTTCTAGTACTAAATAATACATCGTTATTGTGCTGACAAACTTAGAGGAGTATTAAGTCGCATTCACACTAATAAATACAGCCTATCAAATTATTATAATTTGCTTCAATTTACTAGCACGATATTTAGTAAATGTTCTAAAACGACTCATTCGATGCAGCACATATCAGGCTATAAACACCAGGCCTCATATCACGGGGGGGGGGAGGCTGTATTTGTTGGTGTGCATTACGCAATAAGAAATATCATTATTGTAAATATATATGTAAATTCATTAATATTAAAACATGATATGCATTGCAATCTTGATGTTTAGAGAATCCTATATATATATATATATATATATATATATATATATGTATACATATATCAGTAAGTATTTATCTGAAAATAACCGAATATGTCCGAGGGGTAGATTCTCTCTTTGAGGAAACAGGCAGCGATGAACATGTTAGCTGTATTAAGGACATGACATTGAGGTACGCAGGCTGGTGGTGATGAAGTGAACTAACCGATAACGGTGGTGGTACCGAGAGGAGCCACCAGTGAAGCCGGAGCGAAACCGTACGCGGAGAAATTTCCAATCTCCCCTATTGAAATTAGATTTTGATAAAATATAAGATATATAATATTAATAATTATTATCTGACACAACTATTTCTTGGCTTCTGGAGAATTATAAAGTTATCTACTAGTCGTAATACAGACCATTGTATATAACCATATTATTTATTGCTATAATGATCTACGTAAATGGATTGAAAGTGATGTGCCTCTCGCCAGACTAAATGCTAAAGTATAAGTTTAAGCAATACACCTGTAATACTGTACATGTATTGTTACGTAGTTAGATAGATATCTGATTTATAGTTGTATTCAAATTAATAATTATGTTCATTTAGATATAATATATGATAAATATAATGAAATATACTAAGGCCTATGAAAGTGTAGGTTAAAACTTTACTCGTAATTAGATAAAGTATATATCAATAATGCATGGATTTAATTTGTCAGCTTACTTAAGTATATATTATTATATCTTATATATTTATTATTTATCATATCTTATATATTATATCTAAATGAATTATAATTATTAATTTTAATATAAATCAGTATATAATCCTTTAGGTATATTAACGCATGAATTCACGCGACAGAGTTCATAAAAAGTGTCTATGTTTATTATGCTACATATTGCTATACCTACACTCCATCTACCACCTCCTCCACCTCCTTCTCATCCTCCTCCTCCCCCTCCCCCACCTCCCCTACAGATCACAAGTCACATGACCACTAACCTATGACCATAAGCACAAAGCCGAGCCACCACAGAGGCTGACGGAGGTAGTGCACAGTGGAACCTGTCTTCTCTGTACGCATGTGAGTGTATTTCTGGGGGGGGGGGGTAAGGGGGGGTTAGGGGTTGAATGTGAGTGTATTTCTGGGGGGGGTTAGGGGGGATTACGGGTTGAATGTGAGTGTATTTCTAAAGGACAAAGATTTTAGAATTAGGGGCGGGGGATATAGAAATAGGGGAGTAATTGCATGTTTCGATGCTGTAGGAAGGAGATATGGTAAAATAAGGGGGGTGTAATTAATTAGATAGATTCGATGATGCAATATATATTAGGTGGAATGAAAGGGACATAATTACATCACTGTCACCGATAATAGATTATTGATGTTATATGGTAATGCTGTTCAATATCAGATATCCTATAAGTTGGATATATATGATTTAATGTTCTAAACAAATTGACTTAAATTAAAGGAATTATTTTTTGGAAAAATATTTTTTCAACGGAAAAAAATTGCAAAAAAGATATGAAAATATCTTTCCAATGTTAGGTTTGATAATAGCCAGCATAATAAATAACATTTGTAACATTTAATAAGTAACATTTGATAACAACCGGTAACATCTGGTAACAAGTTGTTACTAACAATTGGTAAAAACTAATACTCTTAAACTGGTAAAAACTATAATTATTTGTATACATGTTTTGGATAACATAATATGAACTAAAATATGTGTATATGTTTATATGGACTATATTATATATAACTATTGGTATGTATAAGTAATGATATCATTAACAATCATATATTTAAAACTAATATTATTTTCATCTAAAATCATAATTTATGAAGATTTTTGCTCTGTCAATAATAATGACAACTATTATAATGATTTTAAACTTCAATAACTTTATATTATTAAATAACAAATTAAAGGATACTATTTTATATCAAATTATTGACATTATTTTAAATTAATGAAGGTGTTTGCTCAGTCAACAACTATGGTAAGAGTTTATACTCGAGTGATTTTAATAATGATTAGTTATATAATGTAATAATATCATATAACAACTCTATACATGATATTTAATGTTAAATTATATAGTCAATATTTGGTTTAAAAGTAGAGTGTATATTATAATAATTATATGATAATAATTATATTTTAACCTCTGTTATTACCATAAATGGTATATGGAATGTATAGAACCATGAATTACACATATATATATATATATATATATATACAGTGATGGGCGCGATCACAACTTTTCACAATCGCGAATCGTCGATCGTTAACGATCGTCGATCGCGATCTCGATTGAAATTAGTTTATTGTCAACTATTGTTAGATGTATTAAAAGAATGATTAAAACGTTGGTTTAACGTTTATTTTTCATTTGATTATTCCATCAATATTGACATTATAGCAACAATATCTTACCCAAAATTTAAGTTAAATTGATTAATTAATTATGCAGAAGAAAAATATCTGTTGTTATCTACATTAATTAAGCAATATGTTAATAGACATATCTCAGATAACGAGGTTTAAATAACTATAACAGAACAAAGCGAGGCTAATTCAGATTAATGAATTATATGTTATTGATGATAATGGACCATCAACTTCTAAATCACTTTTATAAATAGAAATACTTAATTATACAAATAGTAAAAATATTAATTTAGATATGCTTAATAATTATCCTATTATAAAAACATTATTCTTAAAATACAATTCTATACTTTATTATAGATTATATCCTATTATACTTTATTATTAATTTTATTATATCATATTTCAACATTTTCATAAATAAAAGTTTATATTATATCCCCTATTTTGTTATTTCTTAATATAAATATATACAAATTATTTTTTTCACGATCGTCGATCATTTTCTAACGATCTACGATCATCGATCACTGTCATGATCGTGCCCATCACCGTATATATATATATATATATACAAACATTAAAATAGTTTGAATATTAATATAATAAGATAATTATAACATTAATGTAGGTATTATTTATTAAAACAGCATACATTAATAACAGGGTAGATATCTCGACAAGCTTTTTGCTTCTATATCTTCTCTGGGGTTGACCCAAATCTTAATACTATACTATAAATAACTAATGTTATACTTAATGCATTAGATTTAGTAGTAATAAAGACAATATTAAAATGTGAGTTTATCGTAATGAAACGTGTATAACTAATTAAAGTTATATATAGGATTAAATTAATATAAGGATTTAGTATGATTATAATTAAATTAAATCTGACTAAACAATGCCATAAATCATAATGGGTTAATATAACTAAACAAAGGTGTTATATTCAGCTAGTATTGTATTACAATATCATTGTTCATGTGTAAGCTATATCTGCTTATGTAGGTGTGTGTGTGTGTGTAAGTGTGTGTTGATGGTAACACTGTAATAGAATCCTGATCACCGATGTGCAGGTATAGTAGGGTATAGTAGGGTATAGTAGGGTATTGTAGGGTATAGTAGGGTATAGTAGGGTATAATAGGGTATAGTAGGGTAGTAGTAGGGTATAATATGGTATTAAAGAGTGGGGTGAATCACTGGTAAATAATAACATTCAGGGGATGAGGAAGGACATACGGAAGGACAGGCGGATGTGGGTTAGGAAGAATGCTAACTATAGGTGTACTATAGAGGTACTAGGGAGTAAGCTGAGCTTAAAGGTGAGAGGTTAGGCTACGTGGGGGGGCAGTACAAACTTGAACATTTAGAGAACAACTTATCAGAAGATTTCCAGCAATTGACAGAATACATCCTAACGTTAAGTTCTGCTGTATTCATTAAGTGATCATTAGGTATTCATCATTAGATATTAATTGTAATAATAAGTATTAGATATTAATTATTAAATAAGTATTAGATATTAATTATTAAATAAATTAATAGTATATTGAATACGTGTATAAATATATATATATATATATATATATATATATATATATATATATATATATATATATTTAAACAAGATATAATACATGATTTTAATTTATTTTGTTTAAACATATTAATCTTGATAAATAATAACTTATAAACAATTATTATATTTACAAAATAATGATTTTTAGTGATTATTTTAAAATAGTTAGATATACATGAGATAAATATCATCATAAATGTATTAAGATTCTCTGGATTGGTTAAACAGCTTGTATGAATACTACCTTGAAACAAAATGCTAAAATAGAAAATTAAGAAAATATTAAAACAAAAATGTCCAAAGATTATACAAAAATTAAACGTATAGGGTATACTAATATACTAATAAACTTTAATAAATACCATTTATAATGAGATTTTTGAATTAAATTGTTGTTATTTGGAAAATCACACTAGCTGATACTAGTATTAAATAAATAAACTAGTTTTATATAAATATACACATAACTAAGATATAGTATAACTACTAGACTACTATACCATATAGGTATACATCAGTAATGGTATTGTGCCACCCTCATTTTAAACACTATGATATTATAATACCTGAATGATGATGATGATTTTATTTAAATACTAATTCAATTATAATATTCTTATAGTGTGACGATAATATATAAAATACAATAAATAAATGTGATAATTAGTACAGACAAGTGTGGCGAAAACGAATATATTTGGATTTCAGATATCGTGAACAAGAAGGTAATTCTTTAGTTTATGTTTGAAGGTATTCGTTGATGTATTGATGGTTTTGAGGGATGGAGGGAGTTGATTCCAAAGGAGGCTGGTGCAAACAGAGTAGCGACGCTTCCCAAGTTTTTTCCGGCGAAAGGATGGTTCAGTCGAACATATAATTAGAGGATCGTAGCTTGCGTGGTGCAGTAGGGAGAGAAATTAGTCTATAAAGGTAATCAGGTTGTTTAGTCAGTAGGGAGGAATGTAGAATGGATATTAATTTAAGTTGAGCTATTTTTTTTGCGGATGGCCAGTTCAGTTGTGTTCGTAGGTCAGTTATACTTGTAGTGTAGTCAGTTTGCTTAAGTCGATAGATTAGTCTAAGTGATCTGTTAGTTAAGCGGTCGATGATTATCAAGTATTTATTTTGAGAAGAAAGTAGTATAGGTATGCAATAGTGTAGTCGAGACAGAATTAAAGTATGGGTTATAGTTAGTGCGGTGGATGTTGTTATATAAGGACATATTTTATTTATATTGAAAAGACGGTGGAAGTTGGAGGCTTTTATGGTTGATATATATTTATCAAATGTTAATTTGTTATTAATATGGATGCCTAGATATTTGGTTGTAGTTAGAGGGATTAGGGTATGACCTAGGCACATTTGTGGGAATATTTTGATGGGAAGAGAGTTCGGAGGTGAAAAATTCATAAGTACTTAATAGTCTTATTAGGGTTAAGTAGTAAATAGTTATAGGTAGCCAGGTATTTATAGTAGTGAGACATGATTGAAGGTGAATATTGGATGATTGGTGACAATTGGCATGAATTTCAATGTCATTATAAATGTTGTATTTAACGGAAGGAAAGGATTTTATAAGATTGTTATTAGGTAGATACAGAAGAGTATAGGGGAGAGGGAAGATCCTTGAAGTACTCTAAAGAGGACTCTTCATTATGGTGATAGTGAATTGTTTATTTTAGTGCTATAGGTTCTATTAGTGATGTAATTGGAAAACCAGAGTAATACCAAAGATTTTGCGAAGCAAAAATATAACACTCCCTATGCATGCAATGTAATTTAGTAATACCCAAAGCCGCTGCTAGCAGAAGTATCGAATCATTGAAATATAGTTAGGTTCGGTTCTGTTTTCATACAACAATGTTTTCATTGCTCTATTAAATTACATGCAATATAAATAGCTTTTACTTACCAAATATATATTTATAGCATTTAAAACATACATATCATATTTTGTTGTCATATATTAGTAATGAACACTTAGTTTTCATCATATAAATACCAATGTAAAGCATATTATTTAACATTTTAGAAGTGTATAGTTTGATACGAATTTACATTATAAACAACACATAGTTTCTAAAAGTAAACCGATATAGGTGGTACTGGGGTATACAAATTAGAATTACAAGATTTCGCGTAAGTGTTATATCTTTCCTTAGAAAAATCTTTGGTAATACAGTATCATCTGGTCCAATTAGTTTTAGTCTGTAGTAAGTCAAGGTTAATGGTGTAAATGCTGAAGAGAGTTCGAGAAGCAGTAGTTGTGTTGGGAGGTCGCTGTCTAGGGATTTCAGTAGGTCAGTAGGGCATCGAGTAGTGAGAGTATAGTCGTTTCTGTACTGTGGGGTTTTCTGAAGGCGCTTTGCTGAGGATCAAGTATATTGTTGGCCGTGAGGTAGAACATTAATTGTTTGTAAATGAACTTCTCAAGTAGTTTAGTTAGTATGGGAAGTTGAGATATGGGTCTATAGTTAGAGAGTGTATTAAAGGTCAGGTTGGTGTTTTGTAAAAAACTAACTTGATACCACCATAATCGAGAATGTTCGCCCTATCGCCTCTAACATTTCTGTTGTTGATAGCGTAATACATCAATTCGAACAACTCAAACACTCTCTAATACTACATCACTAGATTATCTTATGACCATCTGACTAATGCAGCTTTATTCTCATTTTACTCTAATATACCGTTACTATACCATTAATATACTATACTATACTATATTGTTACTATACTATACTGTTACTATACTATACTGTTACTATACTATACTGTTACTATACTATACTATACTGTTACTATACTGTTACAATACTCAGTGATGGGCACCGATCCTCTATTTATTCTCTTATGAGATCCTTTTCCCGATCTCGATCCTAAGTTTCTTACCCGATCCCGATATTATTTATATATTTAATTAATACGATTTTTTTTCATAATTCGAAACAATAGGTATACAAATTGTACCTATATAAATAAACCCTATGTATTATAAATTGTTAATAATTGTAAATAATATGTTTTATTAATATATTATATTATATTTCAATAATAAGTCCATTGAATTAAATGCATTTATTGAATGTATCATATAGATTATATGATATAGTGAATTAATATATAATTTATTTATATAAATGCATTGAATTGGATTCAAATATCAACTCATTGTACGACGTACAATATACTCAATGTACAATGTACGTTGAGTCAAAGTCGGTGGTTTACTTATATGATCTCAATTGATTAAATTCTATTATGGTAAAAATTACAATTATTATTTAAATACTACGTGGTCTTGCAATACATTGGAAAACATTACAAAATAATAATCAATACAATATCATATCAATGTAATAATAAAATACTAAAATGTTATTAATATTCTTATAAATAAATACAATAATATTACAGTATCGTATATGCAATGATGGGCACCGATCCTTTTTCTGGATCGGCGATCCTGATCCTTTTCCCGATCCTCCATTCATTACCCGATCCTTTGCCGATCCCGATCAATGATCACGATCCTACCCATCACTGACTATACTATATTGTTAATATACCGTTACTATACAGTACTATAGTATACCGTTACTATACTGTACTATATTCTCGAGCCATTCTCCACGCGTGACACACTCAATCACACGCACTATACTTCTAACACATCTACGGAAACAGGAATGCATCTTGCGGATTGTGTGGAACAAGTCTTATAATTTTACGAATTACAATTTTTTTTGTTATACTAATTATACACATTTATCATTAAATTATGTATAGATTATTTATGAAAATCTTAAAAAAAATCTTAAAATATAAAATTTATTTAATATTAATGATATTAAGGGAATTTTTAATCGGTAAAGTATAGTTTAGCTTCCTGAAAATACTAATCTCAATATATTCATATGAGACAATATTATAAATTATATTCAAATAATTTGTATTATGTTATTAAATTAATAATAATTAATGTTTTATGAAAAAAATAATTGTAATCATTAAAATAGAAATATGAATACAAAATATAAATATATAAGTGATAAAAAAGGTAAAAGTGCATAATATAGTTTTGTAATAAACTTTGAATATATACTTCATAAACTATCTCCAAAGATATATAATAAATGTCTATAGTGTAGAGTCTACGGTATCAATTATATATAATTTAGAATATTTCTAATAATTATATAATTTATATTTATATATAATATATTTATATTATACAATTTATAAAATATATTCTATACTAATGATTTAGTTAAATCATAACAAGATACTGTTCAATATAATACAAATTATATATTAAATATTTGTAGTTAATTTGCATGCAAATAACCTGTTCTGTAGACATTATAAATATTTTTATAATTATATCAAATTTTATATTAATACTATATTATAATAGTAATATTCTTTGTATGATGTGTATATATTTTAATTATAAGTGATAAAATAAAATATTATTAAATAATTGATATAAATTAATACTAATTTAAATAATAGGACACAAATATATGATTAGTAAAACATAATAAATATTACAAAAATAATATAAAATTTGTAAATATGTTAAATAATAATATTACTTATATTACAGTATATATATTAATGTACATCAATATATTTAATAGTTATTATTACAATAATATAGTACTCTAAGGGATTATCATAAATATTAGTTAGGATATATAATTAAATAAGTTAAATTATAAATATTTCAATTTAAAAATAATTCTTAGCCTAAATAATCACTAACATATATGATACTTTTGATATTTGTATTAAATAATTAGTATCATATATATATACATATTTTACATTTAATATTACATTAAATATGACATATTAAATGTATAATTGTTAATTTTAAAAAAATAATTTTAAATAATATTATTATATTCATGTGATTAATGATAATAAAAAGTTGTAATCGATAAAAGTAATTTTCTATATAATATCAGATAAAAATATTAAATATGAAAACTATTACAAATAATATTATAACTATTAAATATAATATAATAACTAATAAAAAATAATAATTTCAAAATAAATACTTTTAAATAATCTAGACGGATGTTTATGTAAAAATAATTCACGCCTATGATTACCAAAAACATTCACTACTTTTTTTATTTTGGAATTATAATTTTTATAATTCTAATTTCCATTCCCTACTCATATAACTTTAATTATATGGGTGCAAATTTTTCTAGTAATATGAATAGCCCATTTATTATCAAAGCAACTGCAAAACACACCGCATCTGTTAGTAAATATAGTGTTATGGATAATATATTACAAAAATATTATAATTTGTATTTAAATATCTCATTTTTCACTAATATTTAAACCTAAAATGATTTTTAATATTCTGTTTAAATATATATTGATATTAATAACTATATATGATGCTATAATACTATTTGATAATATATATAATTGTTAATAACAATATAATATAATGTAATACTATAACTATTGAACTTCAATTTTAAGTATACAATTTATAATAATTTATTAAAATTATATTAAATATATTAATATAATATGCCTACATTTGTTTCTATTACGAATAACAAGTTCAAATTTAAAAATATTGTTTTGATAGTTTAATTTAGTATATAATTAATAATAGTATTATACAACTATACTAAAGTTAATAACACGTATATAGGGGTTATGGTCAAAATCTTCGCGATTTTAACGCCCGCAAAATTGTTAATCGAATTAGTGATTTTACGATAGCGTATGATTGGCCATTATAATTAACCTATGTCGTTTTTTTTTTCATACTATAATACATTTAACGGCTTATCAATAATATATATATATATATATGAGTTTGTGGTCATTAATAATCTAGTTATTTTCACAGGTTTGGTTGGGTTTAGTTTTGATATTTCCAGGTTTTTTTATTATTACATTCCAAGTGAGCTTATAAAAACATATATATTTGTATATATATATATACATATATATTTATTACTGATAAGCCGTTGCATGTATGGTAGTCTATAAATAGACAACCTAATTATAATATATACGGCAAACATACGATATTTTAAAATCACTAATTATAATAAACAATTTTGCTCGCCTTCAAATCGCGAAACTTTTGACCACAATCCAATATTTCTCAACTTTTATACCATGAAAAATCATACATTTTAATTATTCTATATTTATATATATATATATATATTATAGTTGGTAATACAATATAACTTATATTAAAACCTATACCTATAGAATATATACATAATATTGATTCATAGCCATAGTCCTCTGAATTTAAACGTCGGTTACATGGTTATACCACATTATGTGCTTATGGTCAAATATAAATTTTCAATAATCCGTAAATTATTTCATTTAGTAATATCCACCTACCACATCACTTATTGTTAAGTTTTCAACATTTTCAATTTATGATACACTCTATAAGGGTTTGCTAAACTCTTAAAAATATATGGGGTCTTTGGTTGAGTTCATGATATTATAATATATTTAATATATAGAATATTTTAGAGATATAGTACTATTTATTGACACTAGATAATGTTGATCAATCAATCATAAATATATAATTTTTGCAGAAAAATAATAAATTAATAATTATTAATCACTAAAATTTAAACAAAATTAAAATCCTTAATATTTCTAATGAGTTTAAAACCAAAAACATGAACATATGTCATCTCTAACCCTATATCTACAATTGTTGATCACAAATTTTAATATCTAGTATTTAATATAATATAAGTTATAATATTGTGTTAAATATTATATTATTATATGTATAAGAAATTCTTATTAAGAATATATTATTATATAATTATTATAATATTAATTATATTTTAATGGTAATATTATAATGGATAAATGCTAAGACTCTTAGGCTAAGAGTTGTCTATCATGTACAAAGTATTGACTATGAATTACTGTAGATGTACGTATTTATAAAATAAACTATTTTCAACGAACATTATGATATAATGAAATGTTTAAATTATCCATACAAATGTGTGTTATTGCTAATCACCAATAGACATCTCGTTACAAGTTACCTTGTTATAAACATCACAATATATCCAGACACACTATGCTATTTAGCACAAACTACAACTATGACAATGTACTACTTGATATCCAGAAGTGTAAACACAATTTAAAATGTATATTAATTTGAACGGAAAGTGTTATATAATTTGATAATAAAGAATTTACTATATTGTAAATATCATTGAATATCTATTTAATAATAATTTCCTGTACTCTACTGTGTAACGCGAACACAAATGTAGTGATATTATTCAACTGAGAAGATTATTGAATTACAAATTATAATCTCAAAACACAAACTGCAACGTTACACGAATTTACCACGATACATACACGAAAGAGTTTGTAAGTAAGTTTAGGTACTCGGGTTACACTGTTTTTACGCAGAACAACGTTCATCTCGATCATTCAATATGTTTAACGACATTAGGTATGCCATAGCCCCCGAGTCTTGCTCATCGTACGAAGCTAATACCATGTATAGAATGAATATTGCACTAGTAAAGATAATCAGTGTGATATCTGCACTTTGGTCTCATTCCTCGTGTGTATGATTGTATATTAGGAAGCGAGGCGCTACCGTATTCACTACTACCATGCGTAGATGTGATCACTCCACAAGTTCAATTATATTCACAATAGGGAATAATTCTTTATATTCTATGACTCATTATCACCTATTCATATGCTAACGTACGTATACGTCTATTTATAGTTATTTCATTAGAGTATAGTACTGCTTTGATTTATTTATTACATAAGTATTGAATGTATATCTAAATTAACATGATATTCATAATTATTCATATATATATATATATAATATGTATATTTATTTATTGAATCACACATATAATAATAGCGGATACAAATGAACCACTCAAGAAGTCATAGACTTGTACATGTTATAAATAACTGTGAGGGGCCCCGGATAATAAAAAACAAATAGTAACATTTTTTTTCTTGTGTTTTGATTTACCGTTTATTAAGTTCTAAATAAACACAAGAGAAAATATTTATATATTCTAATATGTATATATATTATTCATTAACTGCAAATTTAAAATAATTGTTTTTAACAAATAACCTTTATATATATAATTAACTAAAACCATAGATGTCTTAACATGAGAGCAATTTGTCGAAAGGATATTAGAGCCATATGGTTATAAGTGAAAACTTCATCTAAGTTCCTAGATGAAATGATCAAAATAACAATAATAATAATATTTGATTATATAATTTAATTTTAACCCTACTTTTACTATACTATTTTCTATATAGTCTTACTATTACTATGGTACTTTTATTTATACATATTTGTTATATATATATCAACAACATTAGTCAAATATCATTGAGTTGTATCTATTATTAGTAATAATGTATTATAGTAGGGATGTAAACAAACACACAAGTATTGTAGAATTTAATTAAACATGGACATTTTATTTTATGCATTTGTTTCATTTCAAGATACATGAATCTTATAAATTCACAATGAAACAACCTGATATTCAATACGTGACAAAACCTGGTTATTTTATTAATTTATTCATATAATGTAAACATTGTATACACATATCAAAGCCCATATTCTGTCATCAGACACACTAAAACAATGTGTATTAACACAATTCACACCTTACAAGGGGTTCTATATCATCTGAAGATATAGGAGGCCTGGAACATATGACTCCTAGCACTGTGTTGAGGGAGTCACATTAATATATTCTATAACTGAAACTTTATAGTTTCATTATTTGTAACTGAACAATACATATAATTAGTATTATATATATATATATATAATATCACAATGGAAAAAAAAGAAAGAAATAATTAATTATTTAAATATTAAGTAAAGTTAGTTCGATAATTAGTTTATCAGGGAGATTAATATAAGGGATAATTAAAGGGAGGAGCACTTTTCATAATTAGTAAATTATTAAAAATCCAATAAAATTTGTTTTTATGTTAAATATTTATAATTCAATTATTTATTTATCTTATGATATATAATACTTAAATTAATTATATAAGTATATTAAATAAGCCTTTAATTAAAGTGTACAATTTAAATATATTACCATATGTTAATACTATTACATATGTTAATATTACTATTAAAATACACTTGAAATTCAATACATACAAATATTAAACAAATTTAATTTATATTCTCTTTTTTTTATTACATGAAATATCCTATTACATATGATAATTCTTCAAGTTAATAATACATTTAATTCAAAACATGAAAACAAAATGTTTTATCAAATTATTATATATACCCAAAATTTAGTTTTATTTATTTCCAAATATAATTTTATATACGTGTTCGAATGAATTCGGTATATTTGTTTAAAAACTTTTTATTTTGAAGTTACATTTGTTTCGAAACATATTTTTAATGTAAAATTCTAATTTGTTGACACATACTAATTAATGTATAATAAAGTAATATTATATAATATTACTTTATATATTTATAAATTTGTTTAAGGGCAGGGGGCACGGGTAAAAATCATGAAAAAAAAAATTATTTGTAATATTATTTTATTATTTATTTATAATATTTGAAATATTATCTTTAAAATGGTACCAAAATGGTTTATTTACGTAAAATAAAACTAATAAAAAGAAGCATTTTAAAACAACTATAAAGAAAAAATAATATTTGTAATAAATATTTTTATTAATAGATGTATTATTTATACTGATTTATACTGATTATATTATTATTCGTATTCATTATATATATATATTAATTTTATATAACTATACTGGTAGCTATATTACATTTCATATATATATATAATATTAATTTTATATAACTATACTGATATCTATATTACATTTATATATATAATATGTCATTTATATGTAAAATATCAATAAAATTTTCTTTAACTTTAAACTTGATTTATACAAAATAATTATTTTGACCAACTACGTTCACTATAATTTCAATAAGTTTAGTAATATTACTTTATTCTATTTAATTTTTTTTGCATTATATCCATAACATATGTAGCTTTATTATTCTAGTTTTTGTATTGATAAGAATTTATATTTATTTTTAAAATGATATTTTTGTAACATTTTTGTTAATATTTTGTATGTCATATACATAGATATGCATAACTCTTAGATTATTAAAAAAAAAAACTTGAAAATTATGAATAACAATTATCAGATTAATTAGTATACAATTAAAACAAATTTTATAATTTTAATATAAATTACTTAGTGAATTAAGTTTTGAAAATGAGTCCTTTTTTGTATCTTTTACATGTAAACGAAAAACCCGTGCCCCCTGCCCTTAAACACTTCAGTATCCCATTAAACCTATCAAAACTACATTTATTAATACTCTTTTATATATACATATATATATATATATATATATATATATATTACATGACCACATTTACATTAAATGTTCTATTTATACATGTCATTGCCTGTTGCTATGTTGGCCCACTCTAGTGTCAGTTTAGTTAACCCAATAAGCTACTAGGAGTGCATGACCTCTGACCTATATAGTATGCATGAAATACCAATATGTGTATTACTCTAGCTGCATTATGCACCAGGATTCAAGCAACAAGGAGATTGTTGCCTCACATTATGCAATAACAAATAGCATTGTTATCAGTATATATATATATATATATATATATGTATATTAAAACATCATTACATGAATGTAATCCAGATGTGTAGAGAATTCTATTTATATGTATATATTCATAGTAATTAGATTATTATTTAAATTTTCCCTTTATGTAAACCTTGATTTAATCATTTTATAATTATCCTATGACAACATAGTAATGTGTTGGACATTTTAGTCATTGTTATAATAATTAATAATCACCTTTAACAAGATACCAAATATATATAATATAATACATAATATAATATATATTATATATATATATATACTATATTACATAATCTTCATTAATATTAATATTTATTTATATTAAATATTTTTCTGATTCTAATTTTTTATAACACAGGTAATCTTTTTACATGGACTAGGAGATAATGGGTATGTATATATGCTACTACTACTACTACTAATACTACTAATACTACTACTACTACTACTACTACTACTACTACTACTACTACTACTACTACTACTACTACTACTACTACCCCTATAGATCTGGCTGGTGCGATGCATTCCGTACACTTACAGAACTGAAAAAGAGCACCCATATTAAATTCATATTCCCGAATGCGTTAGTTGTCATATATAACATAGTGACTCATGTGCTAAGCTGCATTCTCCTACACATTGTTACCTCCCACCATTGCATAATATAGTGTTCAATTAGCCCCCCCCCCCCTACTGGTAATAGAAGCTGCTCTCATGTAATAACTCTTTAATTGAATCTACACAGACACAGTGGTCTGTTATATAGTTCACCTTCACATAGTAGTTACACACATACTCTTCTCCCCTAATGTTAATACACATACCCTCCCTACACCCGTACCTTCCCTTCCTATACCACTACCTCCCCTCCCTACACACTACCTTCCCTCATTACACCATTCTCTTCCCTCCCAACACCTCATATCTTCCCTACTTACACCCCAACCTTCCCCCACATATACAGCTCTCCTCAACCTGTCACTCTCAACGGTGGTATGATGATGCCTTCATGGTTAGTAGATACTGAATACGCGTTCATAGGCGCGCGTGTGTGTGTCCGTATCGATGCGTCTGGTTGTGATATTCACTGTACTACATTAGTGTGATCATGTGATCGGGGTCAATGTGATGCCACAATACATATTGTTATTATATAATTCTTACATAATCACTGGTGTGTTCGACTGTATTCTGATCACTGTATTCGAGTCATACTAAAATGATCTCGTAATCATTATGTACATATTATTGTGCGAATGTAATGCCTGACAACAACAATTAGCCTGACACTAGCCTCACTGTAACTGTGTGATTACTCTCACAATTACACTATGAACATATCTAATAATGTACACCAGCGTATAGCAAATCAAATGATATAATATTTTGTTTTATTTTGGTGGAGTCCTTTCCACATCCAGGAACGTAGATGAGGTTTTCACCTATAAACATATATGGCTCTAATGTTCCTTCGAAGCCGCTCTCATGTTAAGGCATCCATGGTTTTAATGAGAGCTGATCATTCTTTATGTATACAAAATTATATAAGATCACTTCTAAATATTATTTGAATACCTATTTTATTGGTACGGACGGACTTACACCCATGAACTGCATGTTATTTAATTCAACTTTAAAGTATTTGTCAAAGCTCTATTTTAAATACATATGATAAAAATTAAACTATACAATACAATTCATATAATAAAGATAAAACTTATTTTATGATTTATTTGTATTTAAAAATATTAACATATCTATATTTTTATGATAGTTTTTTTTTTCTAAAATTGATAACGCTCCTTTTTATAAATATTATAAATTCAACTATAAATCTAATATAAATGCTAATGATTTAAAATAAAACTAATATGTAATACTAATATAATAATTCATTTCGAACACTATCATATACGAGTTTTAAGTTTATTTTCTGGTTAAATATTATTTTTTTATATTTTGAATTATAAATATTTGTATAAATAAAAATAAATGTGTACCCAACACCAAACATATCATTCATTACACTTCTAAAGTAAAATAAATTATATAGACAATGTTATTGTTTATAATTTAATAATTTACAATTAATTATATTTGCATACCGCCCCTGTGTAGAGCTATCTCTTCCCATATAACTAGGTCTTTCTTTCACATCGTAACTTTTTTATAGAAAAAGGTAATTTTAGATTGTTTTGATAAATTTGATACATATTGATATCATAATAATTGTATATGATTTATACAATATTAATATTTAATTATGAGATACTAATAGCATATTGAAAATATATATATTTAAAATACATGACACATAATATTTAATAAAATATAAATTTTCATTCAACCAATAACGCATTACACTAGTAGTTAAGTTTCAGATTTTCATTATTAATAAATACTAATGGTCTATGAATATTATAGAATATGCAATATTTAAATTACAATATATAAATATATATATTATGAATTATATTATATTTAAATATTAAATATATTGTATTATAAAAATATAACTTATATTTATGATATTAGAATGTACGATATGCAGTCTATCACTACATCACTTATTATTGCTCAGGTTCGATATCAAAGATTTGTCACCCAACGGTAAGGAGGATGAACATGGAATTATTAAAGCTGCAGAATATGGTTTATATCATTGTTATATCATATCAACAGTGTTACATCATATCACCAGTGTTACATCATATCACCAGTGTTACATCATATCACCAGTATTACATCATATCACCAGTGTTACATCATATCACCAGTGTTACATCATATCACCAGTGTTACATCATATCACCAGTATTACATCATATCACCAGTGTTACATCATATCACCATTGTTACATCATATCACCAGTATTATATCATATCACCAGTATTACATCATATCACCTGTATTACATCATATCACCAGTGTTACATCATATCACATCGTATCATCTATTACTTACTTGTTTCTATTCGCTCATTTCCAGTGAAAAGTTTAGTGAAGACAGAAATGAGCTCTGGCATTAATCAGAATCGTATCATCATCAGCGGTTTCTCTCAAGGTCACCTTTATAACCACGCGCCCATATATAGACCATAGTTCACCATATAGATAGATACAAATTTATTTGTATAAATACATTGAATGTTGTGGATAAATGATTCTTTTATCGGGGATTTTAGAAAATAGTTATCAATCTGTAACCTTTATAAAATAAAAGATTAATAGTTATTCAAAAATGATTAATTAATATAATATAATAATATTTATTTATTGAAATCATGTATATATATATATATATATATTGAATACGATATAAATAGCGGATCAAAATGGATCCCTCGAGAAGTTGTAGATTTGTACATGTTATAGATAACTATATGTACGCCATTGACAGGTGGAGCCACTGCTTTATACTCTGCCTACGGTCTGACCAGTACACCGGGAGAGAGTCTTGCCGGAGTCGTGGCGCTATCGTCGTGGTTACCGCTTCACAAATCTCTCTTGGCAACGGTTTCCCCCCTAATATGGGCGTAACGACAGTAATACTCGTAGTTTATCTACTATAATAAATATTAATGTTTTGAAATATCAAATCTCGGCGCATTCAATTCGGTTATTTGTTTTTCAAATAATTGAAGGATAAGCATGATAAATTATGAAAAAATCAAATATAAATTAAAATTATATCCTTCAGTCTTTGCATATATTACATATATCTTTTTCAATTATCTGTAATCAATTATCGATTTTGTATATTGAATATTTTGTTTATACTAATATATTATAATTAAATTTTATATTATAGACGTATTTTAATACTTTGCATATATTTTATTTATATTGTACTATTCACATTATATATTGGCAATACTTTAAATCATGGAAATAAATTTCATGTTCTTAAAAAAGAGAAATTATAATTTTGTAAGATTTTATGATGTAAGGATTTCCGAACACTAATAAATATTAATATTTAAAATTGTGGTTACATTTTACCAGTATGAATAACTTTTGTGTAGCCAATATATATGTTTGTATTTGAACCTTTTCATTTCTAATCACTGAATTTATTATAAATAATATATAACTGTAATAAATATTAGAATTTCATCATTTTATATGAGTTGTGAAAATTAGTGTAGAATTATACTAAACGACGACATGATTAGAATTACACAGATATACAAATTATATCAAAATATAATATAGTTAGAATAAACGGTAACATTATTAAATATTTTATAATTATTATCTATAAAAACAGTATAGTTATTGTGTAAAGCGCTATTCACATGAACAATCTATTCCAGCAATTTCGCAGTAGAATACTTTAGAATTAGAATTTCCAAATTATAAAAGTCTATGTTTTTTCTGCGATTATTGCTAAATGTTCTAATCTGAATTTATTCTAGTTTTTGTGATAATTTATGCAATTAGTAAATAAACACACGCACAAGTATACTGACGAGTATTAATGCATACGCATTTACCTTTCAATCTATTTATATTCTTTTATGATTGTAAGTGATTAGGATTAAGTTATTTTTTATTAAGTTAAGCATTTACGATCGTTTAATTAATAATTATAATATATAATTATTAAATTATGAATATATGTATATTACCACTTAATGTATATATTCTTAAGTATTCTACTGCGAAATTGTTGGAATAGATTGATCATGTGAACAGCGCTTTAGAGTACTCATATACTATTATGTTACCGAGTACTTACCCCCGCGCCCGCACACAGGGCCTAAAGGGTAACCAGGACACGCCCCTACTTCAATGTCACGGCACCAGCGACCCAGTTGTTCACTTCTCCTTCGGGGAGGCCAGCAACAAACTGATCGCCATGCACAACACCAACAGCGAGTTTAAGTCCTACCACGGCGTAGGTCACAGTTCATCTCCAGAGGTTATTAGCACTCCACCTAGACGTCGCACTCGTTATTATCACTCCACCTAGAGGTCACCTACGCTCTCTCGTTATTAGCACTCCAACTAGAGGTCACCAACGCTCTCGTTATTAGCACTTGACCTAGAGGTCACCTACGCTCTCTCGTTATTAGCACTCCACCTAGAGGTCACCTCGTTATTAGCACTCCACCTAGAGGTCACCTACGATTTCGTTATTAGCACTCCAACTAGAGGTCACCTTGTTATTAGCACTCCACCTAGAGGTCACCTACGCTCTCGTTATTAGCACTCCACCTAGAGGTCACCAGCACTCTCGTTATTAGCACTCGACCTAGAGGTCACCTACGCTCTCTCGTTATTAGCACTCCACCTAGAGATCACCTACGCTCTCGTTATTAGCACTCCAACTAGAGGTCACCTTGTTATTAGCACTCCACCTAGAGGTCACCTACGCTCTCGTTATTAGCACTCCACCTAGAGGTCACCAGCACTCTCGTTATTAGCACTCCACCTAGAGGTCACCTACGCTCTCGTTATTAGCACTCCACCTAGAGGTCACCTACGCTCTCGTTATTAGCACTCCAACTAGAGGTCACCTTGTTATTAGAACTCGACCTAGAGGTCACCTACGCTCTCTCGTTATTAGCACTACACCTAGAGGTCACCAACGCTCTCTCGTTATTAGCACTCCACCTAGAGGTCACCTCGTTATTAGCACTCCACCTAAAGGTCACCTACGCTCTCGTTATTAGCACTCCACCTAGAGGTCACCTACACTCTCGTTATTAGCACTCCACCTAGAGGTCACCTATGCTCTCGTTATTAGCACTCCACCTAGAGGTCACCTATGCTCTCGTTATTAGCACTCCACCTAGAGGTCACCTATGCTCTCGTTATTAGCACTCCACCTAGAGGTCACCTATGCTCTCGTTATTAGCACTCCACCTAGAGGTCACCTATGCTCTCGTTATTAGCACTCCACCTAGAGGTCACCTATGCTCTCGTTATTAGCACTCCACCTAGAGGTCACCTACGCTCTCGTTATTAGCACTCTAGCTAGAGGTCATCTCGTTATTAGCACTCCACCTAGAGGTCACCTATGCTCTCGTTATTAGCACTCCACCTAGAGGTCACCTATGCTCTCGTTATTAGCACTCCACCTAGAGGTCACCTATGCTCTCGTTATTAGCACTCCACCTAGAGGTCACCTACGCTCTCGTTATTAGCACTCTAGCTAGAGGTCATCTCGTTATTAGCACTCCACCTAGAGGTCACCTATGCTCTCGTTATTAGCACTCCACCTAGAGGTCACCTATGCTCTCGTTATTAGAACTCCAACTAGAGGTCACCTACGCTCTCGTTATTAGCACTCCACCTAGAAGTCACCTATGCTCTCGTTATTAGCACTCCACCTAGAGGTCACCTATGCTCTCGTTATTAGCACTCCACCTAGAGGTCACCTTGTTATTAGCACTCCACCTAGAGGTCATCTATGCTCTCGTTATTAGCACTCCACCTAGAGGTCACCTACGCTCTCGTTATTAGCACTCCACCTAGAGGTCACCTATGCTCTCGTTATTAGCACTCCACCTAGAGGTCACCTATGCTCTCGTTATTAGCACTCCACCTAGAGGTCACCTATGCTCTCGTTATTAGCACTCCACCTAGAGGTCACCTATGCTCTCGTTATTAGCGCCCTAGTAATACCGGTGGTCTCGTGCGGCGCAATGATAATACATATTAATTTAAATTATTATTTATAAATAGTAGAATGTACATTACGCACGAGATCATCGGTTTCCGTACCCCAGTCCTGCCTACCGTAGTGTTCCGTTGAGTGACTAATGCACACATTATTAGCACCCCAGTCTTACCTACCCCCGTCATTGATTGATACTTTATTTAAGTAAATATATAGTTGAAATATATAATTGAAAGTTTAAATATTTGCTAATGATAACGCGCATACAACATTAGAATGATTAGTTATTGTAATATTGTGACATGAATGTTAACGCGGCGATCAGGCATAATTACATATGGTTATTAGTTTAATACTTGCTGTAGTTACTACGGTAATGCCTGCACCTATATCACTGGTATCATTCACTGATGATATGCTTTTTTATTAAAATTAACATTTTTTGAAAATGTAGCAGAATAATTATACATTGTGGTATTACGGCATTACTAGAACGTGATTATTTACTGATTGTTGAATCTATTAATATTAAATTCTAAGCCAAATCAATAACGCAGCATCAACTATATAGACAACTATCTAGAGTCTATAGTTTATCTCATTAAATATACACGTTTACTATGCTATTTTCTACTTATATAATGTTCAACTTACACAGGAAATGAAGGATGTAGGTGAATTTATTAAGAAAATTCTTCCAGCTATTTAATTATATTTAATTTATTTGTTATTCTTATATTGTTATAGATAATATTATGTGACATCTGTTCATCGAGGGTTCATAAATTAATTACCTTTTTTGTTTGTCTTGAATTAGTATTTATTATATTAATATTTTAATTTCAATATTATAATGTGTTAATAATTAATTATAATACTATTTAATAATATTAATTTCAATAAATTAAAATTATCCCAAGTTTCATATTTAAACATATATTTAATAATATTTATTTATAAAATATATAATACCATATTATTCAATATAACAATCATAAATTTGTAAATTTAGTTAATTTTTATTGAAAACTTATATAATAAGTATTATTAAAATCTCTAAAAACTACAATATATGAGTTGTAATAATGAAAACATAACATATTGCATTCCGTTTACATAGAAATTAGATTTCATATTTACATCGATAAAAAGAAAGTGGATAAACAATTGAATGTAGTGTATGGCACTTAGCGATGAGCCCTGCATTTGAAACCAACTACTAAATTTTGCATTATTTTTATATTTATATTGATAATTATGATCAAATGTACTATTTTTACTAAATATAATAGTTATATATATTATATATATATATATATACACACAACATTCCTCATAATTTTGGTTTTTAGTATTCAATTCAAGATATACTATTTTATTGACATATATGTAATCTAAATCCATAGATATAGATAGTAGTCACTTCTATCTATTTTAAATAAAATCCTACTTTTTTAATATTTTACCTATATACTATTATCTACTCAAAGGCGCTGATGCCCTTTTTTTAATTTATGAGAAAAGTGTCATTCCTGTATCTTTTACATGCATTGTGTGCGATAATGCACTTTCTTTATATCTATGAGATCAACACATAGTTTATATGATTATACATTCTCTATCCCATGATACATCAGACTATGAATTACTTTAATAAGATGATATATTTTTACATCATATTCATACCCGATCACAATAGAACATGCCCATCAATACTATACTAAAATGTTGTTAATATTCTTATAAATTAATATAATAATATTAGAGTATCGTATATGCAATGATGGGCACCGATCATTTATGGATCGGGATCGCCGATCCTATCTTTTTCCCGATCCTCCATTCGTTATCCGATCCTGCCCATCACTGTATATATGTTACTCAGATGTGTAGAAATAGTTTACGATATAGTATCTAGTTAATTGATTATAATATATATATTGTCAGTAAATAATAAGAATACATATACAGTATGATACTTTGTAATTGCTAACTTTAAAAATGTAATTTTATATAATGTATAATTTTATATTTTTACATTATTAACTTAATAGAAATATTATAAAAAATATTCACTATATAAAATTGATTATCTAAATCTAATAATGTAAATGAACTCATTTATTATTTATCGAATAGCACTACATTTATTACTTATATATAAAATTACATAATTATTATTAGGTTATTTTATTTACACATTCACTATATAACATATATACCATTTTTGTCATTTAACCAATACAATTTTTATTTTATACTAATTACAATGTTTTCCCTTATATTATTTCTTTAAATTATAATGTTTTGTAGTAAGTATAAATAGAGTGATCCTCACCCCATCATGTGGGATACAACTATCTATTAAAATTAGATATAATATTTGTTTTAGTAAATTTATTAATACTATTTATAAATGTACCATACCGTATTTCCCCTTATTACAAATTATAATAACATATATAAATAAAATGATATTTAAAAGTAATACAAATATCTAAAGTAATCTAATTCGTAAATCATTATGAATACATTTCCAAAAAATTCCAAACTTTATGGCAGCAACATTGGAAGAAAATCTGCATATGCTTATGAAACAAATGACACATCAAGTTTCATTATCTCATTAACAACATGGACATGTGGTAGATCAGATATTGAAGATTGTTGATAGATAGGTTACTCTACAACACCCATGTATGAGTGATGAAACATAGTCGAAAATTCAACAACAGTGTCTCCTCCAGAATTGATAGATATGGTTATATTATTACGCTTGAAGAGTATGCCAACAGATTGTCGTTGTATGGTACCAAATTTATCATCACTTTTTGAAAAAATTACAGCACCGTCTGCTACTAATAAATATATAGTGACTTAATTAGTGGTTTTTACACAGCAACACACTTCAAATGGCATGTCATTTGTGTGTGTGTGTATATGTAGTAAGATATGAAATGACCTTATATAAAAATAAAAAATTCTTTAAATATTACAATTTTTACTAGGCTGACATAATATATTTTACTAAAATTTATATACATTAATGTTATATATAAACTAGATCTATATATATATAAGAAAAAGAGCGTTATATTCGTATAAATGAATGTACATATTACAGTTAAATGGGGAGACAATCAAAAAGGACGAGTTGAAGGTTAAAGGTTACATTTGAAATACGAGTTTAGTACATATAGTATATACATATATTTGGTTTAATTTTGTCGTTTGGTTTTTTTTAGCTGCATTACATCACAAAGTGAGCCTATAAAAATGTAAGCTTGCAATTCGTCCTTTTTGATCATAACCTGTTAAATGTATAATATATATATATGATTATTATATCATTTACAATCTAAAATATTAAATGTATAATATATATATACGATTATTATATCATTTACAATCTAAAATAATAAATATATCCATATCTGTAAAAAGCGAGATTTCCCAAATCTTATAAAGTAGTTGTTTTTATTTAGAACTAAAATTTAAAAAAAATTATTTAACTTTATAATTGATCAATAAATAAAAACAACGAAAACAAATATATATTATCTGTTTAGTATTGATCCGAGGTTCTGTTATTTATAACATGTAGATTATACGAGTCGATGGGTTCATTTATGATTCAATACATTTCAATACAATTATTAAATATTATTTCATTAAAAACAACATTTTGGGCCATTTCTATTCTTTAGGTTGGGAAAATACTAAGCACTGAATTGATAATTTGAATTCGCAATCAGCAAGAATTGTATGCAATATAATTAATAACTTGTATGAATTTAACTAAAAATTACATAAACATATTATTGTTTATAATGATGAAGAGTTAATAGGTTGTTTTAATAAATTAAATTACAGAAAAATAAAATCAGACTGAAAATAAGGACATTCTTATTATATTATGATTATAACAATTTCATTTTGTGTTAATTTAATCATATTAAAAATTAATTCTTTTAAATCTAGATTATATTTTATAAATGTTTGTAATTATTCATTGAATCACAAATATTTATATTTTATAAATTAATGTGTAATTATTTATATTTTATTTCTACAATTAAAAATGTAATTAGTAGCAATGTAAATGATGCTTATTTTTGAAATGGACCAATTTTCAAAAACCACAATACAATTATCATAAATACATAATCCCATAAGCAGTAAGGAGACAGAAAGTTCAGTTAAACTAGAATCAAAATATACATCAAGTAGTAATTGAATCACCTATGGGACCATTAATATTTAACTATTACCTTTGTTAAGATTATCTTGTAAGCAGTGATGTTTACTAATCGTATAAACATGAATTTCAAAAACAATAGATTAACTTTAAATATATAACATAATATATTGTGAAATGATTATAGATGTATGGGCAAGTATCAGTTTCATCTCCCTGAGAATCGTAACATAAATATAAGCTTGGTCTCGGAATCAAAAAAATCTGGACATCATTTACATATCTAGTAGTTAAATGAGTATTAGTTATATACTATATCTAATAGAACTACAATATATAATTTAAACACATGTTATTTAATCAAGGAAATTTGAAGATGATTTAAATCATTTATTTGTCATTCAATTTCTGGTAGCACGGAAACCATTGGAAGTTTGGGGAGCAGCTACTTGTAAGTTGGAGATACCGGTAATTCCGAATTTGGTTAACATCTCGTTGGTGTCGGCATCAATTTCGATGGTCTCCATATCGATAGCAGAACACTACAATTGTATGATAATTAAATAATTTTATAAATATGAGTAATATTTAGTTGACTAATATAGGTTATTAATAACTGAATTTGTATTATGTATAAAATGTGGGTGTATATATTGTATGATTTAGTTTATGTGACAGTGTATCGATCATTAGTATATCTATAATATATTAGAGATTGCTGAAATAGTATTATTTTTTTTAAACGTAGGCGAATTTATAAATAAATATCATATGATTAATATTGACATATATTATATAAAGATCAGAATACTGGTATAGCTAGAAATAGTCATTGATGTAAGGGCACTTTATATACAAAAGACAACTATTAATTACTCACTAATTAAAAATATCTAATATGTAACATATAGAATTCAACATGTAAACAAGCGTTATCGACATAATTCATATAAATACTAATAACAACCTAAATATAAATTCTAAATGATCTGTTTGGAAATCAACATTCTTAAATCAGAAGAACCGTAAATAATTAATATATTATACATATATGTTAACTTGTACCAACAATAAGTCAACACATCACCATATACATGTATCTAATGCAATATGACCCTGTTTGTTTTGATGTTAATTTGAGAATTCACATTTAAATACACATATTAGGTTTAAATTAGAACGCCCATCATAATAAAATTGGCATGTATATAAGTATGGTGGTCATTTTAATTTTAATCTAATTATGTGTTTTTATTTATTTTAAATGTTTCAATTTCCTCCTGTAACCAACGGTAACCGTTGATTTCGAATACTGAATTTATATATATTATAATATATATTATGTACATTAGTGAAAACTTACGAAACAATACTTGTTTCTTAATTTTTTTTTAAATTTGACATCATTAATCCTAATAAAAACAAACGGGCATATTCTAGACCATATATTTAAGTACAATTTATATTTATTAATATTTATAAGTGGTAAATTATGATATAATTAAATACTTATTAAAATCTATGTATAATATATTTTGTTTTTAGTTCTTCAGATTTATTATTAAAATATTTTAATATAAAACTAGTTGTTCACAGATTCATTAATTGTACTAAGATATATAATTAAAAACCAATATGATTGCTAATAATCCTAGTATTTATATGAATTATGTAGATAGTACACTTATTCACATAATCAATATCCGAATTTAAATTTATACCATTTTAATTAAATATGTAAGACTAAATGTATAGTTAAAAACATTTATTTTAAATAATAATAACCTCTGGTACGTAGTTGTCACGACGTTCACGTTCCTCTTCTTGTAACTTGATAGAGATACCACGGACTGGTCCGCGTTGAATACGTTTCATCAAATGTGTTACGAATCCACCAATCTTATTCCTTAGTTTTTTGCTAGGAATAATAGCGATTTCTTCACATACTCGTTTGTTGGTATGGAAATCAAGAGTCAATCGAGTGTAGTATTTCTCGATAATGACACGAGATGCCTTCTTAACAGTCTTTGTACGTACACGACCCTGTATAATTCATACATATTAATATATGATAATCTCATATATTAAATATATGAAAAATAATATATATTTTTTTTTTAATATTTATAAACATTGAATAAGTTATGTTATTAATTACAATATTACAAAGTATTTAGGAAAGCTATACATAAAATAAACAACTATATAAAAATATGAATATTTAAGCTATTTAGATATACTTGTTAAAATAAATTAGTTATTATATTATTACATGATTTTATCGATAATGTATTTTTAATTCAAGGAAAAATACCATTTTGAATCACTGAATATCTAAAAGACCGGAAAAGGGTATTTATTTTGTATATAACAGAAATACTATACTCTTTGGTAGTATTTATGAAATATGCAAATAATTAATATTGTAATTTAATTATATATTGGAATCATATATTTATACAAGTCGCAATAAAATAGAAATTCATACACTATTTTAAATTAATTGTATCACAATTGATTAAATTCCTCATACTTTATATTTGAATACGCATATTTTAACTTTATATATACGCTATAAGTGTGTAGTTATATTTCATATTCGACCAATATTTATTTAATAAATTATATTTGTACAGATAATATGTGTTAACATAGTTATCTATATTGTAGATAATATTTATAATTTATTATAAGTATGATTATATAGATACTCATACAATATTTGAATTTTAGAAAATTCTCACAGGGTAAGTGCAACTTACCACTTAAAGTGGTTTTAAAAATGAATAATATTATATTAAATATAATTATAAGGTTACTGCACGAGTTGGGAACGGTTGTCAAAATGTTACTAGCAATTGAGGCGGGCGGCGAACGCGCATAGTGTATACAGTGTATACACTATGCCATTTTAACTGTATAATACAGTTAACAATAGATTATATGTTAATATTCACTCATCAATACGGTATTGATTGTATTGACAATACCTACCGATATTGATAAAACTTATATTAAATTAGTTAAATATTAAATATTGTTAAAACTTATATATTTAAATATAATATATTTTATTTATATTATATTATATATATATATATTTATGTGTCTACATATATATATATATATATATATATATATATATATATATATATGTAGACACATAAATATATTATATATTATATATATATATATATATATAATATAATATAAATAAAATCTATAATAGAGCTATGCGCGCTCGCCGCCCGCCTCCATTGATGATATCATTTTGAAAACCGTTCCCAACTCGTGCATCCCCATAATAATTATACTTAGTATATAATAAGATTCAATATCATAATGATTATGATAATTCTAAGCATTATAATGTGAATATCTTTTAAGGAAATATACAGATATGTATAGTCTATATTATATACTATATAATATATTATATATACTACATTGTATAGGTGCACGTACCAATATATTAGTGTATCTCAATATATTTGCAGATATACATAAAAATCATGATAAATATATGATAGTGAATCTCAATAATGCTTTGTGTCGTACGAGTAATATATTTTAATAAGGAATTCATTGGCTATGTACTATATATTAAAATTTTTTGAAATAACGACCATAGTTTATATTGTGGGTTTCACATCCATTCGCGTATATTTTCACATTTAATAATATATTTTATAAGTTTAGGTTTAATTTTGTATTTTAGATTCATCATCGAGCATGGTGTCCGATCATAACGGACAGGTTGAGAATGTAAATATATATATTTTATATTGATATTTGAGGAATATTTGATTTAATTGGTTTAGTTTTGTTCTGCTTTGTTTTCTTAGCTGCATTACATCCCAAAGTTAGCCTATAAATACTCAATTCGTCCTTTTTCATGCTTATTTACATTAGCAACGCGTCCATAATGATCGTATACCATCTAGCATATATATGTATATATATATAATAATTCCAGTCTTTCACAATATAAATATTGTTATATTATAATAATTATAATCACATACATTTTCTATAACATAGTAAGCGAATGCATATAATTAAGTAAAGTAAACGGGACTATTTACCTGTGATAATATTGGGTATAAGTGTTAAAAATGTTTATCTAAAGTTAATGTAAATGGAATATATATATATATATATATTAATATTGTCGTGTATAGTTATTTTATATGTATAATTTAGTATATTAAGATTTTATTTTGTAATATACATACATTATTTATCATAAATATGACATAATTCAGTTATAGTTTTTATAGTTTCAAATATAGTTTTTAAATAAAGTCTTTTTGATACAGACCTACACTTTTTATATCCTTATTTCTTATATATATTATAATATATAGTAATTTTAGTATTTATATCATTGATTTCAATATTTTATATTCTATTATAATATATAAATATATAGATAATGATATAGAAAAATATTGTAGATTAAAATTATTAATTATTACATAAATTAATATCAATTAATATATGTACTAATAATTATAATTTGTTTAGTCATATCCATTAATAAATCTAACTCATAATATTGTGTATATAATTAGTTATAATTGTATATAGCATACAATATATATATAGATATCATATTATTGCGGAATTGCAATTAACCTCAATCTATTCTGAATAGTGGAGTTAATAATCAATTCTAAAAATAGATATTACCGAATTGCCATGGATACCGAATTAGAGAAATCAAAAGTGAAACACATCGATATTACAGATCTTCTAGAAACAGTGAGAATATTTGTAGCGATCTTCCAACCGTTCTTACAAATTGCTTCGGCTATCTCTATTCTATATAGGTAATATATAAATATATATATATATCGTAAATGTAGAATAAATATCATCATAAAACAATTCCATCATCACATAGGTGGCAGTATCCGAAATTAAACATATTTCTAATTTTCTATTGCTACATAGGATGTTCGTATCTTTACAACGGTTCGTACCTCATCCGCTAGGCTTCTATTTCTCTCGCTCTCGTATATAGTATCGTGGAATACCGGTGATCTCGTACGAAGTGATCTTGTGCGCAATCATAATTATAATGAATATTAATATAAATAATAGAATTTGCACTTCTCACGAGATCACCGTTTACCGTATCGTGCCGTTAATATATTACCCACTAGCTGATGATTGAAGTCATGCCTAGGCCGTTAGAAGTTTGTTATCATTAACATTGGAGTGCGCATCGCGATAGCTACTGTTCAGATGACTCTTCAGATGCTATTGCGCTTACACCGATTATCTCGGTGGCAGTGATATCGTGCGTAATCATAACATATATATTGAAGTAAATCATTATTTTAAAATAGTAGAATTTACACTTAATAAGCCGCAAACCGCAGGATATCACTGGATACGAGTTCACCGTTAACCTATCGTGCCTACCGTTACAGTTAGACTGCCTAGGTGGCTCAGCAGGCTAAGTGTCGGATACGCTTGCATTGGGACACGGGTTCGAACCCCATCCTGAGCCATCAAATAAGTCTCGAAATAACATTTAGAGGTGATCTTGTATAGGATTCCTATATAATTGCGTATACAAAATGATTGGCTTTCATAAAAACCTGGACTCCTTAATACGAGAGCAGCTGGTCGAAGGGAAATTAGAGCCATTCGGTTATAAGTATACACTTCATCTAAATTCCTGGACCCCATCGATATAACAATAACAATCATATAAGCATTATATAACATCGGTACGCATCAGTTCACATCGTGTGCCAATACATACCATGTATATCCGCTATTTATTGTATCGTAACCAATATATATATGCGTGTTTTCAATGTAACACATCATCATTATAACACGCTACAGTTCAGATCGTGATACAGCTGCTGTGCATGCTGTTCTTCATAGGCATCGGGTTGATGCACACACGCACCGGTCTGCTCAGTAAACTGTTGCCCGTGACAACGGAGCAGCTCAACGGAGGCCAGCGCTCCGATAACGTGGACGACATCACCGAGTTCAAAGTATTGTTAGTGTGGAGGGTAGTTCTATTATTGGTAGGGATATCACGTTCTATAATTGGTGGGGATATCACGTTCTATAATTAGTAGAGGTATCGAGTTTTATCATTAGTGGGAGCATTAATTAGAAATTCTTAAATATATTCTTATTCGAAATTAAACGTTTTGTCATTAATTATATTGTGTTATATATATGTGACATATGTTTGATTGACTATGTCACATAGAATAGGAGAAATATATTTACAAAATTTGTAATTTGTTCGGATGATTTAAGCGTACCAGTTTATTTATACTATTATTATTAATGCTTTTCGAAATTATTCTAAACTTTTTATAAACATATATACATTAAGGTTTGATATATTGCCACATAACAAATACATATGTTTATAACTTCTCCATTATTTCATGCTTTACAACGTGAAATAATAAATCTGATTTATTTATTTATTATAATAATTATTTATTATATATGATACACCTAATCATACACACACATACACACACACATACACATACACACACATACAAACACACACACACATACACACACACACAGATTATTCAATTTGAACACACTGCTGTGTCGAGCTGTTAAATACATTCATTTCTTTTACGCCATTCTCAAGTGGAAGAGCTATCTGAAATCTACGATGTAAGTTAGCCATAGCTATAGCCAGTGAGGTGTAACGCCCCGCCCCCTCTATTACGATGAGTCACAGCCTATGTGTTTTGTAGTCGCACTTTACTATTAATAATAATAATAATAATATTTATTAGAAGAATGTAGTTTGTTGTCTGTTTCATGTTCTAGTTTATAATATTGAGATGCTTCTACCTCCTAAAGGACTTCACAATAATACATAGCATATGTTCTGTTATTGTTGCCAATACTATTGTTTTTTTAATTTATATTTATAGCAGAAATAGTTAATAAATATTATTTCGTAATTTAATATAAGCGATTACTATTCGATGATGGTAATATATTATTACTTTGAATTGAATGTGTACCTTCCCATTGATATATTATGTAAACAAACTTAATTATTGATGAATCAGTATTCGAGCGTATCGTATATTCATATATCTGTTGACGTTACACCACATACACCACATACCTCCAGATTCTATGTCCTCATCGCGACCCTTCTGCTATCGTTGAACCTGCTTCCATTGCGATTCACCGTCGGTTTATTGTTGTCTTTGATTCTCGGTGTCAAACCACTAATAGATGGTTAGTAAGGGTGGCGGTGGTTGTGGAGATGTGTGTGACACACTGTGTGTATGTGTGTGTGTACTTGTTAGGTGTGCCTGTTCGTGTGGGAGTAGGGATGTGTGTGTGGGGTGTGGGAGTCACATTATGGGTGGGGCTGTTATATATGCAAATGTATGTGTGTGTGTGGTATGCTGGAGGGCGTATGTTACAATACTTACGACATGATTTGTAAGAACTAATTCTGCACAAAGATGTTCAAGCATAGCTACACTAGGGACACTACTACATGCTATACACCTACGGGCAATGTGAACTATTCTCAGTAACGCAGTACTTACTGAGATACGCTATGTATACACCTTTGTCCACACTCACGTCACCGTGTCACATGACGTAATCACCGTGTCACATGACGTAATCACCGTGTCACGTGACTTAATCACCGTGTCACGTGATATCATACTATATGACCTGGTCTTTACTTCCGATGGTAGTACCTCGTATTTATACACATACTCAGTGTTTCTTACACACACACACTCATACTCTAACTTACACACATATATACACACATGCGCATACACTTGTATTCTCACATACACTCTCACAAACATAAGCACACACACACACTCACACACACACACTCAAACACTCACTTACATACACTCTCACTCACATACTATCGCAGGTCTCAGGAACAACAACCACTACGCGTTCATGAAACACGTCAACTCCACCGACAGTCTAGACGTGACGACCGACTACCACGACCTCGACCTCAAGGTCATGTCCATGGTTATATATGAGTGAACGAAGCACCATAGCTCGGTTACGCTACATCGCACCACCAGATGGGAGGTGCAGTGGACAGGATGTTTACCTATCGTGTGTGATGCTCTAAGCCTAAGCCAAGCTAAGCCACCTATGTAATAATGTGGTAGAAATGTTACTAAAGTCCTTTTCATCTCCATCGCGTACACTTGCATCAATCACTGTTTATTTACCTAAGAATTACATAATAATACTATTAATGATTGATATATTGACGAAATGAGTGATGTACTTATAAATCGTGATGACAATTTTGTTTACTGTTATATCATATGGTATTTTATAGACTATATTTATTTTAGCACAATTAATAGGTTTGATATATTACACTTTTAAACATTCAAATTAATAATAAAATACAGCAATAAAATGATATGAGTAAATTGTATTGAAATTTAGTTTATTAAAGATTATATAATATGAATATAATTATAATATAATAAAAATAGAATGAATACCAATAGTTTTATTCAATGTATAAATGTAATGCACAGAAATCTGATTCCTTCAATGAAATAGAGAACACATTTGAAGAAACCATGGACCCTGCAAACCTGTCTTCCGTTAGTCATCTTATTCTATTTATAACCTCTTGTTAACCTAGCATTCATTGAGAAATAATTATATAATTATATAAAGCCTATATAAGCTTTTAAATTATAAAACATTGTAAATATACACGTAATCTGGCGTAATGTTTTGTACTGTTATACAATCAAGTTCTCTATTTAATTTCTATCAATATGTTAAATATTGTATTGAATAAATAATTAAAAAAAGTTAATACTCTTAGTAGCCCACTATTTTTCCTATTAACATCTATACATGTAAAGTTCTATTTATAGAACAGAGGTCCCACCTACCCTTAAGGTATTATATTGCATCATATTTATAATTATATTGCACAATATCTATAATTATATTTAACCATATTTATAATTACACAATATCTATAATTATATTATATCATATTTATAATTATATTACATCATATCTATAATTATAGTATAAGTCTATTATGTAGCGATATCGCATTATATCTATGACATTCGATGTTACCCTCTCACACACATGTATGTATTCAGACATCCGACTCGGAGTGTGAACTGTCACCTGACGAGGAACTAGCGGAGCTGACACCATCGTTACAGGTCCCCATCACCCCCGTCCCATCCCTATCACAGGTTACCTAACCATGGGCTCGGCTTTAAACCCCATCGATATAGAGATTATCTAGGTGTTTTCGTTGCATTTAAAAAAAAAAGTAAAATAACAACATTTTATTTTGTAAAACATTTGAAATGAGGAATCTGGAGTGTATAATTATTGATCTATTTATATAATTTATATGCGTGAATATAATAAATATATAGGATTATTTAATGACACTAGAATATAATCAATCGATAAATAGATAGATCATAAATAGATGTTACCAGAAATACAACTGAATTTATATAACGGCAACATCTTAAAAAGATTTAAAGAACCTACCCGAAACCCCGTAATGATTAAACCTAAAACCCCACCCGAGTATATTTAACACACCCATAACCCAGCCACCCAACCACCGTGTTGTAGATGAATGGAACAGAAACATACAGCGAAGACTGCACCTCTCTCACTAGCAGTTAGCCTCTATCATAGCCTATGTATCTCACACATGTATCTCACAGCTAACTATAGTATTAACACATGCGTCTATATCATGATTCTAATCACTAACTAATTAATATCATAGATTTATTGCCCTATTTAGGAGATAGATGCACCTCCCTTCTAATCTAATAATGTGATTTAGTACATGCTTCATGTTAATACATGGCATTTCTTGCCTATTAGATAGTAAGTTATACATATTTCTAACTATAGACTTCAATATAGACTGTCAATTTTTGTATATGAATGAATAGTAATTATATTAAGGTATTTTATATAAGTTTTTGTTGGTGCATATTTCATTCAGTTATTATTTTATTTATAATTTTAAGGGGGAGGCCTCCCTTAATTCCTTAGTTCATCTAAACAATGCTATTTTAGCTCTATCTAAAAACGCTAAGGTAAATAACTAATAGAGATAATAACTTAATTTTTTTTATATAAATATAGTTATTTTAAAATGGTGTAAAAAAATAGTATCAATTAGTTAAATATTTATTTTTTCATTAAAATGCAAGTTTGACATCATTTATTTAACTAATATAAAATATAATAATAAATCCAACAGGATTCATATAGATGTTATAAATTTACAGTAACAATTTCAGATAAAAATAATAAAAATCAAAAAAAGTAGTAGGCATTTGTGGCCACATGTGGTTACTAAGTGAAAAAGTAAAAACTTGAGAAAATGACATTCCAAGTTTAATATATAATTTTAAGTAAATATAATACATGCAATTTCCTATCTATTTCAAATAATTATGATATCGATTACGTTCATAAAAAACTCTATATTGATAAATACACACAAATAACTTGAGAAATTTTACAAATTTATAAATAAAATACTAAACATGGAAAATATATAATACAAAATTATTGTTAAAATAAAAATATTATTTTTACTAAAACCTCCTCCCTTAAGCGTATTTTATTCATCATTTACTAAACATTATCTAACACAACAACTTAATTATCAGACCTAGTTATTATCTATATACCTTGTCAATGTGATTATTATATATGCAATATTGAATAGTGTAGATGTTTTAGCTGGGTTTATATATCGGAAACAAAATATACTGAAAAATCAAGATAAAGTCAATTTTTAATTTGCTACAATAATAGAATTAATAGCTTAGAAAATAATATGTAATATTTATATATTTAAAATAAATAAATATTATTATATTATATATATACAACATATATTTATATACTAACTAGAATATAAAATATATTACATAAAAGTATACGTATCGATAATTAACTATTATTTTATATGCTTATTATCAACTGATAATACATTAAATAGTGTATATTAGGTACAAATTGATATATTAATATATAACTAAGGGAAAACAAGAGGAGTAATAGACACATTCAAAATACTTTGATTTGATTGGCTAGTTTGCATGACGAATAGTTCAATCTGCACATATTTATATTGTTTATTAATAATAAATGTTTACATATTATAATAGTTTGTAAGTTTTAAAATTATATAAATATTGAGTAATCTATTTAGCTTTATTACACCAGTTATTTTACTGTGAAGTATTTTAGAAACCGTGTATTATAAAACATGATTTTTGCATGTTTATATAAAGAATTAGTGCATAATTTGTACATAAAATGATTTATTATGATACAAATAATTGATTTATGTTAATGATAATTTTATTACAAAAATATTTTTTTTTTAAATTATTATACTCTATTATTACAAACTATTAGTATTTTCATTATAAAATTAATTTAATTTATATTAGCAACATTAATTATCAAATATATATATATATATATATATATATATATCATTTCATGTAAAAATGATATCATATGTTATATAACTAATAAAAATAATATACAAAATATATAAGATATATTATATATATATTTTTATTTAAAGTATGTATATTATTTGTCGTTTTTATTTTTTTTACGATTAATTTTTTTGAAATATTTCACTAAACCAGATATTCTCAATATTTGTATTCTGTCTAATCCTACTCCACTGCCTAAAATAACTTTACTATATTAACATTACTTCTTTCTTAAATAAATTCTCAATATATGTAGGAAACATTTATATTTCTTAAAGTTAAAATTGTATATATTTATATTATAATTAATATATTACAGAACATTTCTGAACATTATTTATCAAATAAAAATACTATAAAAGTAATGTTTTCATATTTGTTTCAAAATTTAAAAAATATATACAATAAAACACTCAATTTATAAAAATTATATTATATTAAGAGATTACTAAAAGAAGTGAACAAATTAAGTCAATACATATACAATTATTATGAAGACTTTTGTAAATGTGTATTTTTCATATATTTTAAATGTAAATGTGCCCTTCCCTTAAAATCTATGTTTATAATTCAAATTGATAAACACAAATAATAAAAACTCCCAAATAGGCGCTTATAAAAGGTATATAATACAAATAAAAATCTCTATATATTATATTATTCTATTTGATTAAAATCAGTTATATTTATTATTGTATGATATACATTATTTATATTATAGATCTTGCATTTCGATAAATATTCTATTGATATGATAAATATTAAATAAATTAGCATCTTTAGTATACCTCTTAAATACATGTAAACATAAATGATTCATTACCATGCCTACCCTGATATATATGATAATGATGATGATATATATATATATATATTATACTAAATCAATATTATTATATTACCTATACATAAGTGTATTTTATTATTGTTTATCTTTACTAGATGTTGATATTTGTACATGATGATGTACGTATTATACACAGATTACATAGTAAACCTCCTCCTCATCATCCTCCTGTTGAACGTGCGTCAAACAAAATGAATGTTACATAAACAATTATAAACGAAAAATAAAAATAAATAAATTAGTTTATGAAGATAATTATAATAAAGTTTTAATTGTCAGAATATGATAAGAATGTTAGATAAATGACAATACATTTTCGCATATATATATATATTTATAATGATGGTTTTAGATATATAGATTATATATTAGTTTGAACATACGTTAGATGATCATGTTATGACAGCCGATTCTCTAATTTATAACACATATTACTTATAAATGTTTAATTTTATGTTTAGAATTTATTATATAAAGGATCATAATAATCGTATCATCTTGTATGTTACTTATAGAAATGTGTACCTAATTAGTAGTATTAATCTACGATATCAATATGGTTATTATGAGTGTTAATCTAGGCGATGACTTTGAATATTGATATTAATTATAAATTAGTACGTAAGGTGTATCAAATCAATAACGATCTGCTTAGACTCCTTTCTCTCGACACCACATTCAACTGCATCAGTTATATAGTGCGATGCATGACGTATATGTATGAAATCATCACCCATTCAACTATCTAGACGCAACTGTATCAGTTATGTAGCGTATAATAAGGCGTGTAATATATCTATTCAAGTATCTATTCAATGACCTCCTTTAGTGACCTTCACCTAGACATCAGCATTAATAGTCCCACTATTATCATTGCTGTCACACACACACACACACACTCACACACAGATATCAACACTGCTTCGGCTCGTATGCTGGGCCGTATCATGGAGTTCAAGAAGAGGAAGCAACAATACCCTACACCCGGTTAATAAGCCCTACCCCCCCCCACCCCACCTGCCCTACTATAATCTAAAGCTGCACCGTTTACACCAATGAGTCGAACCCCAGTTTTATAGCCACATATCGGCAGGTTCAGAATATATTTTTTTGAACATATACTAAACATCGGGCAAGTAATCTACAGTTAATTACAATAATTTGAAAGCGATATCGCATTATATAATGTGAACTGGCCGATATCTGCAGGCTATATAAATTATGCCCGATTATTAGAAGTGCAGCTTAACTCTAGTAATGTAATAATGCCTCTTCATCGCTAAACTAATTTATTAATACCCCCTCCCCCCCCACACAGTAATATGTACGATGTGTTCCGTAAGCTTCTCTACGATCCTGCGTCGTAAGGTAAGCCCCATCACATGACCCTCTAACCTCCGACCTCTCACCCCGTCCCCGTCTACAGAGGAAATGTAGCAACTGCGCGAATTACTTCTGTTCTCAGTGCTGTTCCGATCGTATACCGAAGTCCCTGCTAGGGGTAACCGCCCCCGCCTCTGCCGCCATCTTGGTTCCGGTGTGCGTCACCTGTCACAAGGCGTTAACCTCCGTCCCCTCCCCGCAGTCTTCTTCTCCCCCTTAGATCTCTCTCCGCGACCGTTTAATATCGTACTGTGATCCTACCTTTTATTATGATTCGACATCATCATTTTATTATATTCATATATATATATATATGTATATATATATATACCAGTAAGTTTTAGAGCCTATTCTCATGTATTTTATCGAATAAAGTATTTATTTTTTTATCGTTTTAACGAATCAATTATTGGTATGTTTGAATTAGAGAATTCTTCTACCCAATGTTATTATCACATACCTGTATTCTATATAGATTCTACTTTACCTTACGATATATACAATTTATAAAACTCTGCATACATAAAAACACTATATTATAACTTTATACTATTTATTTTTGGAAAATTTGAAGGTCATTTAATATATGCGATCAGCCTATGAAATGTAACATCGAAAAAAATATAAATATATAAATATGACTTTTATCGAATTAATAATTTATATGTTGTCATTAGATTTGTTATATAGAATATATATATATGTATATATATATAGTTTTATATTAATTATAAAAAAAATATTTTAATAATTTTTGATTGTATAAATATTTAAAAATGAAATTCACATATTTTTTGTTTGAAGTAATTTTAATTAATATGGTTATAATATTGTTTAAATAAATTATATAATTATTTTTATAGAATTTTCATCAATTAGAAATGCAACCTACTGAATTACCAATATATATTGATGTATTCAATTATTATTTTAAATCTTTAAATTATGAAATAATTCATATTATAATGTGTAAATATTAAAAAGATGTTTTAATTATTGTATATGATAATATTATTTTGTTTCTGTAATGAAATGCTAATAATATTAGATATTATGTACAGATTTTTTATAAACGTTATGAAAAAAATATTTACAAACCATAAATAATAATGTTTTGATTGTTTTTTTGATAAACACATGATAATGATTCTATACCAGGGGTACCAGTCATTTCGTATAAAATCTATTTGTACCAAGTCATTTCATACTAACCATACTAAAATCAAATTGTACCATATAAATATATATGTATATATAAGTTAAAAGATTTTTGTTGTGGTACGATATTACTGGTATTATTAATGGTAATATTATTCACATTATAGTATATTTACATTAAACAGACATGATAAGCATGTGCTAATAATGTTCCCCCTTAATGGTGTAGCAATACATAGTGTACATATACTATTGCCAAGCAAAGATATAACACTCCCTGATATCCATTCAACGTTATTAATAGTGAACCCCTGCTCTTACTAGAAGTAGTATCGCCACTGAAATAGATTTAGGTTTGACACGATTTTTATACGATATTCATAATAATGTTTTCATTGTTCTATTAAATTATAAGCGATATAAGTTTTACTCGCATCACAAATATTTACGGCATTTAAAACCAAATAATCCTGTTGCTTCGTTATATATTATTAATAAACAGTTTTCATCATATAAATGATAATTCAAAACCCATTTTTTACATTTAAAATTATATAATTTCATACAAATTAACTTTATACAACAATATATTTGTCCATAATAAAAACCTACGTAGGTGACACCATTAATTTGTTGTGTAAAAAATGTAATTACACGATTTTGCATATATGTTGTATCTTTACATAGAACAATGTTTGCTATTACCGTTATGAGTCATAATTGGTGACTAATATAACTAATACCTTATCGAGGTACACACTCATCACGATAAGATTTGCATAGTAGAACCAGGGAGAACTTTGTTGTTGTTGTTGTCTTAAGTAATATAGATATAGTATATCATACAGCATAAGTTAGAATGTCTACAAATATATGTGAGAGCCTATACACCTACGATATAAATTCTCTATGTACAAATAAGTAGTATTATTAGAATTCAAAGTAGAAATTTATTAAATATTTGTTTCAACTTATGAGAAGAATGGCATTTACTGGTAACTTAATGTAATTAAACATACGATGTGAATGGATACCTTGATCTGCAGACTTGTATGTTATAAATGTATAGGAAGAGCGAGTTTTTAGGAGGATGTCATTTTTCTTTTAAAAAATAACATATAATATCCATCTTTACAAGTTTAACAATGCTTATACCTCGACGTAAATATAATAGTATTTATAATTTATATAATATGTTGAAACAATAATAGAAATATTATAACTTATAAGAATAACTAATGTATATATTTAATCCACACAAAAAAACATAGACAATATATTCTGTGGGTATATATAGAATATGTTACAACTTTCTGAATAAATGAACACACTATAGTTCGCTATAGCTTTAGAAGATGTAAAAGGACATCTTAAAAACTTTCAACTACATAATAATGGTTAAGAGTGTATACAATATCAAATAATGTTAATATATCCATATATTATATATATAGATCTATGTCATATAATATAGGAGCAGATCAAATTTATTTAATAAATAGGTTTTATTATTTATATAATATATAACATTTTAAAGAAATATGAGGAAATTACTTTTTGTTTTACTGACAGTAATTTACTGTTACCGTATGAATGAAATATGATATAACATTTTAATTATTATACAATAATGTATTTTATGGAATTAGCGAATATAAATATTATCTATATTATATAGTGAAAATGTAACCAATATATCATACAAATACTGCAATGTATGAGAAAATCAGGTTTAAAGTTTAATGAATTATTGTAATAGAAATTAATTATAAAAAATGAAATACCTCTAATAATATGTATCATTTATTTCAATATAACTTTGCCATACTAAATAATAGTATGAGATATTATAAGGTGTCTTACATTTATATCAAAATATATTTAGATACATTTTTATACACAAAAATAATTATATAAAAAAATATATACATAATTTTGATATACAACATTTATCATATTTTGTATTAATCTGTATTAATGGAAGTTATAAAACAGCGTTTTACTCAATTATATAGTAAAGTAAGATACAATTTTGTATAGGTAATTTTACAAGAAATTTTGAAAATAAAATTTTTTGTATCCAAAGTTAATTAAACAACTAATAACATCACTAACGCGCATAGCCGTTCTCCACTAATACTTGACAATCATACGTATTCTAATAGCGAGGGTAAGGTTTTCTCCTTTCTGTAATAGCAAGACCTTCTACATCCTCGAGATTTTAAGAGGTAGGTAATAGTATTAATCTATTGGTAATAGACTATTACTAATAGTCAATGCATATCGTCTATAAAATATACTAGACAAATATGAGGAATATAAAATATACAATTTTCTATTGATGATGATTTTATTGCCAGATCAATTAATGAATTACAGAATATAATGAATTCATTAATAACATATTCTTCTACATTTATGTTACATATAATATGTATAATGTAACATAATATCTTGCGAAGTGAATTCGATTTTATGCACAACGTATATTCTACTATTTATAAATAATGATGTGCTATAATCATAGATTTGTATTTGAATTGTTAAACTATAAATCTATAGATATATATGGCTCTAATATATATATTATCATTGCACACGAGATCGCTAATCAGAATATCATACACTTTACTGCACTAAAACCATGTGTTCTTTTTTTTAAATAAATATTTAAAATTACTTTTATGCAAGATTCTTGCAGCTACAGCCAAGACCTCCTATAACCTCGAGGTTATCGAGTTATAGGATATCTTGCTACAGCTACCTATCGATTAAAGGAATATATTATAATTAAATGTATTAACTCATTTTTTTAAATATATAAAATTTAATAATTATTAACTTTTAACCATTAATGTAATATAAATAATAGGTAATACCTATAGTTAATTAAAATAAAATAGGATTTCATTCTTGTTATATATAACAATTATAATATTGACTTTATGATTAAAATTACAAATAAAGAGATTAGAAAAATTCTAGAAAATATGTGTTTTTAGATTTGATTTGAATGTGATACTTTTCGATATCTACATATACGTTTAATAGAATGTTTATTACCGAGTCGTATGAAGTCGCTAAATACATATCTGTTCAATATCTACATCCGAATTTGATGTTGGTGAGAGGTTATATTGAAAATCTTGTAATTAATATAAATTAATTTATGATGATTAAAAATAGTAATAATTATATATAGTAAGTGACCATACAATTATTATATATGGTAATTGTATCCTATATTATATACATAGAGAAAGAAGTGACTTCATTATAGGTGCTTCCCTACATGATTATACATATTTGTGTATTGGTTTTTAAATCATTGGTATTGTAAGACTCATATTTCATTCATATTTATAACTAAAGTTAAATTAATATTAATGAAAAATATAATAAATTACAATATATTTATAAAACAAATATTTAGAAACCCATTGAATAATAATAACAGGGAGCATCTTGCTAATCTTATCATAACCAAATATTTTCCGAAGGAATGCTTCGCAGAATCTTTGTCATAACGAATCATCGAAATCAATATAAGCTAAGGAATATAAGGATCAATATATTCTAAATGCTCATACAAATAATCATTATAATCTAAGGTGTACGGCGTACACTGTACGCTGTACATTGATGATGGCTACATTATTATAATAACTATAGTTATTCTGAGGGAGTATAACAATACCTCATATAGAGGTTATAGGAGGTATTTGGTGTAGTGATGCTGGGTATTTGTTAAATTAATGATATAATATTTTATATTTCAAATATACATTTTAATATGGTAAAATATTTTCCATATCAAAGATTGCCTTTGATCCCTTCGCAGTATCTTTGATATTATTCTTGAAATTTACCCACATTTTTATTATCATTGATAAATATTAAATGATAAATTTTTCTATATAGTTTGTTATATTATTGAAATTCTAATGCTGTGATATTTAGGTAACTTTATAATAGTTCATAACATTTTAATACAATTTAATATATAAATTTATAATTATATTATTTAAAAGTAATTCACAATATATATACATACAAAACTTAGTAAATATCAATAAATTGACAATATTAATATATTCTCAGCAAAATTCTCAGAATTATTCTGTGAATATTTTTAATAATTCATGTTATTATATTAATATATACTTTAAAAATTGTGATATATAACAATTATCCAAATAGAATAGTATATCAGTATTAATATAATAACACAAATCATATCATATGGTATACGCAATGTATTATATTGTATATTGTAATATATATTCATATATATTATTTGTGTTTAAAAATTATTAATTCTATTAATAATTTTTATAAAAAATAAAATAAGTATCAGAATAATTTATTGTAATTAGATAGTAAATTGTAAATAGTAAACAAAAAGTAAGTTAATTTTATATAACAAGGCTAGCGTATAGTATTAATATGTAACGTTCATAAGAGTAATGTTTATTCAATAAGTTATCGGAGTCTCGAAAAGGCGCGAAAATGGTCTGTATCGAATATTACCCATATTTGTTTTGATTACGAATTATGAGGTCACATTTAAAATACTAATACGAATAATGAAAATGTACTACATATTATAATATTTATATATATACAATGTATAATACATAAACTCAGTTTAAAACTGGTATCGTAATTTAAAAGTATAGATTAAATTAATCTATAAGATTAATACATGTAAATTATTTACTAAATATATTAAATTTTACCTCAGCAATCATAATCAAAACAAACGGGGGCCATATTATATATTCTCCCCCAAAATTAATACAATACTTTATTAATTTTTTAAATACATATAAATAACATATATATACATGACATAATATAAAACATAAACAAATTATATTAAAATATATATTTTAAAGTTTAACAAAACAAGGGAGTTTATTTATACTAGGAATACCAAAAATATGTACCCAATGCAATAGTAAAATTACAAAATATATATATATATATATATATATATTTTGTACATATATATATATTGAATATGATACAAATAGCGGATTGAGCCCTTTAATAAGTCATATACTTATATGTTATACATGACTGTGGGGTAAGAGTGATGATATAATACGTGTTTATCATGGATATAATATCCGTGATATTATTTCAAAATCATAAGCGGGTACCTATAGGTATGTATATCAATACTTTTTATTTTTTTTTAATTTGGATGTTTATTTGGGAAACTCTATGGATGTTAATTTGCTGAAAAAGATAAGGAAATTAGCATTAAATTACATAAATGTATATTTTCCAGACATAATAAAAGTGCAAGTATTATATTTTTAGAAAGTATGTAATATATACAGTTTATAGTATAAACTTTATACATTTGATTATTAACAAAAAAATATTCTAGGATTTTTTTCATTTCTGTGAATTTTTCAACTAAAAAATATTAACTTATCTAATTATTTTTTTCAATAATATTATTTTCTAAAATTTAAATAAATATAATAAAAACATGTTTAATTATAATTGTATATAGTAGGGTTGTTTGGGTTTTTTCTTTCGGTTTTTTCAAATGGGTTTTTTCATCGGTTTATCGGTTTTTTCAAATTTTATTACTTAAATTTTATATAAATATAATAGTACTACATTTATAGTATTATTAATACTGTATTAATATTGATTAAGTTATAATAATTATCTATATAATATACTATATGGCTCAATTTATGTATCTTTATTTCTTGTAATTAGAAAATGAAATTATATAAATGAAAATATAATATACATAGATGAAAAGACTATGTCTATGATAATATATTATATAATATGAATTTCATATTATGAAATATTATCAAAGTTTGAACTTTGCTGTCTAGACTTTATAGACCAAAGTTTAACCCAGCTATTATAAAACAAACAGGTGGAAGTAAGCTAATGATAAATATTGAAACGCGATGGAATATGCCTGCAGATAGTATTGAGAGCTATTTAAATAATTGGACGATATTATTTAATATATGAGAAGATAAAAAGGAGGACATTGATAAAGATATTATCACAAAAATATCCAACATTGGGTTGAAAAGAAGTGAGGAAAATATGCTAAAAATAATAAAACCAATTGCTATATTCTTAGACATGCTACTGAGCGAGTCAACACAAATTTCAGATGTTGTAAGAATCTCGAAAGATCTAATTGATGATGTACAAAATATTATATATGATGATCAAATAATCACGCCATACCATATGTTGATGTTGATGATGACATCTTTAAAATAATTGAATCCTTAATGACAGCTAAAGGTTCTAGTACCGGGGTAGAAAGAATGTGTTCATCTGTTGGTCTAGTTCAGTAAAAGTTAAGTAACAACTTGGAAATGAGAAGGCTGGAAAACTTGTATATTTATTCAAACATTTTAATAGTTAATATCATTAGCATATGCTTAATTTATTGTTAATTAATTAATATGTTTGTATGTTAGGTTATTATCTATACGTTATAATAATATTTTGTATTTGTTATTAAATACTAATTAAAGTTAAAGAATTTTTCATTTAATAAATTATAATTATTGAAAAAACCCAAAAAATCGAAAAACCTGGTATATAGATACATTTATTTAAAATAATAAATTATATGAAATATCATTGATTTTAACAAAAATTCTTGTAAAATATGAATAAACGAATGCAATATTCTTTATTCAAATTAGTAACTATATATATATATATATATATATATATATATATAGATTTAATATAGAGTATACATATTTAACATAATTTTATTATATATTATAAAATAATTGTATAGGCCTAACCACATTAATATTATATATCAAACTAGTATACAAAATTACATGTTATTTATGACTTATGATTATAATATCTAGATATATATATAGATATGCGTGTATATAGTGAAATATGTGTAGTTACGCTGCTATCTATAGATACGTGATTATTAAATAACTAATTTGAATACACAAATTTGCGGGCGTTCAAAGAATAGTGTATTAATATAAATGCGATTTATATTATAAATCACAAATCTTTTGACCAGGTATATATGTATCTAATTATTATAAGGTCCCAATGTAAGAATAATATATATTTAGTATTTAAAACTTAAATTATATTTAATTATTTAATGCATGTAATGGATTTATAATATTAAATTCTTATTAATATATTTGATATGTAGTACCGATTATATTTGTTATATAGAGTAGTGCGCTTCTCCTTAGATAGACATAGTAAATATTAATTGTGTTATAATAGATTATAATCTATTAATAATTATTAATCATATACAATATTATATATATAGCAGGGATTGGGTTGAATACATATTTTTATTTTTATTAGTATTTTAATACACTGAATTTGTGTATTTTTATTTGTATTTGTAATTGATTGTTGTATTTTGTGTATTTTATCAAATATATAATTTATAAAAATATATCAAGAATAACAATATAATGAAATATTTTGAAGTATTTTTCTGTTTAAAGTACTGTTAATTTAACATAATATTATTTATAAATATGTATAGGTAGATATACTATTAGCATTAATAAATATAATAATACCAATAAGTTATTGGCAATAACTATTTTAATTGATTAGATCGATAAATATACATTTTTTTTATATGATATGAATTTAAAATTAATCTAATACTACTTGCATAGTAATTTTGGATAACTTTAGTTAATATTTAAATGTCATTATAGTATTAATATTATTAATAAACATGTTGAGGTTGAAATGTTATCATGGAATATTTTATGTAATATATATATTTTATTTGTATTTAATATTATTAGAGATAGTTATGAGATATATTAATATATACTATAATTATAGTATAAACATAATATTTATTCCAATATTATACAATTTTGTAATATCTATTCTCAATTACATTCATATTAGTATGATTATGTATTATATGGTATTCCATACATTTTTATTCAAAATATATTTTGATAAATTGTATTTAAATAATATAATACCTTATGAATATAAATATCTCAATCTGAGTACTATCATGTTATATATATGAAATAATATTTCATATAATTAAAATGTTAAAATATTGTATTTTGTAAAATAAAATAAATATATTAAGACCTTACACATTAATTTTAGATTAGTTGTAGATTACTTCACTATTCATCTCATATAAAATAATACACATATGTATTATTTGATATTTAGGTATTTTAGATATTTTATCGATGTAATTAATTAAAAATATGTAATCAATTTGTAAATTGATAGTACCGATTTGATACATACTAATAATATATATCTAACTCTAAATTTTTGTTAATAATTGTAATACTATAAATAATGTTATTTAAATATTATTTAAAGTATTCCTAAATACTTAGCTAATAATCCATAATTCAATCGTCCCAAACTATTTCACCCCAATTTTCTGTATTTGTATTTTTTTTTACTTTTATTTTATTTTGTATTTTTATTTATATTTGTTAAAGTGTATTTGTATTTGTATTTGAATAAAATATTACATACATATTTGAATTTGATTTTTTGTGAAAAAAGTATTTATATTTGAATTTGAAAAATGTATTTCTATTCCCCATCCCTGATATATATATAGTAAGAATTAATAATAGGGTGTATTAATTATTATTAATTAAATATACGATGTATATCATACTAATATAGCATGCATTTTTCATTATGTAAAATATAAAATAAAAATATAATATTATATATGGTAAATATTATTCAGTTAGTATATGTTCATTATATACTTATACCTAATGTATATATAAGTTTCATTATTGAGAACAATTTTATGGTGGTAAAATAATATCAATGTTAAAGATTCATTTATTCATATTCGTATCTATCACGTATTTGGGTTTAAAATTATTTTTACTATTACGAATATTAATGATGAAGAATATAGAATAATTTTGACTATATATATGAATATTTAAAAAACCAAGAAAGTGTTTTAAAATAATATTTATTTATAGTATCAAATTAATTGAGTACATATAGAATGTAAATAATAATATAAAAATAAATCTAAACCTAAGCTAAATTAAATGAAAATATGTTACAATCGAATAAATGTAATATTAATGATATGTATATAGTAGTGATAATATTTAGTTTGGATAGAATACACGTGTCTATGCATCTCGGCACATTATAATAAGAGTGCATTGTGGCATGCGTCATCGTGTTGCCGGTGTTGATAGTAAAGTATCTGCTTACCTTATTGATGAATCTAATGGTGTTAATAAGCTCTAGATCTACGATTCATCTGCAGATTAGTCTCGGCAAAGAAACGAAAGCTTGACCTAAAACCACGATCATCTAAGTAGTCTTTCGCATATCAATCATACATATATATATACGTATTACTATTAATTATTCATAATTCAATATAATTAAATGTTATTTATATATATATATATGTATATGTGATACTCTCATGATACCTATATAATATACTCGCAAATATTAATTTAATCAATAATTTAAAGTGTATATATTTTCAGTGTTAGCTTAATTTAAAGCTATGATAATTATATTGTTAACATTCAAATTTCTTTATTTGGAATAAATAAGTTAGTCGATATCATCAGGTGCTAGAAATATTACATATATTAAGTTAGATTTAGTAGCCATATGATTATATGATGCATATATTATCATGTACGATTATTTAATTTAAATTATATTTTATATTATATATCACCATATATTTTTATATTATTTGAATGAATTACTCACTAATTCTAGAAAATGATTGTAAAAAACCTTTGATCTATCATTTGATAATATATTAATTTAAAAAATAACATATAACATATATAATAATATATATTATAACATATATAATAATATAATAATAATAATAATAATAATATTTATTAAAATAATTTAAATTTTGTTATTGTTAATTTAAAATTATATTTATGTAATCTGTTCTCCATAAGGGCATAATATATCATATTTTCTGTTGCTATATAAAACACATATACCGATTTTGATATTTATAAAACTATAATTTGAATATAAATATATTAAATTATTAAATATATATATTAATTTAATCTAAATTATTAAACAAATATAACATTAAAAAATATGCTTACATATGAGATAAGCATAAGCAAATTATGTATACATATATTATATATGTTATATAAAATAAAAATAACAATCTATCTATGCTAATTACGCTATTTATTTACTGTATTCAACTGTTACTTATGCATACTTATGTATACTAAATGTATGCAATTGGTAGACTATTAACCCCATGTGAACTATTCAATTTAGCAGCCTCACATATTGGATATATCTACACTAATATATAGTTTACACTATACACGCTGTATGATTTACTGAATAAACATCTTCCATATTATATAGATTATATAATATATAAGCACATTTACTTTATCTGTGTATCATTGCACATTATTATTTATGAATATGTTTCACACGTCTGTCGAATACATACAATATTAATACACATATATATATATATATATATTAATATTGTATACATTTTTATAATAATAATTATAAATAATAATAATTATAAATAATAATTATAAATACATGCCATACATGTTTTATTCATTTATAGTCTATTTATTTGTCTTAAAATCTAATTTTGTTTAGATCTAATGATGTTATGTCAACCCACTTCACAAGTTTACAATGTTATTAACAATATATATTTTACTATATAACAGTGTACATATATACATTTTATTTGCTTATTTATTTATATTAAATTTATATAAACAAAAATATCTTTATTATTTAATTCATTTATATTTTGTTTATACCTTTATAACATATTATATCATATATCATATATATATATATAACTAGTATGATAATATGAAGAGCTCTTTAGTCAAGGTTTACATTTTAGATATAGGTTGTCAAATTTCATATAATGAATATTTTATTTAATGGCTGAAGAGTTAAAAATGTTGAAACTAATCAATACTGTATTGTATAGGTTATTTATAGTAAGTTAATAAATATTAAAATATTGAGTTCAATGATAGGATATCAATCGATTGATTGATTTCAAAATTTGGATCAAAGATATCAGATATGTTGATTTATTTGAGAAATAAAATGCATTCATATTTTTAATTTTGTATATATATAAATATTTTATTAAAACACAAACTATTTATAAATTATGTTTGAATTGAACAATATTTTTTTATATTATTTATTTCGACATTCCACATAATATAATGAGTATTCAATTATATTATGAATTTAATATAATCATATTAAAATCATTGATTTTTGTATAAAATTCAAATTTGTATTCCTGGACCATGATGCAATATGATAAAATTACTCAAGCGGAAAATAAAATGTTCACAAAATATGCGTAAGCAGTCCTATCCTTGGTTCAATGTTTAAAAAATACAAAAGTTATATATTTAAATATATTAGAATATATTATTTATTAAAGTTATACTATTTGAAATTTCACATTAAAAAATGGATGAAATCAAAGTAAGCAGATATTATTAATGTCAATATAAATATTAGTATTTAAACTATCAATATCAAGTGCATCTAATTAGTTAACTTTAGCTATATATGATTATTATTAGTTGATTATAATATTATAGCAGTATTATAATAATAATATCATTGATCTATTTCTGATATTATAATAAATTCAAGTTTTATTTATTAAAACTATTTACATCTTATCCAATGTGTAATAATATATGTGTTTACAATAATTATGGAAAATATATTTTGAATTTTTCGATTCATATTACCTTTAATTATAGTAGGATAAATATAAAAAACATCAAATAATGTCTCTTGGTGAGTATGTATATGCATAACCCGATGGTATTCTAAATATATAGTTAATTGTATGTGTTATCAAAGAGTAACATTATTTAACAGTTATTTACATGTACTTATCATAATAGATAATTCTGTTGTGAAATGGTTACTGCTAGATGTTATCTGACCTATGTTATGCAATACCTCCTACAGCCTACACTCTTCTATGATTGGCTATCGAAATGAATGAGGTCATCGTAATAATGAATCCACTTTAATTATATTACTCACCGCAGATAAATCATCATTAGTGCGTGTAATAACTTCTTAGATCTGCATACACACTCATTGATATGCTTAGTTTTATATAGCCCAGTATTGCATACGTTTTTAATTGTCTTGTATTTACAAATAATAATATATAGATGTATATATATATATATATATATATATATTATGTGCTAATTGTTCTACCAACTAACCTTTGCATAGTAATAATAGTTTATATAGACTTATGTACAGTTATTTTATAGTAACATTAAATACATTGATATAATTAGTTTGTGAAAGCATAAGCTAGCATATTGCAAATCTCTAAACATAAATTCCTGGCCCCACTCTCTCATGCCATATCAAGTTGTTATTATTTGTTTAAAGACACACACACACACACACACACACACACACACACACACACACACACACACACACACACACACACACACACACACACACACACACACACACACACACACACACACACACACACACACACACACACACACACACACACACACACACACACACACACACACACACACACACACACACACACACACACACACACACACACACACACACACACACACACACACACACACACACACACACACACACACACACACACACACACACACATATATATATATATATATATAAATATATATTTATATATGTATATTATTATAATGATTAATTATAATATACATAATAATTTATTTAAAATGTGTTCTGTATTTCACAATATTATAAATATTATAAGGCATATATGTATATAATTATAGCATGTAGACAATTATATGATTTAAACAATCATACTATATAGACAATTATATGATGCTAATTAAATCTAAGGTCAACCTATACAATAGCCAATAAGTATTACATAACACAATCAGGCCTGCTGTATAGTATTATATACACTCAGAGGTGAGTCAGAGTAAATCTGTTTTGTTACTAGGCATTTAGTAACCAGTTTGAATATTTCATAATGGGAAGTACATTATTAAATAGATTAATGTGTGAAGTACACTGTTTTAAGTAACTTAGTAATTAGCCATCATGATTATCATTTTTAATAAGTATTTGTATGTCCTGTAATGTGTAATCGAGTACAATATTCAGCGTATTATTCAGATGCGAAATAAATAAGTTTTTTATATGTATTGAGTGATATCGTAGTTTTTATTTTTAACCCAATCAAATATCCAATATGTTAATTTGAAATAATGTGTACATAATACATATATACTATTCATGTTGATTGGTGAATAATACAAAAGTATTGTATAACATATATATATATATATATATATATATATATATACTGCAGCTTATATTATATCAATTCAGTAAAGTATAGTCATAATTTGTCATATATATAGGTCGTAATAAATTAGATATCAATAGAAAATGTATTAATATTATGTAAGCATTGTAAATATAATATGTAATTTTCAGTTAATTATTCATATATATATATATATATATATATATATATATATGTATATTGTGTATGTATATATTATGAGGGTTATATTATTACTATATACTATATAGTATATAGAATAATATAAATATTATTATGTTTAGGTACAATATCACACCATTGTATTTGTTGAAGCATGTACACTATAATGTATACATTATACAGTTGTAGTATAATACTTAACAGGACAATTACTGTCCAGGGAATATCGTAATGGCATGTATATATCATATCATTTCTTCTACGATATTTGGAATATTGTCAACAAATTTCACCATTATATACTAGACATATATGCAATAATATCGTCTTTTATGGTTTATTGATATATATATATATATATATATATATATATTATATATGCATATGTAATTTATGATTGAAATAAAAGTTATTTTTTTAATGAAAATTCTATAACAAATTAGGTATAAAGTTATATATATATATATAATAACTAAATATTTATATATAATACTGATATGATCATATATAGGTATATATAATATCTAGTAATAGGAGAAAAAAATTAGTAAGATTGATGAAATATTGAAGATTTTGTTGATTGGTTGTATATATCATGTGATACTAATGACAGCTATACACATCCTAATTTCTGATAAAAACCCGGATAAAAACGGATAAAAACAGTAGTGTAATATATATTACAATATATATCATAAATATTATAATTAGTAAATATTATTATATTGCATATGTGTTATATACACATATAAAAAACTATTTTATAGCATTTATAATGCATATTTTTTTTGAATTATTGCTACAATAAAAATAACATATCAATAAACCTCAATATGTTATAAAAAAAACATAAAATATAAAAAAAATTAACATTTAATCATGTTGATATGTCCTTAACTAATACATTATTATTGAAAAATGCTAGATATAAAATATAAATAGAATATAAATGATAATAATATTGAATACAATAACTCATAATAAGTATAAAAATTAATAATAAAGTTAAACTGTAGTTTAATTATTATAATATAAAGCGTCAATCAATACAAAAACTAATTAAAAATTAAGAGAACAAAATATGTGATAATAAGTAAATACTGTAAATAATAATAAATATAAAATTTAAGAAAGATAAATAAATATAAATTAAATATAATAAACATGTATATAAAATTAGAAAGGAAAATATAAAGGTCACAAATATTAAATATTCAATCTAGAATTTTTTAAATTAAAACTTCAAAATAACATAATTTTTTTAATGATAGAAATTATTATATATATTTAAATTTATTACAATTAATAGAAGAAAAAAAATATATAATTAAAAGAAGATATTTTAAATAAAATTAATATTTTTTGTATAAATACTATAGATACTTATAAATTAAATTTATACATTAATTTATAAAAAATGAACTTCTTTATAAAATGTAATATAGATATCGAACGATCTTTTACATTTTAATTTATATAATTATATTATTATAGAAATTTATCATGGATGTATATAATTTATATATATATATATATATATATATATATATTAATTTTAATGGAATTCCATTTAAATAAATTATAGAATAAGATATTAAAAAAAACATGAAAATATATTAGTAAATTTAAATAAAAATGTATATATAAATTGAAAGATAATTTATAAAGAAATATTTGTTATAAAATATTTGTTGACAACATTCTAAATTATATAATGAATATTACATTATATTACGATTTAAAAATAATCATTAATTTAAAAACAAGTTTTTGTATTTATTTATATATTATATTCAAATATGCACCCCCAGATCTTAATACAATAAAATCAGTCGAGCATAAAATAAAAGTTCTAAATAATATTTGTAAGCATACGTCATATATCCTTTATATCCTGTATTCTATTTTTATTTAAATCATGTCTTTATTTAAATAATATTTTAGTGTATTTATTTGCAATATCATTATTAATAAATTTAAAAAAAAATTTAATCATCATAATTATGTTTAAAAGTAACCTTTTTTTGTTTAAATTCAAACTTCGAAATAATGTATTAATTTTTAATAGAGAAGTTCAACTTGATGCTGACATCTCATAGTAATACCAGTATACACCTCCTTTAATTAGTTGTTGAATATATGAATATTTAATGTGAATTATATGGTCCAGGTCACATGACTCACTATCTCTATATGTAAAATCTAGTAATTGTTATGTATTCCGCTTTCATTTATATACATATAGAAAATAGCTTTTTTGATTATTTGAATATAATCATAACATTGATTATTTCAATAATTTCATATATTTGATAATTACTATATTTTACCATTATAATAAATTATTATTGAAAAATAGTAGATATAAACATATAAATAAAATATAAATAACAATTATATTAAATAATATTGAATACAGTAAATCATAAGTATTAAAATTAATAATAATGTTAAAGAATACTGGTTTAATTATTATAATATAAATCGTAAATTAATAAACTTTAGTTTATAAAAAAAATATATTAAAGAGAAAAAAATAATAAATATTTGTATATTATTGTAAATCCTATAAATAATAATTTTATAAATAAGTATAAGGATAAATAAATAATGATAAATATAAATTAAATAGAGTAAACATGTCAATAAAATTAAATAAATATCAAAGAGGTAAAAAATAATAAATATTCAATCTAGAATTAAAAAAAATATAATTATTCAAAATAAAATTTGATAAAATATTTTATATATAATATATATTATATATATATATATATATATATACATAGGTATCTACTAGATACTATCTAGTATATACATATAATTATAATATACTATTATTTATTTATAATCACCACTGCCTTAACAATAGTTTTATAGAAATGGAAAAAGCAGCCTGCGCAGATGTGGAACGCAAATCTTGTCATCCTATTTATAGAAAAGCGAACAACGCCGTACATCGTCTACATCTGAGAGAGGTAGCCTAAGTTTACATCCCTAATTAGGTAACCGAGGTCAATTAGAGGGCGAGCTGACCAATGCCTTGTTTACCATAACTACATTCACCTCTGTCCTTTCCTCTTGCATGATAACGATTTAATTTACACATCTAAATATATATATATATATATATATGTTATAGAGGTATATTAAAACTGTCTTGAAAGGAAGTCACTCTATTTGTGTATAAAGTTACTAATTATTTCATTTTTGAACTGTTAATGAAAATGTTTTAAAAGTGATATAAGGAAAATATTATATCATTGTTTTTAAATATTGAAAAATGTCAATAATTTTATCTTTATAAATATACTTGGTAGTTGTTTTATGTAATATATTAAATGTATATCAATGTTTATCATTTAGATCTTAGTAAAATCTAGAGTTATAGATGGAATACACTTATATTAGGGATTTATTTATAAATAGTAAATATTTATTTTTTATTACATGAATATTATTTTGTTAAGATTATATTGTGAGAATTAGTCGATTACAATTTGTTATTTATAAATTAAACTTTTACATATTTTAATATGATTTAATTGATGTATCACTAAAAAACTTTCACGAAATACTATTATATCGCCGAAACATTATAATAGTGTAATAGACTACCTAATAGTGACTATATATTCACTCCATTACACACAGTTGGGTGGTCTCCCTGGTCAAAGTCGTAATTTCCTCAGTAAAAACGTGCTCACGAAACTACCGCGCCGATTATGTTTCAGCATACGAAATATCGTAGATGAGCCACACATCTATGAGTTTGTATACCCTCCCTTCCCCTACCTTCCCCACCATAATAAGCCTCTTTTAACACTCTTTTTAACTATTAGGTGCATGTTTTTCGGCCTATCAAAAGATGGCCGCTTCTTAATATCATATTCACTGAATTTTGAAACCACGAATAATCCATTTCTTATATATCGACTCCAATGGTGGCACTTTGTCCCCTACAAGAAACTTAAAAAGGTTTATATATATATATCGTTGATTGTATAATTAAAAGCATATAGTTATATTAAATAAAGCATATAATTATATTAAATTTGAAACACAATAAATGTGAGTTAACTTTACACTTATTTTAATTAATAATAACAATCAAAAACAACGATTAAAACCATAACCAGAACATTATCATGTCAGCAAACAATATGTGCTACATGATCAACTCGAACCTAGGTGAAAGAGATCCGGCTGTTCGGAGACGATGAAATACGTCAGCCTTTATTCATCTGCTACTGCGAATGGCCTACAGATAAGAGTAAAGTTCTCATTCACGGCTATAGGTAAACCACCCGCTATTATTAAGTAATCACCGATGACGTCATCATCAACCTCCTCATCCTCATGGTTTAGTCGTCCCAGGGATCAGATTGCAGAAGATGGAAAATGCGTCTGTTATTTCACGATCGTTTCTGTACCGAATCTTTCATCGTGCAGCGATTGCATTTCATCACCGGAGGGTGTTATCTCCGGTTGTTACCCCGCCCCCTCCTCCTCATTCTCCACTCACCCGTACCCGCTCTAACCCCCGTACCTCCCACACCTAGAATGCCTGCGCCACTCTTTCAGGCTGAACACCAAGTACGAAGTGACTCGACCTTACCCTGCGTTTGAACCCTACCTATCTATGCAAGCTGATAACATTGTAATGCTGAATACCGGTGATTCATTAATTGCTCTCGAAGTCACCCTACAACCTGGTTAACTACCTTTAACTATAGTGTCTCTCTCACTCTCTCCCATCTCTATCAATCACCCTATATGTCTCTCTCTACCACTCTATCATTCCCATCCACATATCTCTCTTACCCTTTACCTCTATCTTACTTCTCTTTCTCATTCTACTCCTCTTTCACTCTATCACTTTCTATAAACCACTCTTTCTCTCTCTCTATCATCCTATCTCTCTCTCTATTCATACTCTCTAACACCTACATACTAAATACAACATGGTTGACAGATGGAGAGACAGACGATAGATTCTATTCCAATGAATACATCGACGACCCTGAAACTGACAACGACAGTGATTCTTTTTCAGATTTTGAACCGGTTACTATGAAACACCCCTAGAAGTAATCACAACTCGAATATGATATACCTAAGTAACCCAACGTTGATCATAACTACTGTACCATGTAGATAAGTGAAGACGGTAAGGGTCTATGCAATTCTACAGCATCTCTGTTTGCAGTCTCTTCGAATAAAGAAAATCGTATATCTAGTCCTCCTGCAAAACAAGCTCATTCTGATATTTTTAATTTTGATAGTTTGTATACACATCCATTATGTTAGGTAACATTGTGTAAATAGTGAATACATCATCGATAGATTCTACCACTCCGACGAGACCAACTCACAGATTCTCAGATAATAGATACAACTCTGAGGTTTGTTATTTATTTTAAATCATCTATTTCGTATGTCAAATTGTATCTCCATAACTCACGTATACATAAGTTTCCATCAATATCGGGTATTAAAGAATTATTAAAACTATATTTAAAAATAAATTTTTTTCCTATAAACCAGTTATATTAATAATTTCTGTATTAATTTTAATTCATATTGAAATTATAAAGAATATTTATAGAATTAATTAAATATTCATAATGATTTTAAATAAAAAATCAGATTTTAAATATAAATTTATTATATAATTATTATAATGTAATACCAAAGATTTTCCGAAGGAAAGATATAACACTTACGCGAAATCGTGTAATTCGAATTTGTATACAAAATACCCTGGTGCCACCTATAGCGGGTTACTTTTAGGAACTATGCGTTGTTTATAATGTAAATTCGTATTTAACTATACACTTTTAAAATGTTAAATAATATGCTTTAAATTAATATTTATATGATGAAAACTAAGTGTTCATTACTAATATATAACAAACAAATATGATATTTATGTTTTAAATGCTATAAGTATATATTTAGTGAGTAAAAGCTAATTTATATTGCATGTAATTTAATAGAGCAATGAAAACATTGTTGTATGCAAACAGAGCCGAACCTAAATCTATTTCAGTGATTTCGATACTACTGCTAGCAGCGGTTGGGGCTATTACTAAATTACGTTGCATACATAGGGAGTGTTATATCTTTGCTTCGCAAAATCTTTGGTAATACTGTAAAATTACAAATAATCATTCTCGTGAATTTATACTGTTACAAAATAATCTACAGATTATTTGAATAAGTTTATAATAAGTCAATATTGTGTTCTATTCAAATAGCAAACAATAAATAATATAAACATTTTATAGAATTTATAAAAAATCTTAATTTTTTTTTTTAATTTGTTATTTACAGCTAATTGAGAATAATAATACTATATATAATTAGTCAGAAGAATAGTTAATAAATAACACTTTGTAGCATACATTAGTAATAATTACATGTAATGTATAAGATAAGCTAAAATAGCCATAGTAGTGATTCAGAATTCCAATCATTAGTTATATAAATGATGAAAGATAATGAGTATGGGGACAGTTATTTCAGTGATGATATAACTGTCATTCATCATGACTCATATTATGTGTACGTGTGTGCACATTTTATAGTAGTATATATATATATATATACACGTTGATATGAAATATTGATTATTTCTTAGTGTCAATCAATCTTTTATGTCAATGATGTGCTGGTCAACAGTGGTCAAGTAGTTACTTCCTCCTTCTCCTCCGCCTCTCTATCATACATATATAATACTATAATATCATATACCATATTAGATTTAACACACTTTGTTTTTGTTCTATACATATTTATTTATTTTATATAATATGTTTTAGTACGAATATTATTTTAATTATACTATAATCTTATTATATATAATATATTTCATTACTTATCTATACATATTTTACATATTTAATAATATAATTGATTCTATAATTTTGTACAGAATTTTGATGACAAAAAATATGAAGATACAAAAATGTTTGTATATTGCTAAAGAATGTGTACACATTATAATATATGCGATGTTCATACGCATACATATGCTAATAATACATACACGATTCCTGTAGATCTAATTTCATGAAATCACCGAGCATATCAACGTGCAGTATCCACAGTAAATATAGGTTTGCGCTACTACCACCATTACTCATACGCACATACCTATACACGTACACTTGCACACAGTAATACTAGCAGCGGTTCCGCGTTCCTTATAACTCAGACACAGTGCTACACCTATTCGATGAGGTGCTACGCGAGGTCAAAATCTAACCTTGACCCGATGGAAAGATCTCAATCTCCAATCGCTATCGAAGGTTTGACCGTTTCAGTGACCATTCACAATTATTAGTTAATAATAGAATACACATTTACATTCTTTATGGATAAATATTTATTTCAGTTGTTTCAATTAATAAAAGTAATTCATATTAATATGAAATATACTACAGAAAATTTATCTAAATAACTAATTATAATTATAGTTATTATATATGTTGAATTCTTAATTGTCAGTAAATAACCCATATAAACTGCTATCTCTGCATAATTTGTAAATAAATAATAAATAATAGCAAATCAATCTATATTTAATAATGATTGTATTCTTAGGTCAATAAATAAAATTACAATTATTCTCATTAAATCATAGTGTCAAAGTGAATACGTTAAAATGATTTATTCATAATTTCAATTTATAAAATTAAATTTAATTCAATAAATATTAAATAAATTCTCCTAATATTATATAATTCTTATTACTATTTGAGTATTTACAAGGAATTTTTTTTTTAATATTTTCATTAGTATAATTTATAACTATAAATTTCAATATAATTTCACCTATTATATTGAAGTTTTAATAATCCCGTAATATATACTTTATTTCAAAATCGTTTTTAATATTTTATTCTATATTTAAAATTTATATTTCCAATTCACTTTATTAATTTTATTAATCAAAATAAATTAAAAATAATATAGAATTTCAGAATTGATAAATTTAAATGGTGACATTTCGACAACTTATTCACATATATAATTTAATTTATTTAATATTAATATTATAACAATTGTTATGATATATACTTGATTATTGTATCACTATGGTGACTAATAAACTGATGGTAACACCTCCTACATTGTAATAGACGATATAAACTTGGCCTATAGGATCATATTACCACTGGACATTTCCAGTTCAAATGGAATTCTGAACCCGACGCGATACCCCGAAAGACAGGTAGATTATAGTGAGCACTTGACCTTACAAATCTGTCAATTTCTTATTATTTACACGTAACCTTAAATCAGAATTTAGTTGTATTAAATCCCTTAAGGGTTAATTAGTTAATTAACTAATAATATAGAATCTGATCAGCGATGGCCTAGCCTCTCTACTAACTTTCTATGACCCTCCTTTCCTCACCGACAGCCACACATCCGAGTGAAACAGTTGACACTCGACCTGGAACAGTACATCTGCGAGACGGTTCGCGTGAGTTCGTGGGGTCGTAGGTTCATCGCGTTCACTGACTACGACGTTCGCATCAGTCACCTTGACGCCGAAACCCTCGATGTTACCATGTACTGTTGCGTGTTGATACGAGCCAGACCCCCTCCCAAGAAGGCTGCCTATCTACACTCGCACATCAAGATACCAAGACAGTACGAGTGCGACTTCAAGTTCAAGTGGAACATTAAGACAGGTTCGCATAAAGAGAGTACTCGCATCACCTATGTATATGCCACCTTTATAAGTTCAATAGAACTTCTATACCATACCTGGGTTTTTGACCATGAAACTAGTTTGCGATACATTTAATTGGGCTGTCATTAATTTAATACAATTTATTCTGTGCAGTCGAATAATCAGATGTAGAATGGATACATGTGCATTTCTAATATTAACAAACCCCAGAAATTTAATTTAAGTGCAAATTATACCTGTACATTACATAATTATCAAATAATACACATTGAAAATTATATATATTTATCAATTAGTCAAATACAAATACTTTTCACAAAGAATCAAATAATATTACAACTATTTATGTAATATTATATTCAAATACAAAATAAAATAATAACAACAACCAATTATTCATATATAGATAATCCTGAATGAGATAGTTTGATATAAATAATAATAAATGGTAAATTAATTTTCAAAGAGTTGAGTAATAGTTTAATACAATTATTTATTGTAATAAAACTATTAATAACTTTTATACTATTTGAATTTAGTAATATACTGACTAATATATATTTATAATTTATTAAATCAGTAAATCTGAATATAATTCATATGTATTTTATATGAGATGAATAGCTAAGTAATATGGGACCACCCACAAAGTAATGAGTGATCATTTTAAGTAATACATTTATTTGACTAGATTTAATATTTTAAAAATCAGTTAAATAAAATATTATTTCTTTAAAAATACAGAAACATGCAATCTATATATATAAAATCTATATAAACAATTGCAATGCATGACATGATATTGTATTAAGATGTAGTGATTAACCCTGGTGGTATGTTATTTAAAATACAATAAATATAATTAAATCTTGAATATAAACTCTTTGAACACCATATGATACATATTAATAATCATGAAAATAAGAATAGGTAATACATAATATTAATGTTAAATATATAGATCTTCAAAATATTTTCTATAATTTTGTTAATATATTAGAAAATCATGTGAATAATTGTTAATTATTAAATGGACCAGTTATCAGTTGTAATGTATATATTGTGAAACAATATTAAATGCCATTCAAATAGTTAATAAATTTGATGTCATCTATTTTCATGCTGATTATGTGCCTATTTTATTTCACACTCTTTTTTAGTTCAGATTTAATTACAGATGTTTGTTAGTATTAGAAACGCGTCATCAACCCATCATATTTATTAACGAACGTGAATGTATTTCATTATTATGTACAGATTAATTTAGTTAACAATACACATCGAGTAATAGTATTAACACAATAGCTTTATCACACACACACCACCGCCGCCCCCCGTTGTCAGGTATATACACAACCAATGAGATCAGCGACCTCAGAGACTGCACGCAGCCCTGTCTACTACGTAAACGCAGCGACAGATGGAGGGAGATGCATCGCACTTTCATGATTAACATCCGCAATCTCAGTGTTCCCGCGAATTACTTTTCCAGTGTTCTCTACCTTACCAACGAATGCATGATAAGAGGTATGACAGTATACATAGTTCACTTAGTGTTGATATTAATCCATTTTCTATGCTAAGATGTGTTCATTTAAAATATCTCGCAGCTACTAAATCATATAGAACGTATATAAACATATTATATATTTGTATAATTATATTTATGAATTTAAGCGTAGTTAAAATAAAGTTATTAATTTAATAAATTGTGCATTTAATGCGGTCTAATAAGTGATCTATTAAGGGACGCGTGACCTTCAGATACTTTATAGAGTTTTACATATTTATATAAAATATACAATATTTTTTATAGAAAAATAAATTTTTTCAAATAATTTATGAATCTATAAAATATTTAGGTATATTTATAAAAGTAAGTGCATCAAGTTTATGATAAATATGTTTTATAAATAAATTTTGAAATGTAAATTATAAATATGTATTATTAAAAAAGTATGAATGTGTGAGATTAATGAACAACATCATTAGTCTGATTAATTCAAATCTAAATTTAAAGATATTTTTTTTTTTGGATTTAAAATTTAATTGAATTTTTATTTCTTATTCTACTTTCTAATGTTTAATTATATTTTATTTTAATTTTTTATTCTATTATATAAAATACGCATATATATATATATACAAATATTCATATTGTAAATGAACACATGTATACAAATAATATAATATGTGTTATATTATAATTGCACCTTCTTCTATTTTATACAAAATTCCACCTATACCTTACGACACTTATGCATTATATTATAATAATATATATAAACAAATGTTAATTCACTATTTTAATTTGTAAATCGAATATATATATAATTTATATTATATTTGAAATCAATTAATTAGACAAAGTTATTGGATTAAAAAAATATTTGCACTTTATTTTATTTGCTGTTATTATAATAAATAATTTAAAAAATAATAAATTTTAAACGTTATATAATATATATAAGAAAATTTTATTTCACTATTTTAATTTTTAAAATCGAATATATAATCTATTACAAATAATTTTAAATATCTGAAATTTATTTGTTATTACATTTTTTTAAATTTTATATTTAAAAAAATATTTAACATATAGAAACATGAAAAAATCTCTTTTTAATACACCATTTAAAAGATTATTTCGTATATTGTATATTTTCAAATAAGATAAATGTTGAAAATAAATTTATTAGGGAAAAAACGAAGGTCGCGCGTCCCTTCAAGGGAAAATGATATTTATTCTCATTTACGCTAACATATCTATAACAACTTTGCAGGCAAATCTCTAGCAATGATACTCAGCAAACAACATTACGTGGCTTTTATATTATGATGATGATACGCGTGCGTGAGAGAATAGTGATCGACTTTCATAATAAACTATATCGACGATTTTATTCATTCGTTCGTTCACTCGATGATATACCAGTTCACACCTCCAGCCTTCACGTAATCCTTGAGCACCTTGCGGTATTCAGTGTCATTGTATTCTGCTAGCGATGACTCATCCTTTAGATCTTGTATACGAACGCGACCCCTGTTGCCCAGTATGTTGAAGATCACCCGACGTAGATCTGTTTTATCGTCTACGTTCTCTATCTGTGAACAGTGGCGGCAAAGTTATTTGGCAAAGTACTTGAGGCGTTCACTGTCGTTTTAAAATAATAATTTCCTTTCAAATTACTTGCCTGATAATTTAGCTGTATTAGTTGGTATGAATGCAGATTTAGAAACAGTCGATGCTATATATAGTGTACCCTAGATATAATACCTCAATTAATTGCACTTTAATGCAAGCACAGAGTATTTCACCCATTTACATATTAATATATATATATAAACTATATGAATCCTTTCAAAGTTAAGTATAACTAAAACTATATTAAAAATAGACATACAAATGGTAATTATTATTTTTATGATATCTCTGGAGAATTGTCTTAGCAATTATTTCTAATTTTATTTCTAAAAATATAAATCCATACTTTTATACACTACTATTTGTATTACATAACATGCATATGGTGATTCAGCTCTTACACTTACCCTGAGGTATTTAGTCTGCGGCGAGTTATGTTTCCTATTGGAAGGTAACGTGATCTTCTTGAAGCCACACTTGTGTAGGGCGTGTTCGCAGAGCTCATCGGGTACGTTGGAGGCGAGAGGGTGATCACTGGCGATACTGAACTGTTTCAGCGTTATCTGTAGATAGAGTGTCACGAAACATCGCCTTTTATTATTATCATTAAGATATTCAAATAAAATGCTGTTATTTCTTTGAACGGGCGACAGAAAATATAATATATTATTTTGAAGCCCTTTAGAAGGAAAAATTATATTAATATTATGATATAAACTAGAAAACTAATAGAAAACAAACAAATAATCTTCTAATAAATATTGTTATTATTTCATTTTCTCCTAAAAGGCTACTTGAATACATAGAAGAGATATTATTGTCACCTGTTGTTTAACATTCGGTAGAGATGTGATGAAAGTGGCCTTGGCAATGATCATCTTCATTAGCAGGTCGACCTTTTCTTCTTCCTCTGCACTTAGCTCTGGTACGATCTTCTCCGGAATGTCTGTAGCTTATCGTAGAAATAGTGTTAATGAGTTCAAGGTCAATGTGTTATGTAGTTTATCGTAATAGTGGTAATTATGTCAAAGTCAATTGTATGCATGTATGTATGGGATGATAGCAGGGATTAATTAAAAAAAAGCAATTTTCTAATGATTTATATAAAATTCAATCTTATATTAATAATGGGTGATACTATGTATTATTATTGTATAAATATTAATAATAAATATAGAATAAAAATCAACCTTAATAATTATATATATGGAAAAGTTATATAATAATTATATGTTACTAAAATCTATTGGTGAATCATATAATGTTTACTAATGTGGATGAGGATTGTTATAGGGTGTTCACATCAATTCCGTTTTCCTTACGTTACGTGAAATCCGTACAGAAAATGAAAAAACTAAATTCGAAAATATACATATACATACACACACATATATAACAGTATATATATATTATAGTAATATATATACCTATATATACACTGTTATATATTATATAGTAATATTATATATATATATATTACTATAATATGTTAGTATAATAGTATATATATATGTATACATATGATCAAAGTTTCAATACTATTAGAAATAAATATTATATTTACAACTATGAAATCATATAACGCCACCTATTATTAATAAAAAGTTTCATTCCGCTACGTATTTTATTTTTCTGTACAGAAAAATAGGATTATTTCATTTTCTGTACAGAAAAATAGATATTTGACTCATTTCTTCCATTTACGAAAATGTTCTGTAAATGATTTGTTTTCTGTACGGATTTCACGTAACGTAAGAAAAAAGGAATTGGTATGAACACCCTATTACAATTGTTGCATTTAAAATTATACAACCAACTAACATCAAAGTAACACTAGCAAAATTATATGAATCTATAATAGTTTTTTAATATCATATAATATTTTAATATATTATAAATATATAATAAATTACTATATTGAATGAAAAATCAATAATATTATAAATTTCTGTTTACTATATTTATGTCATTATACAATTGTTTATTATTATTGTAGACAAACAAATTACTTTTTAAATGTTTAGAATATCGGGCTTTTAATAAATGTAATGCATCAGGCTTTTACTGTTTAAAAATACCTGAATATGAAATTTTTGAATATTTTACAAATATTATATTTGGAAACATTGCTGGATAGTTTTGGGGTGGCTTAACAAATTAGTTTTCCTAATTATATATATTATCAAAAAGTACAGTAGTATCAATATATTTATATATCTATATAATGGTTAATAAGTAATAGTAATATGTTTTTCTGGTCATAAATATCTCGTAAAGATAATTTTTGTTAACAAACTACATAATCTCTTTATAAAAATGTAATTATTAATAAATTTTCTTTTTTTTAAATTATTTAAACAAACATTTGAAGAAAACACTGTAGTACAGTTTAGGTCAGGTTAAACACTAGCTGAGAACAATGTGAGAATACAAACCTGGTTCTTGGCTCACTATTGGGTCACTTATAGACTTTGACCTTGAGGAGTTTCTCCTTCGCTTCGGTAGATTTGATTGTTGCTAACGGAGAGGAATGCGCACGATTACATAATATTACGTAATACGGATATCTACTCTTATAATAGTATTGTACTATATATGACATCTCGATATTGTTAGAGTTTGTTAGAGGCGTATGTCAAATTCCATGCGATATACGCACATTCTAAATACGACCATTATGCATTCCGCCGGGCATGATCAAGCACGACCGATGGCTATATCTATATAGGACTCCACTTGTGTACTGTAGATAATAAATACTTGTTCACTATTACTCAAGTACTTAACATCGACCACCTTACTGCCTAGTAGTATCAGTGTTATACACAACTCTCATCGGTTGTTACTATACATAACACCGCCACCGCGTACCTTGGCCCGGTTACAGGCTGGGTACTTTCACGCGTGTACTTACAGCGTGAGCCTTGATGTCCCCCATAGGAATGTTGAGCACTTTACAGAGTTCCTGAAACTTGGCATCCCAGAGGATCTTCTGTCTATTGCATAGGTCACGATGCTTCTCTATGAAGCGGGTGTCGTCGTCGAACCTACGGGGGGGGGGGGGGTTAAGGGGGTTACAGTAGGGTTAATGGAGGGATGGGGTTAAGGGGGGTTACAGCATACGCGTGTGTTTTAGATTTTGCATCAAAATAAATAATTTGAATGTATATATAGAGATGAATACATTAGTGTATATGGCGGAATATAGAGGTAGGTAGGACTCACATGAATTGCCAGCCAACGTTCGCTTTAGGTAAAGCTACCTGCATCAACATCTCTTTTATCTCTTCTGCAGGCATCTTGAATACTGTAGCTACATCCTTGAGGGTAATGGTAGTGGGGTTAAGGGTTATGATCATTTTTAAATTCAGTTGCAACATTGTGTATTTAATAGATATGGTGATTAAATTAATTATCAAATTTAGTTTTTTGGTTTTTGTGGAATATTATGATAGCGTTTGATGTTTTAAAAAATGTATAAAAAGTGTATAAATTATGAAAATAAATTAATCTCGAATGATGCGCTTTAATAGTGATAATACATATTTCCATTATGGATATTATTGCAACTTCATATACAGGTGCCTATTGGTATTTATATCATAATACTTTTTGTAATTTGAAGTTTTTTGGCCTCCCATTCATCTGGTATCAAAAATGTACATGGGAAAGATAGAGAAATTAGCATTAAATTACATAAATGTGTATTTTCCATGGAAATAATTAAGATAGACATTATATTTTTAGAATATCTGTAATATATATATATAGTTTATATAAATTGTATCATTAGAGTAGTTTAAAAAAATATTATAAAAAAAAAGATTCTTTTACTAACTATTTAATAATTATAGAAAATATTTTTTTTATCTAAAATGAGCTCACTTTAAGTTATAAAAATTGAAGTAATATATGTATAAAAGAATGTATTAGCTTCTTATTCAGCTACTAATTGAGATTCATTTTAATTATATAAAAAAAAAAAGTTGGTGTCATATGATCTTGACAAATAGTCATTTTAAATGAATTTTTGTAAAAAAATAAATGATATTTCATAGAATTTATTTTTTTAATAAATGTATCTATATTAGTGTTGGAAACGGTTTCGAATATCGAATCGAATATTCAATTCTTTCAAGTAGTACATTTTCGAATTTGACAGATATTCGAAAATGTCGAATACCTAAATCTAATTATTCAAAAATTTCGAATACCTAAATCTAATTATTCGAAAATATCGAATACCTAAATCTAATTATTCAAAAATTTCTAATGTTTAATTTAACTATTCGAAAAAAACGATAAAAGGCATATAATGCATATATTTTATTATACAATAAACAAATAATTTAATACTATTTACCCTAGTCTATTTACTTCCGTTTTAACCTTGCTCTCGAATTCGTAGAATATTTTATATGGCTTCAAATATTTTAATAAAAAAAAGTTCAAAATTATGTCTAGAGAAATTAGACTTATTGATAATTATCAATGATTATAATCATTAATCAAAATTCATAACCCTTTTTAAATATATTTACTATTTGAAACCTTCAAAGTGTATTTATTTTCTATTTTAAACCTTCGAAATGAATAATTTTACTATTAGAAAACTTTGCATACTTAATTTAATACAAATAATACTATTTAAAACCTTCAAAGTGTATTTATTTACTATTTGAAACCTTCGAAATGAATAATTTAACTATTAGAAAACTTTGTATACTTAATTTAATACAAATAATACTATTTGAAACCTTCGAAGTGTATCTATTTACTATTTTAACCCTTAGAAATGAATAATTTAACTATTAGAAAACTTTGTATACTTAATTTAATAAAAATAATACTATTTGAAACCTTCGAAGTGTATTTATTTACTATTCGAAACCTTCGAATACTTAATTAAATAAAAATAATACTATTTGAAACCTTCGAAGTGTATTTATTTACTATTCGAAACCTTCGAATGAGTGCAAAATCTGAAAATTTCCAACACTAATTTATATACAATTATAATTAAACATGTTCTTATTATATTTATTATATTTTTAGAAAATAAAATTAGGTTACCTTAATATTTTTTGTTGACAAATTTACAGAATTGAAAAAAAAATCCTAGAATATTAAAAAAAAAATCTAATGATATAATTCATATAAACTACATATATACATTCTCAAAATATAATACTTGTACCTTTATTATTTCTATGGAAAATACATATTTATGTAATGTAATGCTAATTTCCCTATCTTTTCCCATGTAAATTTTCATCCCAAATAAACATCCAAATAAAAATAATAAAGAGTAATATGATATACATAGTATGTATTATTTCATACCATTAGGTAGCCGCTTATGATGGGGCACCATTATCCTTAACGGCCACATTACTTATCATCACTCTTAATGGGGTGATGGTGATAGTGATAGGGTGGTGGTAGTGAGGGTGTGGTGGTGGTGGTGGTTACGAGGGGTAATGGTAGTGTAAGTGTGATAATGGTAATGATAATAATAATAATGATGAATACCATACCTTACGTTTCAGGTGAGGACATTGAGTAAATCGCCACAAGATATAGTCCCTACATCTGTAATCGACGTGTGGTAATTCATTATTATACTGAGATTCTCAAAAACTTTGTAGTGTTATATATTTCATGATGTAATATTCAAATAAAACAGGAGGAGGTTAACAATGTCTGGTTGACACTCAGATAAGGATGGGGTAACACATAACACAGGTATCTTTCTCTATGTTCTCACTGAGAGCAAATCTATTGTACTATGGGCTGATTAGTTCAGCTTCAAGGCTATCCAGGCGACTGATGAGCTCTCTATTGGGTATGCTATAGTGGTCTGTACATTCATTCAGATTCACATGTGAATGTGCAATATATAATGAATTAACATTAATACTACTATTAAAAATGTATATAATATACTATAGTATATATATATATATATATTAGCGATTACAATTTTCAAATAGTTCACAATATTTTCACAATTTTCAAGACATTTAAATCAGTGTTCTGAAATTTGTGGCAAGAATCTATCTTTTCCATGTAATTGTATGGTAAAAACCTCATCGATAAAAACAATTATATTTCATTTATTTATTAATTCATATATTAGAATAATAGAAGAATAAAACTATTAATATTATATATGAAGAATACATTTATTAGAATAATAATAGAAACATTATATATGATGAATACATTAGGATGAATTTATAAATGCATACATGTATTGTTAATATATTATTATTAACTTCTATTATTAACATATACTCTGTTATTATAAAAGGGGTTTTCACACCAACTCGAACGCAATTATTTACTCTAATAATTAGAGATTAAAGTAAAAACTCTAATATTTCTATCTAATGGGTCTACGCAAAACTAGGCGCGCAGATTTCTATTCATTGAATTGAGCTAATTTTTGTTATATTCTATTCATTAAATGTATACACAACATATTACAGGACGTAATTTTTATAATATATATTATATAACATATATATATATATGCACACATTTTAATTTTTTAATTTACGGAATTTCTATAGAAATTGTTATTTTTTGCAACTATACATATACAAATTTAGAAAATTACGCCTGTAATAGTATTCATATATATGTTATTTATATAATGCAATAAAAATTAGTAGAATACATATACTAGTTTTTGTTATACCTAAGTTTATACACACATACCTAGCGCGAAATAATTATTCTGAGAAAACAGCATTTGAAAGTTGAAAGTATACATATCTATTTTTTTTTTTTTTTTTTTTTTTTATTTGGTGGAGTCCTTTCATCCCATCCAGGAACTTAGATGAAGTTTTCACTTATAACCATATATGGCTCTAATGTCCCTTCGAAGCCGCTCTCATGTTAAGGCATCCATGGTTTTAACGAGAGCCGATCATTTATTTATACACAATTATATAAGATCACTTCTAAATAATATTTTAAGACCCATTTTATAAAATTAATTAATGGTCCGGACGAGGGTCGAACCCATGTCCTACTGCTTGTGTGTCTGACGCCTTAGCCACTGAGCCACACAGGCAGTTGTATATTGATAATATAACAATTTAGAAATCAATTTTATGGCATTTCTAGATTGAATTCGCAGCTGATATTTATACAGATACTAAAACACACTACATGTATTAATATTATGGAAGAAAAAATAAATACAAAATATTTTTTTTATATCATTTTGAACACTGGGACATCCCCTTAAGGGGAAATCGCACAATGCACGTAATGGGTGAATTCAAAAATATTTTTAAAAATTGTATTTATTTTTTATTCCATAATATTAATAATTATAGTGTTTTTTAATATATTTAAAAATTGTATCCATGAATTAAATTTAGAAATAGCATAAAAAGTATTTTTTTGACCATACTATTCAAAAATAAAAGTATTACTATTTTATTTATTATTTATTTAGTATTCATGACTATTTTATTTTAGTTTATAATGTTTTATAACTTGTATATTGATGATTTATATGAAATAAAAACGAGATAGTTTACATTGAATTATTCTATATCATTGTACACATAAATACTATATCATGTGATCATACTGGCCAATTAGAGAGCAGAAAGGTGACATTATATTTGTTTTGTTTGAAAACTCTGCCATTTGCACTTTGCTATATTTTCATTACAGTTTATTATTTCGATTTCATTATTACTTTTACTATATTACTAATTTATTTGAATATTATATATATATATATATTGTATTATGTAATATGTATTATTATAAAGATAGTTGATCTAAATATATAAATTACTGTGATGAATATGAATTGAAATAGATAAAATCAATTGATTTTTGCTGTCAAACTTCAAATGACGTTTACTCAGAATAATAAATTTGCGCTAGGTATGTGTGTATCAATGTAGCCTACATTATGTAGGTTACTCAAAAACTATTATATGTATCATACTAATTTTTTTAGCATTGTATAAAAAAAAACAATATATAAATAATCTTATATCATAAATATTTAAATATTTTATATGTATAATTGAAAAAATATCAATTTCTATAGAATATATATTAGAAAATATAGAGTTTTTATATATGAATAATATATACATATTATGAATAATTTTATGGTATATGATTATGCGTGTGAATGTAATTAATATAATTTAAAAAAAGTAGCTCATTTCATTGAATTGAATGCTGTATGCCTAACTCTGAATAGACCCATTATTTTCTATCTAAATACATTGTGGCATGTGTTGTACAAATGTATTTATTGTAAATATATAACATTTATATATTTTATTATAAATACATAATTGATTCAGCAAACCAGATTTTATCATTTATTATAGATTTCAATTCAAAATAAAATTAATTACTATAGAAAATCAAAAAATAAAATACTTTGAATAAAATGATTGTTTTCTGGAATATTATTTTTAATAATTATTTATTAATAATAATAAATATTCAGAGATATATATTATTACAAAACAATTGTATTTATAAATAATAATATAATATAGATATAAATAATTCTTAATGAATAAACATTATTCAGAATAATATTTATTAGATCAAAGAAATTGAATTTATTGAAAAAATATATATATACATAATTTATATTATTTAAAATGATTAAGTATTATTTATATATTGTATAAAATATAATATAATGCTGTAAATGAACTCGGACAGTTCGAACAAGTATCGAACATTATATAACTTTGAAAAAAAAATTGGTTTCAAACTTTACAAATTTTGAACTTTGAATTCAAGGATCAAACTTCGTAATTCAAACTTTTTATGCAATTATCGAACTTGCGATATGTTTGATAATATAATTAATTTAAGGGGAACTACACTCGTTTTTTACAGAAAAAAAATTATTTTCAATTTTTTTATTAATGTAAAATTATAATACTTCACATATTATCTTTTAAGTGGTGTTTAAATTATGTTTATTAGATTATTCATTTTGTTTATATTATATTATTTGTACCTGTATATTCATATTGTTTATATTCATATATCATATTTGAAACTTGATTTACTCAGAATAATTATTTTTGACCAATCATGCTGACATAACTAATATTAACTTTAGTACAATTGAATATTTGTTCTTCATTTTTTCAATATAACTAGATAAAAACTGTAAGATTAAAGTTATTTATCAAAATTTAAAAATATTTATTTAACAAATTTTAATTAGCAATTTTGTTGGAAAATTAACGTGTTTTTATCAGATATTTTAATTCTTTTTTTTAGAAACTTATAACATAAAGATGTGTAAACCACAATAAATTTGAACATATAATATAAATATTGAACATATATATGGAATATTATTAATAGATTAAAAAAAAAAAAAAAAAATGAATATTTTTTGAGTTAATAGATTTCTAAAAATAGCATTTTTTTGTATCTTTTACATGTAAACCAAACCATTGTATCGCATCCCCTTAAGTTATCCAAAGTATTGGTGCATCCTCAGTCTCGTTTACCCAAAGCATTGATGCAGATGTTAGATATTAAAAAACTAAAAATAATAAAAAAATAAATTAGCCACCTTTAGAAATAATAACATTTATACACAGATTATGTAAGAGATATATAGATTAATATTTATATCTATAATAAATATATAAAAATGATGATTAAAATGTAACATAAAAAGCATCGTTTGTGCTAGGTTATATCTAGTAAGAGTTTCAATTTGGTTTGAGCCCATTACATTATAGTCTTGGTTCGTTTTTTGCTTGAAGAGTAAAAGTCTCGGGTAGGCATCTTTTACTCAAAGGCACGGCTCTATCAAAATGCTTGGCGTAATTTATAATTAAAAGTACCTATCAATACTTCAAAAATTTTGTTCGAAAAAGTATTGGTACTTCACAAATTTCGTTCAAACAAGTATCAATACTTCGTGAGTTTATTTACAGCACTAATATAATATAATAAATAAGTAATAATATAAATTATATATAATTTATATTTTTAATTTTATTTTATTGCTTTGTTAGATATAAGATAAATATTTATAGATATTAATAAGAATTTATTCATTGAATATAGATTATTTATTATGCATTTATTTAATAAATTTTAGTTTTTTCCATGGTGGTTTAAACCGCTTTTGGTTTAAACCGTTTTAACACTGATTTAAATTAAGTATAGCTCTTGAGAAGTTGAAATTAGTATATTAAAAAAGTAATCGATAAATATTTTAAATACTTAATAAATATTTATACTTATTTAAATATTTATAAGTTGTAATATATTAAGAAAAAATGGTAATAAGTTATTAAAATATGAATACATGTGTGCGTGTGTGTATAACGTATATATATATATATATATATATATATATATATATATATATACACATCTACTTACATCTATTACCACCTATACACATCTATTAACATCTAAGGACATAACCTCCTCAAGGCCAGTGCCGGGATGCCGCTGGAAGCTGAGAAAGACTCCTCGGGGTAGATGATCTCACTCTTAGCAACCCAACAGCCCCTTATCAACAGGGCACATTGTTGTAGCGTACGTAGGGTGACACTTTGTTCAGTGGCTGTGATGTGGTTGGGGGCGGGGTAGAGGGGGGCGGGGTTATATATGATGGAACCAGGCTAATACATATATACACAAAACATATATACAAACACATACATACACATACGTATATACACACATACACGCATACATATATACACGCATACACATATACACACACACATATATACAATCATTGACATATATATTTGTTAACACTCGTGATTGGATATGATATCTGCATATTTAGTATAATACACATACATACATATATACATACAAACACATATATTTATAAAAAACCTTTTGGTAATAGAGAAACCAGTTGACTAAATCTGATGACCTATATATAAAATGATATCAAAGTTATTAATCATAAGTTGTCAATTAAGTATGTTGTTTACATTCACAATTCTACAGGTGATGATGTAATAAATACAGTCGCAGCACAATAGTTATAGTTATTATTATGTAAGGTTCATGAACAGATGTTAGGATAGATGCTCTAGTCACCTATAGATGATCTAGGTGACGATTCATAACAATATTGATTATATATTTAGTAACTGTGTAATTTAGTAACTAAGATATCAGCACTTACAGCAAAGTAATGCTGTAAGTGACCCCACTGATATCTGTACATAACATAACAGCCTGGGCGGACAGGATTACTACAATGATCTTGTCTTATGTGCCAGTACTTCACATGCAATGATTACTACAATGATCTTGTCTTATGTGCCAGTACTTCACATGCAATGAACCATTGTCGTCGTTCTAGTCATTTATAGACGAGAGTTATGTCATTTACTGTCTACGTAGACAATCGCATCACGTAGACAGCTATTACATCACGTAGACAGCTATTACAACACGTAGACAGCTATTACATCACGTAGACAGCTATTACATCACGTAGACAGCTATTACATCACGTAGACAGATATTACATCACGTAGACATCTATTACATCACGTAGACAGATATTACATCACGTAGACAGCTATTACATCACGTAGACAGATATTACATCACGTAGACAGCTATTACATCACGTAGACAGATATTACATCACGTAGACAGATATTACATCACGTAGACAGCTATTACATCACGTAGACAGCTATTACATCACGTAGACATATATTACATCACGTAGACAGCTATTACATCACGTAGACAGATATTACATCACGTAGACATCTATTACATCACGTAGACAGATATTACATCACGTAGACATCTATTACATCACGTAGATAGCTATTACATCACGTAGACAGATATTACATCACGTAGACAGATATTACATCACGTAGACATCTATTACATCACGTAGACAGATATTACATCACGTAGACAGCTATTACATCACGTAGACAGCTATTACATCACGTAGACAGCTATTACATCACGTAGACAGATATTACATCACGTAGACATCTATTACATCACGTAGACAGATATTACATCACGTAGACAGATATTACATCACGTAGACATCTATTACATCACGTAGATAGCTATTACATCACGTAGACAGATATTACATCACGTAGACAGATATTACATCACTCGCGTACGACCTTGACAGTTTTGATGAGCGATCGTATCTGTTCGTGGGGCGGATACTTGCGAAGGTCGTTCAAGGACAATACATTGGTGGGCATGCTGGCTGCGACGACGTGCTGCTTGTTCAGGGCGTCGCTGCTCGGCAATAACTTGTTCAGGTATTCGAAGCTGTTCATGTTGAAGCCCATCACCTGGGGACGGGGCGGGGGGTTAACAGGACTGGGCGGGGGCGAGAGGATGAACACATAAGTTAGGTACTACTACTATAGGTGGCGATGCTAAAGTTAAGCGGGCTACACGTCAGACGAATATTCTCTCTAATCTCGGCCTTCATTACGCAGAGAGATATAATAATATGTATTAGAAGAATTTGTGTTTGTTTTCTATTAGTATTCTAGTTTATAATAGTAATATGATTTGTCCTCGACTAAAGGGCTTCACAATAATTAATCAAAATTCTGTTGTTGTCGTCGTCCGTATTACGATAATGAGGTTCGAAGGTCGCGCGGCTGACCTTTTCGGTTTCGTTGGCATACAGTCCCTCACCGATACTAAGAGAGCTCTCCTCAGCAGCTGTGTGGTAGGCGCAGTCGACCCAGTGTTCCGCCTGCCTCTCCTTGAACACATACTCGTAGGAGGTGACGCGTCTCTGGCGCGCTTCCTCCGTCTCCATGCGCGCGAACTTCACCTGCGGTAGAGGTCACGGCAGAGGTCAGAGTAGAGGTTAGTAATGGTGTAGAGGTCGGCGCTGAGGTTATTAATAGTGGTGTAGAGGTCAAAGCAGAGGTTATTAGTAGTGATGTAGTAATGGTACTAAATTATATATATATATATATATATATATATATATATCAGTATATATTATCATATGGTTATATATTTTGGGGATTGTACAGACGATGGAAGTATAAAAGAGTCACATACACAGAGTATAAACGAGGGTACATTAAATAGGCGAGGATAAATAATCCACGTGAATTGATGTCAATAGTTCAGAGACAGTTCCTGCACTTTTAGATTTAGCAACGGAACATTCCGTTACTTCCTACATTATGTTAGTACATCGCACTAGTTATTAGGGTACGTTTACACAGTACATATCCAAGAGGGTTCGTACTTTTACGACACAATGAAAAGGTGGTCGTAGATTATCCCAGATGATTGTCGGCGACGATTTTATTTACCGTCTAAACACGCCGCTCTCTAAAGACGAAATCGACGAACCGTGACGGCTTTGGCTTGATCGCCGCCGGTAGCCGCTATGACCTCCTTCTTGGCGATCTCTTCGAGGACGTCCATTGTGCGATCCAAGTGCTCGAAGCAGGGTTTCATCTGTACGACCCCCGCCAGCGAGGTCAAGTGGATCTCGTTGTCTCGAACGATGCCGGTGATGATGTTCTGGTTGAACGATTGCGGCGTCGACACCAGCATTTGTTTGTTGTAGTGCGAGGCCTCGAAGTAGGGATCCTGTCAGCGGGGTGGACGGGATTACGGATCATAATCTAATGATGCAGGCATATTTATATGCAAGTATGTGTGCATGTGTGCGCGTGTGTGTGTGTGTGCTGGGTTATTAAGTGTTATTAAGCCTCGGTTATAGGTCACTGAATATCGGTTCACAATACATACGTAATATATACTTATAAATGTCATATATATAAAAGTAAGCCAAAATATATACATATATATATACTATGTAACTAACATACCAAAACCAAACTCACACACCAATATACACATAAATAATTATATATATATATATATATATATATATATATATATATAAATATTCAAAATATACTATATATAAAATCAATACTACTACTACTACTACTACTACTACTACTACTAACCGATTCTTCCGGCATATTCTTAACGATCTGTTCACCCTTAGATAGACTGTAATTTGAAGTATTAGAATCAACTGCGAGTTGCATCTCTATCCTCTTCTGATTAGGTTTAACTCTGACCTATAGGGCGAGATGCAGGGGGTTAATAACTATTAACTCAGGCAGCGATTAGTTAGCGTTAATATAAGAGCGACTACATGATGATGATGATGATTTTAACTATATTTAATTATTATAATTATAAAATTCTAGAGTGTGACAATATTAGATAAAATAAAAGTAAGAAACGTAATTAGTACGGACAAGTATACATATAAAGTTCAGATATCGTGAACAAGAGGTAATTTTGTAGTTGTTTTCGATGTGATTATTTCACGTTTGTAGCTGTACGTTAATTAAGTAACATTTAATATGGGTTGACGTAATCGATGACATAAGTGTTGTGCTACAGAATGTGTGTGAAACTCTCGCTAGAGTTATTCTGTAGCGCACGCGTTGACCCCGGGTGTAAGCGTGACCTTGAGATGTTCGATGTTATCGTAGGGAACATTGTAAGGTCGCAACGGATACTGCAGCAGATACAGCGTATCGCGTAACTGTTTACTCAGAAAGACCGTCAACTCCTTTACGATCGGATCGTCTTCTTCCATCTCTATGTGTATATTAGGAGTGGGGTTAAGAGGTCTGGGGTTAGGAGGAATGATGTTAGGAGCTATAGCAGCTCAGGGCAATAGAAATAATACATATAATATAAGAAAAATATACACATAAACACATATAATATAATATATATATAATGGATATAATACTATATATATAATTCAAAAATGCATGCACGCACTCATACACACACTTTCTTTACATCGATGATACACACACAAATATATGTATATATATAAATATATATATTTATATATATATATATATATATATATATATATATATATTGTATCATATGATGTAATTCATTATGCTACTTATCATATTCCTAATAATATGAAAACACTCTCCGCCGTGATTCACCATTGACTGTGACGTAATATTCGCGCCCTCTCATAAGGTTAGGCCAAACCCACACCAATCGATCACATCACTTAATAAAAAATATGTCGGTTTTCATTATGCCGTTATTTTTACTCATATAATCGGCAATAAAACACACCATTAATCTATATATATTGTATATTCTTGTTATTGTGATATTATAATAATATACCATAATAAAAAAATAAGATAATTTTTTCAAGAATAATTCTTTAAAAATTATCTTATTTTCTTATTATTATGGTAGGCGATTATAAAAACTCGTACCTATTATGGTTACCATAATTATTATGGTAACAATACTATTATGATTACAGTAAACTTTTATAAAAATGCTTAACTTGTATGGTAACCATTACCGTGATAGATCGACAACTAGTTATGTAACATAACTTTAAGTTAAACCTATGTTGATACAATTATGCTTCTTTGTTTATGTTTATAATATAAACGTTATATAATAATACATTTTATAATAATAATAATTTAATTATTAAATGTAATATTATATTTATTAATATTATTATATTTAATATAGTATTACAATAATAATATTATTAATATTATATTAAATATAGCGATATTAAAAATGTAAATAATTACATTTAATACTAATATTTAATTGTATGTTTATAATATTATTAATATAGAATATATCTAAAAAATATAACTTTGTTAAATATATTATTATCTATATATGTTAATGTTTATATATGTTAATATACCATATAATTATATGAAATAAATGAATTTGTCAAATTAAATATTTTATAATATTTGAATATATATATATTATCAAAGAAATTAGAAAAAAATATAACAAATTTCATAGCCTCCTCAATGATTTTGCGAAGCAAAAATCGGAAAATCTTTGGCCTCCTTTATCTAGAATCCATAGATTTGTATTGTTAACTATAAATCTATGCTTGAATCTAAAGGAATATTAAGAGAGCATGAAATAGAATAGACATATGAGTTATCATAACATTAAACCAAACTTCCAATATTAATGAACTTACTTATTAAATAAGGATAATATCGGATACTATAGTTTATTTAAAATATCAATACAGAATGATGAATAATTATAATTGACATATATCAAGACCTATAGGTCCTATAGGAGCTCCTATAACCTCGAGGTTATATGAAGTATTGACACTACAGATGTTAAAATATATGTCACTATAAATGTTTTGATTTTTTGATCCACGAAATTTTAAAGGATACAGTTATACATTGTAACTTGATATTAAACAGAATAACGATACTACATCTATAAAAATAAATCTTTAAACATTAAAATAATAGTCTATGCGCCGACATCAGATTTTGATAATGAGTATATTGAACAATACTATAATACACTTCAATTTGTTATATGTATATGTAATACATGAATAAAACACATCCTTATCATATGAGGATATTAGAATTCTAAAATTGGTAAAAGAGAATCAATAACAATTAAAGAGACTCAATAGAGAACTAGGTGATTTATACGGTAAATCCTGTATTTAACAATACATGATAGAGGAACAAGACTTCTAGATTTTGCAAGATATAATTATATTGTTTTAGCAAATACTTAGGAAATAGAAATCATTAATAATAAGTATATGATATACCCCCAATGACATAGTAAATAATAATATAGATTATATCAAGGTTAACAACGTTTCAAGTAATGTATTAATATCGCTAAAATAATATATATATATATTTATATCAAAATATATTTACATCATAACCAAATAATGTTCGCGTCATATACATATATATATTACGCGAACATTATTTGGTTATGATGTAATTTAAAACCAGTTTAAAAACTAATATGAAAAAAAGAAAACTCGAAGGTGATACAATCTAGAAAATGTTATAGATGAAACAATTGTACCCATGGTTAATTGCAATTGTAAGTCTAATTTGGCGGAAAATCTTAATATGGAATTAACGTGGGATTATACTATTAGTGAAATAATCACAATTAATATTAATGACTTCATCACCTAAACAGCAAATGAAACAAATGGATTCTAGTAACTGTGAGTTAAATAACTGAAGTTATTATATACCTGATTACAGAAGAAATGTTGGATTCATATGATAAACAAATTATTCTAAAGCTAAATAGCTTGTTAAATAGAAATAATGAACATCGAAATATAACAAAATTAACAACGAAAATAATGGCAGAAGCGAAATAATAGTGGCTCAATAACATATGTCAATAAATAGATCATTATAGCAGTAACACTAAAATAAAGAAATCACATGATTTAGTTATAAAGTTATCATGAATAAAACCCACGAACAGTAAATAAATTCGATACTAGATATACGTGGTAATTTCCTTACAGAAGAAGAATATATCAAAAGTAGACGGAGGAATACTGCAGTTAAATAATTCATCGATGTAAATAAAATCTTTTATTTACATCGATGAGTTAATTCTATAAATACGAAATAAATGGTAAAGTAGAGGTGATCGTAATGTACTAAACAAAACATTGATGAATATGTAGAAGAGGAAGAAAGTTCCGAAAACAGCACACTAAAAGCGAAAGTAATAGAACATATATAACATATAAAATGGTATATCTGCTGACATAGATCAAACTCATTCAGAACGTATAGCACATTGATATGGGAAACTGTGATATTGACAACATTTTGGAAAAAAATCCATAGGTTTCACTTTACCCAAAACTTACTTAAAACAGATTTTCGTTTCGCCAAATAAATTGATGTACTAGCATTGCTAGTCTAGAAGGAACATAAATTACAAACTCGGTGCAAAAGTTAGATAAAGCGAAAGCATACTTGAATGTGTTTATGTAAGTAACACCAAACTAATGTTCAACAATAGTGCTCATACAACCATCAAGTTAAAAATCGAAGAAATCGTGAACTCTTTTAATATATAAGTTCTTATATTTGTGAATAGGGTTCGATGAATAAACATCTTCTAGGCAAAAGCCAGCCATGCATTCATACAATTAAAATAATATGGTTCCGTAAACAAATTAGACTGAAACATAGTCCGAATATTAATTTACTGATAACTTCGATACTTGTGTAATAGGGACAATAACCGCTGAAATAGAAAAGAATCATGAGAAACATTGTATGTAATACATGTCCGTAATTACGGATTATTAATAATTAGATACTTGGTGCAGCTTATATTCAGAAGTATGGTGAGTGAACATGTGATAAAAATGTAAGACTTTCATATACTGATCTACTAACAATTGTAAAAAAGCATAACATTATTTTTTCTACAAAGAAGTATGTTTGTAAATCCGAACGAACATACTATTAATGTTAATACTTCAACAACATTTTGAAGGCCACTGAAAAAGGGGAAGACCTAAGAAAACTTGGATAGGTATAATAGAGAATGGGTATCTCTATCGTCTAAGGGGAATCTTAAATAATTGTACACGATATATATCAATGGAGGACATTTGTAGATTGTGGGGTCTACCATTTTACAAAATACGGGAATGAGGTAACAAGGAACACAAAGTTGTGATACATTCTGAGGTTACACTTGAATCTGGCCGCCTAATAATTTTCATATTTTATGGGGCGTGTCTAACTTCTCAAAGATAATTAAATATTCAAATATTTAAATATAAATGACATTTCTGTAAATATTCAAATATTATAATATTAAAACATGTAAATAAATGTAATGAGTATTCAGATATATAGAATATATACAAGTATATACTAATATATTGTATATTGCACATTTAACATATATAATATTGTGATACGTATAGATATTATTTAAAATGTCTAAATAATCACATTTAATTAAATAAATACGAAAATATCGTATAAGAATTATTCTTCGAATAAATAAACATCTATTCAATACGCATATACACTTGTATAATAAGTTTATGATAGTATATATGTTATATATATAATTATATATGATTCATTTAACTTATATTTTACGATGATGCGTATTGATATTATTTAAATGGCAAAATATTCACATTTAATCAATATAAATAAGTATATATCGTATAAGAATAAATAAACAACTATTCAATACGTATATAAACTTGAATATTCAATATATTACTATGAATTATATTTATAATACTTATATAGTATATTATGTATTACACTTGCCTGACAATGTATTCATTTTAATTTACTAAATATAAAGTTTACAATCATAATTACACATATGGAAATATTGTTGTGAATTAGAGGCGCCATATTTATATGACCAATAGTTTATTTATAGGTTATGACGCGCTATCATATTAGAATAAATAAATTTAATTCTATTAAATAAAATATAATTATATGTTTTAATTTTATGTTTATATTTGTAATACATAACTATATAGAATGTGTATAGGCATATATAATATATGATATTACATTAACATATTTATTTTAATAACTTACTACATTTATCTTTATTTATCACATATAAATAATATTTATTTATTATTTATTAAGCATACCTACCTAAGAATTTATAAGAAGAATTAAAATGCATTAATTAAAATAAGTTTATTAATTATAAAGTTGAATATATATAAAACAAATAAATATTAAATACACACACATTTATATATATATATATATATATATATATATATATATATTAAATTAAATAAAGTACTATATTACATATATAATAGGTGAATATTTAATTTTATAATTATATTATTATTACGTACAATGTATGTGCAATGAACATCGTACATTGTACGTACAATGTTCGTCGTTGATTATAGTATACCATTTATATATATATATATATATATATAAGTTATAATTTAATAAATTCAGATTAATAAAGACAACAACATATACATTATCAAGACAACTATCTATAGAACAAATAACTTATATTAGATCTACATATGTATATATTAATTGTATGTAAATTATAATTTATAGAACAAATATAGAAATTTTATATAGATATAGTATAGAATTTAAGTTATAGAAATTTCTATTAATATATACATTGTAGAAAATGTACAGAATAATGAAGCTGAAAACATATACATTATGTTTGTTTTAATATATTTATAATAAATTCGTAGGTAAATTATATATAATGTATATATAAACTATATATATATGTGATAAATAAAGATAAATGTAGTAAGTTATTAAAATAAATATGTAAATGTAATATCATATCGGCCTAGTATATATGCCTATACACATTCTATATATGTATTACAAATATAAACATAAAATTAAAAAATATAATTATATTATATTTAATAGAATTACATTTATTTATTCTAATATGATAGCGCGTCATCACCTATAAATAAACTATTAGTCATATAAATATGGCGCCTCTAATTCACAACAATATTTCCATATGTGTAATTATGATTGTAAACTTTATATTTAGTAAATTTAAATGAATACATTGTCAGGCAAGTTTAATAAATAATCTACTATATAAGTATTATAAATATAATTCATAGTAATATATTGAATATTCAAGTTTATATACGTATTTAATAGTTGTTATATATTCTTATACGATATATATTTATTTATATAGATTAAATGTGAATATTTTGCCATTTAAATAATATCAATACGCATCATCGTAAACTATAAGTTAAATGAATCATATATAATTATATATAACATATATAATCATACACTTATTATTCAAGTGTATATGCGTATTGAATAGATGTTTATTTATTCGAAGAATTATTATACGATATTTCCGTATTTATTTTATTAAATGTGATTATTTAGACATTTTAAATAATATCTATACGTATCACAATATTCTATATGTTAAATGTGCAATATACAATATATTAGTATATACTTGTATATATTCTATATATTCATAATACTCATTACATTTATTTACATGTTTTAATATTATAATATTTGAATATTTACAGAAATGTCATTTATATTAATATATTTGAATATTTAATTATCTTTGAGAAGTTAGACACACCCCATAAAATATGAAAAGTATTAGTCGGCCAGATTCAATATCCACCCATTCTGCTAATATTAACCAAGTGAGATTATTTATTTTCTTTATATTTAACATATTCTATTTCATATTAGGATTTAATCTTGGTTAACAATTGACAATATGAAATTTAATCTAATGTTTAAGATGTAATAATAAAGCTTATATTATTTTACACATTTGAAATACAGTCTTAATAAAAATACTGCTACTGTCTGTAAATGTCTAATTTCCAGAAGTTTCCATATATTATACTAGTCAAAAACTAAATATTTTATATAAAATTATTAAAATGAAATATCTCATTAGGTTATAATTCATTTCAAATGATAATTCTTATATTAAATAATTACTCTATTACTATATTAATATACATGCTATATAATTAAATAAATAATTTGTTCGAGGTTTATTATTAGAATTAGTTTAGAACTAGTTTATATAATAAGACAATCGATGGCAGTATCATATATATAATAATTATTATAAGTATATATACAGTGCTCAATTTGATATATTTATATAAATTTTGTTAATTAAAAAATAAATTTACAATAATTATTTCATTTTTATTTCATTTATATATAATAGCAGACATTTGAGAGAAATATTCTATTTATTAAAAAGTATGATATCCAGTAGTATATTAATATTGAAAAATAAGTATATACAAAATATATCATAAATCAAAACTAAGATATACAAAATACTGATAATCAAATTTAATTTATTCATTAATTCAAAATTATATTATAAAAATATCTAATTATGATAGAAAAATTATAGTTACTTAGTTACTTAGTCCCGTGACGTCGCCATCGTAGGGGGAACACATGATAATGAATAGCACAACTTTCTCCATTTCGAACGATCTTTTGCAATATCTAAAAGTTGCCTAAGAGAAAGATGGGAAAATTCGAATATATCATTCATCCAATTTCTTTTAGGTCTTCCTCTTTTCCTTTCACCTTCGACATATCCATGAAGAATAGTATTAGCTAACGAATCGTGACGAGTTATATGTCCGAATTTGGTCATTTTTCTTCTCATGATAATATCCAGAAAAATTATAAGACATGGAATTAAATTTAATATTATAAAAAAATATATAAATTAAATTATTACTGGCATAATTTTATAACGTAATTAAGAATATGTATCCATTATGTATATACAATGTAAATAAATATCAATCATACAAAAATATTTATGTAATGAATATTAATAAAGTTAGAAAATATTTAACATTTTATTTGCATATAATATAGTAGAGCTTATTAATTTCAAAATGATAAAGTTCCAAAATATAAGAAAATATATAATTGATGCGCTTCTTTAGGACATGATGCGTTCCTCAAGGACATGAAGCATTTGGCTGCAGTGATGTCTATACATATGTAATCAATCAAGTACAAAAACTGTAAATATAGAGGCTTAATGTCAAGCTTGTGATAAAAAAAACATTAAACATTAAAGTAGGTACAGATATACATATATATACATGCGAAGCAGTAATAACGTAACTATATATATATATACATTATGTAAGACTCATTGACGATTAACATAAATTTAGGTAGTAATAATAATAATAATAATATAGTTATGTAATAATTAAATAATAGATCGGTAGTATTATATATATATATATATATATATATATATATATCAGACAGTAATTGACTAAATTTCATGATATTCATGGGCGTATACATATATATATATTATTTACATTGAATATAGCAAACATTCGTAGATATATAAAGTTCGCGCATGAATAATAGAATCACGACGGCTAGCCAATCAAAGGCGTTCTTATATACAGGGCAGTCAATAGAGGGACAACGACAACAATGGGGATAGAGATAGAGTGGGGGGGGGCAGGGAATGGGTAGGTTCACTGATTGCAGCACTTCGTTCTGACGTTACTCTCCTGTTTGATATCGATACGAGTGTTGGCCGCATGACCCGTGGTTTCTTTGTTGGGCGTCTGAGGGTGGTAAGGTAATGGTTAGAGTCGAAGGGGTTCACTTGATTTGTTTAAAACAAATCTAAAGAATATTGACGAACTTATTCGTTGATTTTATTATAGTAAAAATAGTTGGTATAAATAAGTGATGATACAAATATATACTTTAGTAATTCGCTTTCATTTTCCACAAACATTGACATCTAATATAAATAATGGTAAAATAATAAATGAATAATGTAATAATATATGTATATAACAATGAATATATATGATAATGTTATTATCATTATGCTTTAAAAAATCCCTGATTAATGTTAAAATATGATAAGATAAATAAGATAATATATAATTAATAATTTAATATTAAATTTAATTTAAATAAATCCATAATAAAATAATAATATGTTAATTTTATGTATGCCTGTACTAAATTAAAATTAATTAAATAATTAATGATTTAAGGGTGGAGGCCTAAGTTAAAATATGTTTAATATTTTTATTTTAATAATATATTAAAAAATTTTACACCCATTAAAATATTAAAATAATATTTAGAAGTGATTTTATATAATTATGTATAAATAAATGATCGGCTCTCGTTAAAACCATGGATGCCTTAATATGAGAGCGGCTTTAAATGGACATTAGAGCCATATGGTTATAAGTGAAAACTTCTAATCTAAGTTCCTGGATGGGATGAAACAAAATAAAATAAAAATAATTGTGTATTACATATTATCCATGTTTAGTATCTTATTTATAAATTTATAAAATTATTTTTGAGTATTAAAGTGTTTTATGAGCATAATTGGTATAGTAATTATTTGAAATTGTATATATTATATTTATTTATATATAAAACTTTGAATGCAATTTTCTCATTTTTACTTTTTAATTTAGTAACGTGTTGAATACTTTATTATTTTTATCTGAAATGTATACAATAAATGTACATCTATATGAATCCTATAGGATGTATTATTATATTTTGTATTAATTAAATAAATGATGGTAAACTTGCATTTTAATGAAAAAAATAAATATTTATCTTTAATTGAGACTATTTTGTATACACCATTTTAAATTAATTATATTTATATAAAGCCATTATATATATGATGGAAGAAATATCTGTTGAATGAAAACAAAATTATGTAATTATTTCTATTAGTTATTTATCATTAGCATTTTTAGATAGAGCTAAAAATAGCATTGTTTTTGAAAACATTAGCCTAAAGTTAATAATATAAATGATTAATAGAATTTAAATTATAATAAAATCAATAAAACCAACACAAAATATATATATATATATTTATAGCATTCATATGTGTAATAAACATGTGAAATTATATCCGATACACACACAATCTTTAATGAATGTATTTTCCACGATAATTGCAAAATATTCTTATTAGATCATGTACAATTTTTATGATAATTTATGCAATTAACGGGGTATATTTACAAGTACAATCGACCTTGATTTGTCAATCAAATTAGAATTATAAAAAATTAACCGATTAAACATACGTTTCTTAAATATTACTCGAAACACAAATAAACTTAATATAAAATTTCCAAAATATTATTAAATGCATATCTACGCTTTACACCTAAAGCAAATTATAACATAAATCCATACTTTAAAATAATTTATGTAGTTTTTACTCGATAATTACAAAAAATAATCAATCTAATGAATTCCTATATATTTGTTCATGATAATCGTGCATACGTAAACTTTGATATAATACAACGAAAATATCACAATATTTTTCCCTATTTATTATTATATTTATTATTCCAATATGGAATGGAATACAATATATAATGTATACAACTATATATAAATCAATAGAGATTTGATGATGTAGAAACAAATATTATGCCAAGCAAAGTTATATCACACCATATCTACTGAATGTTATTACCATTAACTTAGGTGATAGTAGTATGAATCATCTAAATACATGTAGAATTCATATAGTGGTCACTAATTTTAATCCAATATTTTTAAATTCCTATCTAAATCAATATATACTTTTCTTATTTATTTCATAAGTAAAATTAAATGATATTAGAAACCACCACATATCAGTCGTGATCAAATGTAAAATAGAAAATCTACTATCTATATATATCTATTATTAAAATCTCTCATTTATATTTTAAAAACTGTATTTTTTATTTCCAATCATAAATAGTAGTAGGTTATCACCGGAGTGAAATATATTTCCTTCGGAAAATCTTTGGTAGAAACAGAATAGTTCATTTCAATAAGGTCATATATATATATTATTTGTACAATGTAAATGTTGTTAATTATTTTTTTACATTTGTATAAAAATACATTTTAGAATACGAATAAATGTATTTTCATATTTAATTTTAATATAATAGATTTTAATATAAAGTATTAATTTGACATTCAATATTATATCGATACTTATCTGCTAATTACATACACATATACATATATAATACTATTATTTTAAAGAAATAAATGTAACTAGTGTAATTTATGTATTTTGTGTAATGAAATAAAAATAGATTAAATTCAGATATGCTACATATACATATATATATATATATATATATATAGTATTAATTTGACATTCAATATTATATCGATACTTATCTGCTAATTACATACACATATACATATATAATACTATTATTTTAAAGAAATAAATGTAACTAGTGTAATTTATGTATTTTGTGTAATGAAATAAAAATAGATTAAATTCAGATATGCTACATATACATATATATATATATATATATATAGTATTAATTTGACATTCAATATTATATCGATACTTATCTGCTAATTACATACACATATACATATATAATACTATTATTTTAAAGAAATAAATGTAACTAGTGTAATTTATGTATTTTGTGTAATGAAATAAAAATAGATTAAATTCAGATATGCTACATATACATATATATATATATATATATATATATATATATATATATATATATATATATATTTATTATGCAAAGCACATTAATAATATTAGTGCATAATTATTGACTTGGTGATTCATATTATTGATAATTATTTATATAAGAACTCAATACAAATAAAGTACAGTAAAGGTAGTAATTATTCACATATATACCATGAAGATAATGTAGACATACCTAATGTATATATATATATATATATATGAATATTTAAGTAGACAATATTATGTTAATATGAATTTTCAATGTTCTATATAATTATTTTAGTTGGTCAATTGTATACACTAACATATCGAATACAATAATTTATTTTATTATTTAATTTTAACACTAAATACATTAAATCTATAAATATGCGAATTTAGTTGATATTGTTTTTAAAAATATAGTAATTTTATAGATATATATTTAAAGAAGTATATAATAATATATATATATATATATTATTTATATATTTAAGAAATTAAAAATACTTGAATACTCATAAAAATATTAATATATATAGTAATATAAAATAATATACTACATATTAAAGTTGATAGTATGTATAATTTATTAATATTAAAAACAATATTAACCAATAATATTCAATATTAACCAATATTCATAATTATAATATAGGTAATATATACAAAGATTTTTCAAAATAATTAATAATTATTAATGAACCATTACTAATATATAACAAAGAAATGGGGTACTTTGGTTTAAGGGTATATACAGGTTATTTTTTCAATGTAATTAGATATGATTTTTTTTAAATTCAAAATCTCATGAAATAATTAAGATTTTTACATAATTTAAATTGCATTATATTAATATTCACAATGTTAATATAATGATTTAATTTAATTTTAATTAAATAAGATTTCTAGTTTAGAAAATATTTATATTTTAAAAAAAGGCTCCATTTAATAACTAATATTTAAAAAAAAAAATAAAATTATCTCTAATTCTAAATCTAATTTCACATATTTTCATTATATAATAGTGGACATACTGTTGAAATTTAAGATTCGTCGATTATTGGTCTAAATTTAGCATTTTCTATGCAGAAAATTAATATTCTGAGATAATCTATGTGAAAGATTGACTATATTTTTTGTCTGCTTTTGGACTCTATTATGGTAATTGTCATTATTTATTAAAATATCTATATTATTGTTTTTAAATTTTTTAAATTACTAAATTAAAACTATTGAAAAACAATATTACAATATCAGTAATTTTGTGGCCATTTTCTTTTATAAATAATTTTATTAATATAGGCTGTATTCTAAATCACATTTTGTATACTTTATAGAAAGTGTTAACCTATAATATTTTGACATGTTGTAGAGTATATATTCAATATACTATTTTAAAAATAAAAACATTTAAAAATAATAATTTGAATACCCGTATATCCCCTTAACCACAGAAGTCTCGAAACGTTTTTCTGCGGTGATAACGGAGGATCGAAACGTCGTTAATAATACTTATATCATATTTACGCATTTCTACAATAAACGTACATTATATTTCTGTGATCATTTTGTAGATTAAAATGCTTTAAAATACTTTTACATGATTATATTATATTAAATGAATGCACTTTATTGTCACTTTTCATTATTAATTATTTATAAAATAATAAATAATTAATTATATTATGTCTTAATATATAATTAAAAAGTATAATACAATATTTCTTGTAGATAATAAAAGTACACTTATATTATAATATAATTACAAAATACCTATTAACCTTTATTTCAATTAAAAAAAAAAACAAATATATTAAAATATATCATTGGATATTGAATTATATTTAAAACATATTATATATTCTTTGAGTTTTTATTATCTTCAAAATAAATATAATTTGTTATGTTAAGAAATCAATGTTTATGTAGAACTGCGTATTTGAAAATTAATACTACTAATTATCAAAAATATACAAAATTATACGACGGTTTAACAACAGAACAGTGTATTTATGCGGCGCTTAAAGAGTTAAATGCTATAAATATTTATGAGATGAGTAAAACTAACTTATATTGCATGTAATGTAATAGAACATTGAAAATATTATTACAAATATTATATAAAAATACGACAAATACCTATTTCAATGTGGATACTACTGTCAGCAGGGGTCTCTATTAATGACATTGCATAGATGGCAGAATTATATCTTTGCTTTGCAAAATATTTGATATATATATAATTATATATAATATAAATTATATTACAATAATTATTTAATAACTTTAATTGAAAGATCTAAATAACTATCAGATTTAAGACAATAAAGTGAATTTAATAAAAAATACAATTAATAATTTAATAAACAAACAATTTTATTTATTTATTAACTCTTTTCGATTCATAAGAAACTGAGCTTCTGCATCAGTGAATTTATGTTTTTAAGATTATAAATATTATATTATTAATCAATTTTCGCATGTGCAATTGTCACGGGGAAAAAATACATTGAAATAAAATTATACAATACGATAATGAACATGATAAATTGTTCACATTTTGTTGCGAAATTATCACTGAAAAACTACATAAATTATTTATATGAACCTATGATATATTATAAATGAATAACTAAATTAACTTATTATATTATGATATTATAATATATATATATAAACTTATATATAAATTAAACGTGATATATTTATAATATAAATATATATATATATATATAAACTTATGTTATATAATATCTTTATACAATAATCTTATATAATATACTTTAAACATAATTTAAAATTAAAAATTACTATAAAATTCTATAATAAAGTAGTGTTTAATGACAATATATTTCATTGTTTAATTCTGAGTAGCGAATATAAATTAAAATTAGAGAGATAATATTTTATTATTCATATATATTATAAATAGATCATAATTCTAAATTTATCAAAATATCAATGTACAAAGTTAATATACAGAAATATACTATTAAGTACATTCTTGTATGCATAAATTAGAAAAAATAATTTCACAAAATAGAACAAGTTCATAATTAGAATTTTGTTTAATTATTGCGATAAAAATATATACTTTTACGATTTCTTGAATTATCTGAGATAATTTTAACTGATGTGAATGGCGCTTTTTGTAATTTTATATTAGTTATATTTAATAAATTAATTTAGAGTATTATTTAATGAAAGATGAAATATAATTTATATACAAAAATAAATATGACTTATTATATATCATTTAAACAATACTTAGTAAATATTATTTACCCATAATATCAGTGAGCAGAAATGACATGTGTTTACATGTAATAGATATGCACTATTCATAAATGCATCAGTCAATAATTGGAATATTGCCAACAAATGTAAACTAAATATATAGAGAAATACATTTCTGAGAGGTTTAGGTATATAATTCTATATAACTATATAATGTATATCTAAAAATAAATAAATGTTTTTTTTTATAGAATTATTATTATATAACCAGTATTATATGACTAAATATACACAATACAAAATATTTCTTGAAATTATATATATATATATATTTCTTTGTATTAAAAAACATTATTAGATTATATCATAAATTGCTATCACTGAAATATAGAAAATATAATTATTATGTATATATATATTATTTATTTATAAATCATGATGTTACTATTTGTGTATATATATATTATATTATTTATTAGAAACATGCTTATTAGTTATAAATATCACCTGTACCAGAGTGTGAAAATCGGTAATAAATATATTACTAATATAAAATGATACTAAATATAGCTATGAAATAAACGATGATTCAAAAAATATAAATATTATTATAATTATTTCTTATTTTATACTCCTATAAAATACTACTTTAAGGCTCTATTGCAGTGTACATGCTGACCACATTTTTCAGATGTTTTCAAAATACAATGTATATAGATATAGGAAAATATATGTCTATTCAGAATACTTGTCATGATAGAACTATTATCTGTATTGAGTCACTTTTTTGTGTATAGTATACACATTATATAGTACAACAGTATTACAATAGAACATTCATAATATATTTCATAAGAATATTTTTTTTTTTAATTATTATTTATAAATTAACTTATGAAACTATTTGAGATATTATTTTTATAATATTCTATTGTAAATATGATATCCATATAAATATATTTTCTATAAAGTAATACAAATTATCAAAAAATATCAAATAGATTTTCCTGTAGAGCAACGAATGCATACACAACTAGAGTGAAAATATTGATCTCTGAGTAATATGCGTTTAAAATTTCATAGCATAATATTTGTAATAATTATTTCTTAACTTTTATAAACTTAATTATTATCTATCACATTACATTTATAAATGACTATAATGATGTGTATAATATATAATAGTATCTATATAATAATGTATAATAAATATTACTATATTCATATTATATAAAAATGTATATATAAATTAAAAATATTTCTACCTTTTTAAATATAGTAGGATCATAAAAACATGTTTTTATGTGATTTATATATTGTTTTTGGATGCAAATTTTTCATAGATACTAAATTACACAAGTAAATTATAGTTTTATGGAATAATATTTGTTATTTATTTAACCATTTATACACTGCGATAGGGCCTTAAGAGTACTTATCAACCATATTTCAACTCAAAATGTTCACATAATATAAATTATATATAACTTAATAAAAAATAAAATTGAAAATAGTAAAAAACCAATTTTTGATTACTATGATAAATATCCACTAATAAATATTTATATGCATTAATAATATGTGTTTTATTATTATTTAAATGATGCTAAATGATTTATTGAATTTGTTTGAATTATATATCTCAAACTATTTACTGATTTATTATTTGTAATATGACTGAATGGATGGCTTAACAATATGGTAGTGCATATAGTATGTGATACTGGTATATCATTATATATATCTATTTATAATGGTTAGTATGGTTAGTTTTAGTATACATATATTGAATGTATAAATTCTATTCATTCATATATATATTGACCATATTCATATGTTTATTTGTGGACACAAATGCAAACATAGATTTGTTATTGTATAATATAATTATTATTGTTCCCCATTGTTGTATGCCATTAATATATAGTTATCCTGTGAGATACTGTGAGAGGCAATTGTACATATATTGATCACAGATAAATACTTTATAATATACATTATTCATATATGAATATATATATATATATATATATATATATATATATATATATATATTTACATATCCATTACATATAGTATACATATGAAGCTAAACTAGCAGTATACAATAAACTGCAATGGTGATATTAAAATACACTTAAATAGCCTGTAAACTTGAATTGTGAGCAATATAGTTTTACATGGAAAATTTATATAGGTAATAAACTCAGAAATAAACTGTGAGCTTAAACTGTGTACACAGGTTGCTTCTAAATGACCTTTCTATAAATAGAAATACGATATCATTAGCTACAAATGCTGTAATTTATATAAATTAATATAACACTACTCGCGTGTATACATGGATGAGTAATAATGGAAATGAGAGAGATAGAGAGAGAGATTTAATAATAGAATAATATTCTAACCTTGTTCAGAATCGCTTGAGCTAAATCCATGAAAGCTTTTTCCACATTGATATTACTTTTGGCGCTGGTTTCCAGGAAAGGAATGGCATTCTCTCTCGCAATCTACGGGTAGTATGTTAGTGGTATGTTAGAGACCTCGTGTGTGTCAATATAGGCATGCGTGTGTGCAAGGATTTGTGTGAACCTCTTCTCCTTTCTCCTTCGGCACCTTTCGTTTACTTTCATCCATATCACATTTATTTCCTAGTATCATCTTCTCGACATCTTCGTTCGCATGCTAAATATAGAACACTCTATTATATCAACAATGTTACAATCATTAATATACATATACATATTATATATATATATATATAAGTTTAATGAATAATAAATAGCAAACTATATTTATATTTCGTATCCATTTGGCTATATTTTCAAATGTCCGCCAGCTTGTGATGTCATATACTAGCATTATGCCCATTGCCCCTCTGTAGTAAGACGTGGTTATTGTATGAAACCTTTCTTGACCTGCAGTATCCCTATAGTAGTAGTAGTAGTAGTAGTAGTAGTAGTAGTAGTAGTAGTAGTAGTAGTAGTAGTAGTAGTAGTAGTAGTAGTAGTAGTAGTAGTAGTAGTAGTAGTAGTAGTAGTAGTAGTAGTAGTAGTAGTAGTAGTAGTAGTAGTAGTAGTAGTAGTAGTAGTAGTAGTAGTAGTAGTAGTAGTAGTAGTAGTAGTAGTAGTAGTAGTAGTAGTAGTAGTAGTAGTAGTAGTAGTAGTAGTAGTAGTAGTAGTAGTAGTAGTAGTAGTAGTAGTAGTAGTAGTAGTAGTAGTAGTAGTAGTAGTAGTAGTAGTAGTAGTAGTAGTAGTAGTAGTAGTAGTAGTAGTAGTAGTAGTAGTAGTAGTAGTAGTAGTAGTAGTAGTAGTAGTAGTAGTAGTAGTAGTAGTAGTAGTAGTAGTAGTAGTAGTAGTAGTAGTAGTAGTAGTAGTAGTAGTAGTAGTAGTAGTAGTAGTAGTAGTAGTAGTAGTAGTAGTAGTAGTAGTAGTAGTAGTAGTAGTAGTAGTAGTAGTAGTAGTAGTAGTAGTAGTAGTAGTAGTAGTAGTAGTAGTAGTAGTAGTAGTAGTAGTAGTAGTAGTAGTAGTAGTAGTAGTAGTAGTAGTAGTAGTAGTAGTAGTAGTAGTAGTAGTAGTAGTAGTAGTAGTAGTAGTAGTAGTAGTAGTAGATGTAATATGGTATAATAAATTATTACAATAAAAGTAGAAAATTATGTTAGAAATATAAAATATAGAATCATGACTTGCTAAAATAATATAACAAATGATAAAAATAGATAAATTATATGAATAAAAAGAGTCACATTAATATATATAACTAATTAACTATTAAAAAAGAAGGTTATTTATATAAGAGGTTACATTACTCATAGTATTACTCATTGTTCAATTATTCATATTATTATTTACCATAAGTGAAAATATTCTAAATATATGATTACATTTATCTATTAAACGTTTATTAAACGTTCAAATTATAACGTTAATTATTATTTAATACCATATCTGCAGCTTTATCTTTTTACCTCCAAGTTCAACAGTTTTGATTTTGAAATCAATACCTGTATATAAAAGTAAATAGTTACAATTACTAAATACAAATATATATAAATTTCACATTTAAATAAAATTAATAAAGTATGATATATATATATATATATATATATATATAAATAAATAGAAGCAACTTGTACTTTAGCATGTAGAGATAAACAACTATTCACTTTTGTGATCTATTTCACTAAATATTTATATTTTTCGAGATTACTTAGTATAGACTAGTGATGTAAATGATGCCGAGATGAGACTTTTGGTTATTGATGCTGAGCCGAGACTTTCATATTCGGAAAAAAGGGCCCGGTCCGAACCGACTCTAACCAAACGAGCCCGAGCTGAGTTAAGACTCTTACAAAACATAACCAAGCCGAAATTATGCTTTTTTGAAGTTACATTTTAATACTAATTTTTATATATTTCACATTTAAATCAATATTAAAATTAATCTGAGCCAACTTGGCGATTCAGTGAATAATAATGTAAATTTCATCTAATGATATAAATAATATCGGATGATATAGAAATGAGACTCTAGCCAAACGAGCCCGAACCGAGCTGAGACTTTAGGTAACTGAGACTGCAACAATGCTTTAGATTTGAGCATCATATACATCACTAGTATAGACTAAGTAAATTATTACTATATAATTGATTATATATTGATTCAATGTTATTGAATATTTGATTTTATATTAAATTTACTTATATAAAATTAAATAAGAATAATATTTATATCAAATTCAAATTATATTTATAAAGATTATTTATATAAGATAAATATGAAAACAATTATTTAGTTACTAAAATAAGGTTGATATATATATTATATATAATATATATTTATAAGTTATGAAAATATAAGTCTAACTTATTAACTAAATTAAAAAAATAATAAGTTAAATGAGAAAATAATCAGAATTTAGAATATGAACATACGCAGATATGATATCTTTTTTGTAGTAAATATGATATCACAAATAATTTAAATATTAGGAGGTAATATAGAAACATTTATTTAAAAAAAAAATGTTGCATGATATAAGCAACAATTATAACAGACCTGTAAAATGTATATAATTACAAATTCATATAACATATAGGTCAAATACTTTCACAATGATGAAATGTAGCTCACCGAAAAGTATAATCTATTAACAGTGTTAATAGATTATACGTTATATATATGTTAATTTAACACCATTCCATATATGGAAATATATGTCAAAAATATAAAATAAAGTAGAACTGAAGATTTACAACTTTATATTACATAACATCCATAAGCTGGAAGTTGAGATAAGCGTTTAATTTGCGGAAATATATATATGGAATTTATTTCAAATAGAAATATCTTGTAACTTAACTTATATGATAAAAGTTATTAAAATATTTTAAATATCTGACTATCTGTGAAGAGAAAAACGAGTTATTGAATATTTGTAAGTTAATCGCATATTAATTAATGTTCGATAAAGAGAGCGATTGGTGATGTTCATTAGCGAGACACCTATGAAAGCAATATACTCATATCATGAGAGTATATTGATTTTGTCCTAAAAAATATATCATAGCGAGTCACATTAGACATGATTACATAAGTTTTCATATTTATAACAATACATAAGGTACCTGGTCTAAGCGACGAGCTATTTAAAAAAAACGACCCAAATGAAAATATTGTAGCTCTCAATATCCATAATTTTGTGTGTATATTATTTCTATATTCTATATATGCCAGTGTAAGAAATATATACTTCGTAATATAGTTTTCGTATAAACCTCCACCACAGATGCAGATTATATCGCTTTTTTATTAACATATCGTAGCTTTAATCCAAAATAATAATAAAAAATTGAAATTTCCCTCCACATATTTATTAATAAATTTTATAGGGAAATTTACAAAAAATATAATATTTATATATGATATAGGCTATATCATATAGCTAATATAATTCATATTATAAAATATTAATAATCTCTAGAATAATTATACATCTATAAATATGACAAATAATATTACACAAATAAATATCCAAATAATATTAGCAACTAATATTTATTAAATATTAAAGAAAATAAATCTATATTATGAATAGAAACTATGTTTTAAAAGAACGACATTTTTTTAACGAATTATACTATTGTAATTAATGAAATTTATGTTTACTAAAAATGAATTACTAAATTCAATTACTATCTTTAACATAATCATTATTTTAATAATTATGACTATACAATAATCATAATCAAATTATTATTTGAAAACGGTTAACATATAATATATTTAATTCATAACACTATAAAGTATAGTGACTATAAATTATATTATAATATAATTTTATTTTTAAATATTATATAAAATATGATACATATATATTTATAAACTATATATCATATATTATCATAATATAATAATTATATGATTATCATAATCATTAAATTATTTAAAGAATACATGTAACATCAAACATAATATATTATTAAATGTTTTGGATAATATTTTTAGTAAGTTCAACTACATTTTTAAACAATTGTTTATCTATGATATTAATTTATAATTTCATTATAGTAATTACGTATTATAATAGGATATAGTTATATTTAATACAATATTTTTATGAATGTAAAAAAATAAATAAAGACATTTTCAATATTAAACCTATTGTGGAGATAAATGTAGTATTAAAAGCATCATCCGAGAACCTAAATAAAAGACATGTTTTACCAACACCTGAATCACCTATTAACAATAATTTAAACAGTAGATCATAAGTCTTTTTAGCCATTATATTTAAAAAAATTTAAATTGCAAAAGAATGTTTCCTGCTGTCAAATTATAAAACAACCGGAAGTAGGAAGAAATTTATTTTAATCGTTAATAAATGTTATATTAATATTTATATATTATTTAATATTATTAATTATGTATATGTATATTAGTATTATTATTAAATTAAATTAGTTATATATTATGTTATTAATTTTATTCGAAATATTTTTATCATATTCACTAGGTGTCGCTATTTATATGTCACGTGGAGTTAGTTTACTTTAAAATCTTCTGTCATTCCACGCTTTTTCATTCTCGAATATCTTTTGATAGCGTTATGTCTCAAGTATGTATTATTGATATATTATTATTTATTTACTATTTTATCTTTAATTATTATTTTAATATTTACTAATTTGTATGTTACAAAATCCTATAATGTTCACAATATAATATAAATAACTAGTATTAATACAGGTAAACACTACAATTTAAAATTTAAATTAAGTAATGTTTTATTATAAACTTTATATAATAAATATCTAGCTTTTTATATATTGTTTTAATTTACAAAAAAAGGCGGGAAACAAATATTTGAAACAACAGTGATAAGTAGATATGTAAATACATATATAAATAAAGTCGAGATAACAACATTTAATGTTACATTATGAAAAATCTCTTATCTATAAGATAACAAAATGGATAATTTGATACTTTTAAAGTAACTTTATAGGTATAATGTGTACTATCGATACCGGTAGCCAGTAACCTCGTACGAGTAATTTGGTACGACTTGTTAAATTTAATTTATTTCATAATAATACAGAACTGTATAATTAATTCGTACGAGTAATTTCGTACGACTTGTTAAATTTAATTTATTTCATAATATTACAGTTTTTATACTATTATATATAATAACTTATTATATATTGATATCATATATTGTATTATATATATATATTCGTATAAGAACTGTATACATATGAAATAAATAAAATTTAATAAGTCGTACGAGATTGCTAAATAAGTCGTACGAAATTACCTTGTACAGGATTACTGGTATTATCGATACCCTTACGTAATTTTGTAAGGGTGTACATTTTAAACTGACATTTTTAATATGTTTCATATAAGTTGTAGATGATATTGATTTAATATCGATTAATCAATATTTATGTAATAAATCTGAAAAACTATATATGAAATATGTAAATTTAAAAATTGAAATACAAATTTCATAAGCATGTCAATAGTATACTTGTACTCGTGATAATTTTATTATAATATATTACAAAAACTGGGAGATTACCTATTATTAATTAAATAGGTATATATTTTAATGTAATTTTAATTGTATATTTTAAATATATACACGTTTGTTTAAATATATAATGTGATTTTTTACGGTTACAGTAATAAGTTGGTACATTTAAACACATAATTAGGTTGTAATTAGAGTACCCATCAAAATAAAATAGCGGCATATATAATCGTAAGTGATTCGTCGGCATATATTTAATAGGAATACTTCGACAAATATTGTATTGAAATAATTTGATACATATATTCTAAAGGAATACATCCACAAGCATTTAGCCTCCATTATATTGTAGCGGGCGTTTTAATTACAACCTAATTATATATTTGTTTAAATGTGTCAACCTATTCCAATTACCATTTATTACTCATTGTAAGGGTTACAATTGTATATTCAGCGCAATCAATAATAATCATAATTTAAATTATTTCATTCCTTATATTATACAAAATTATGATATATAATTTTTTTTTTATATAGATTCTAAATTTGTCATTAACTGTTAATCTAATAATATAATCTTGTGGTTAGGTAGAAAAGTTAATCAAGTTTGAAAATTAATACCTTATCAGTTTATAAAAGATGCCATTGAATACAGTTTTATTGATTAAAACATTATTTAAACCTATATTCGAGGATATAATTGGTATATAAACTGAAATAGAATATTTTTCATAAATTATATCAATTAAAATCTTTAATTTATAAAAATATATTGATAATAAAATTCTTAGTAATAAGTTATTACTAATAACCTACCTGTATAATTTCTAATTTTATAAGCATAAAGCGAAATATCAATTAAACATTTACACAATTTCAAAATAGAAAATATTGTAATCAATAATATTTTTTATATAACAAATATTATATATAAAGATTTTGCAACACAAATATATGCCACTCCCTATTTATTTAAGTTTTCATAAGGTGCTGATGTATCAACCATAGAAATGTATATAATAATTATATAATGAATATAAATAATATCTAATTGAATTAAATCACTTACTTATTTCGTCAAAATTTCATCAGAATCGTTTAAATGCAATATTATATTGAACATAAGAATATAAGTTTTACTTTATATAACAATTTAATTTCACCTTTATCACATATCATTCCTTAAGAAAATCTTTCTATATATATATATATATAAATAAATTATATTAAATATAAATACACATTATATTGTACATAATTTAGTATAATTTTCAGACAATTGTATTTAATGATTTATTTATATATATATATTAATTTAATATTTATGTGTTTATTTACACGTCAATATAATAAATATTTTATTTCATATCACTAATTAATAATTAGCAATTATTTACCTGAAAATGTGTATATAAACAGTAAATAGATAATATTTCTGGCATTATTGCAACATGACTTGCATAATATAAAAATAGATATTCTAATTTATTATAAGTCCTTGAATATAATCTCTTTGTACTATCTTTGATCAATCTATGTAATTCATAATGATAAAAAGTTACCTTGGATCTTTAATTATTCTATAGATAAAATATTATTTAATATTTAGTATTTTGTTTATATATATATATATATGTATATTATTTATAAGGATAATCAATATCAATTAGTGAATACATTATAGGCATTGTGAAAATAATAATCAATAATATGATAAATTACTATTGGTTTTACCTGTTATACATTTATGTTGTTATGACAATATATTAATGTGGTTATATTATTTTTATTATACATCATTTGTATAATGTCAGTCAAACAAGATACACGTAAATCCTCTCTAAGTAAGACAAAACCAACAATTAATTCTAAATCTATATCATCGAACAAGACTAGATTAGCACCTATAGCTTCTATTAAACCTAATTATTCTAAAGTATCCAGTTCTACAAGTGATATATTAAAATCAACCAGACCCAATAGTTCCAATAGACCTAAATCAAATGCGTCTCTAGAACGCCCACTTTTACTACCTATTCCTAAAATTCCCAATACAGATATAATTTCTCTCGAATCTAAGGTACTATTTATTATTATTATTATTATACTATATTTATTCTATACTTGCAGATCTCTGTAATGCCTGGAAGTGAACTTAAAATTACCAAACCGGCTCCTAACTTCAGCTGTCAAGCCGTTGTTAATGGAGAATTCAAAAAAGTTTCTCTTTCTGATTACAAAGGAAAATATGTTGTTCTATTTTTCTACCCATTAGATTTGTTAGTATATTAGGTAATACGTTGAATATAATTTTAAAATAATTAATAAATATAATATATATTGTATCTATATTTTTCCATTACATTTGTTAGTATATTATATATTTAATATAATTTAAAATCATTAAAAATTATATAATAGTATCATTATTTATCTATATTATTCCATTATTAATGTTGCTAATCATATTACAGTACATTTGTTTGCCCAACTGAGATTATTGCATTCAGTGATCGTTCTGATGAATTCAAAGCTATCGGCTGTGAAGTCATTGCTTGCTCAACTGACAGTCATTTCAGTCATTTGGCTTGGATTCAAACACCACGTAAACAAGGCGGTATTGGAGACATGAAAATACCAATTTTGGCTGACAAGAATCTAGACATTTCACGTCGTTATGGAGTATTATTAGAAGAAGAAGGCATTGCTTTCCGTGGACTCTTCATTATTGATGCCAAGGGTAATCTTCGTCAAATTACAATCAATGATCTCCCAGTTGGTAGATCTGTTGATGAAACTTTACGTCTTGTTCAGGTTTATATTCATTCAATTTAAAATATTGTAGTACAATATTTATTTTTAGTTTTAATATTAAAATGTTCAATATTCTATTAAATGTTTAAAATTCAATAAAGGCATTCCAATTTACTGATGAACATGGAGAAGTTTGCCCAGCTGGATGGAAACCTGGTAAAGATACTATTAACCCATCTGTAGGAAAAAGTAAATCATTCTTTAAGAAAACCTATTAAATAATACGTTCATAGTAATAATGTTCATAGAAATAGCACTAGATATTAAACATTAATAAACATTAACATATAATTGTGTTTCATTTATTTAAAAAATTAAATTGCTTGAGTATTCTTTAACACCCATTCTGCTGCGTCATCTTTTCCTTTACTCTTTAAAATAGGTCCAATAGTTTCATTTACTCTTTTATGGTAGTTATTTAACCAAGTTTTCTAAAAAAAATTAATATATTTTATTAATATACTATACTAATGTTTAAACAAATAAAACCTCTTTTTCATTAAGTAGTTCTGGTAGTATCATCTTTAATTGGATTGGTACTAAAGTTAGAGATTCAAATGTAAGAAATCCTTTGTTTTCAAAATTGTACTGTTAAATATATTGTTTATTGAAATAGATAATTGATGTACATTTAATATAAACACATACTTTAGTATTGGCTTTCTTAATTACGCATACATTTTCAATTCTTAATCCAAAGTTTCCATTTTCATAATAACCAGGCTCTATAAATAAATAATATTAATATTGTATCACAACATTATTGGCCATTAACCATCTGACATTATCATATTCTCAGCCAATGGTATTTCTTCTGGTTTAGTTCTCCAGTGAATACTGTTGGGTCCTGTTATACAAATAGGTTTAGTTTAATATTAACTCTAATATATTAGAGACAACTGGTATCTAGGTTATAAACAGATATATTTAATAATTTATGATACAAATATAATGTATATAAATATTCTAAAATTAGATCTAATTATTTTATCTTTTTTAAATGAGAAATATTTAATTTCTGGCTTTGTATTATGATTATGTAAAATTTATTAAGGGCAATCTCCTCAAGATAGTAATACAAAACAAACAAAAGTAATATTCCATATTTATTATATAGAGTACTTGTGAACATTTTAGAATTCAATTCTATTTTGAAATATTATAAAAATACTTTTTAAAAAACCCATTGTGGCATAAACAGCACTATATTTTATTATAAATTATTTGCAAAATTGTTACTATCTAATGTAATGTACTATATTATTTGACTAATATACGATCATTTTTATATATACATATATAACAATAAATATGGGAATTTTTATTTTTTACAAAGTTTTGTTTCTTTTATCTTGGAATAATTATTTTACTAGCATAGATTTCTTCAAACTTATAATTATGGTTATTATAGCAATATATTTTATTTGTAAAATACATGATAAATATGTATATAATAGAATAAGGATATATATATTATAGTTATACTATATTTATTTGTATATATGAATTGATTATAATTTGTGAAATTTGTAAAATAAGCATAAATATATCTAAAAATAAATATAAATAAATAAGAGACCTATGTATATGCTAAACATAATACAACAATAATTATGTTGATTGAGCTCATAGTTTTAATTTTATAATATGGTGTAAAATGTATGCACTGCCCTATCTTTAACATGTTAATTTTAACTTGAGGGATGCCCTAAAATCAAATAATTTTCTATAATTTATAAAAATAAAATAACCTTCATGAACATTTAAATATGCTCCTACTCCATGACCAGTTCCATGATTATAATCAAGTCCAAGTTCCCATAACGCCATACGAGCAACACATTCCAAACGATGACCTGCAGATAAATATAATTATTAAATATTGTAAACAAAAATCAATACATTAGGTAATATGTAATTTAAACGAACCATTTACATTATTAGGGAAAACCAGTGTGTTTAAAGCAATATATCCCTTAAGAACTGTAGTGAAGCATTCCTATCAATAGTAAATAATTATTACCATCTATATATGTCATCTTATTAATATAATAATTTGTAATCTATATAATGCTGACCTGTTGATACTTGGTGGGAGTTCCGAAATGCATTGATCTCGTTACATCAGTGGTACCATCAAGATATTGGGCTCCAGAATCACATAAGTAGGTGTTATCTGTTCCCATGGGTCTATCAGTTTCCGGAGTGGCGCTGTATAATGGTAGTAGTTGAATTACGGTCATTTTTAATATTTATCACAGAACTAAATAAGTATTATCCATGGGTGACTAAAAATAGAAAATGACATAATTATTGACCCCCTATTAAATATAAACAAATTATAAAGATTGCAGTATATAGAGTGTTGTATAATATAGATGGTATAAGCAAAGTTTTTTTAATGAAATAACACATAAATTCATGTAATTTAATTTTGTAAACAAAATATGATATAGCACCTATATAGGATAGGTTTTATTTCAATAAATGTGTTATTTATAATGTAAATTACTATCAAATTCTACATTATAAATGTAAAAAAAATGGTTTTAAATTATTATTTATATGATGAAAACTAAGTGTTTATTAATAACAAATCAATAGGATATTTTGTTTTTAAATGATAAACATATCTACGAGGTGCACTTATATTTATGTCATTTAACATATGAACAATGAAAACATTATTGTATAAAACCGCTTCAAACCTAATCTATTTCAGTGGTGATACTACCTCTAGTAAGTGCAAGGGTTCAATATGTATTACGTTAACTAGATATACGTGTTATATCTTTGGTATAGTTAATAACCCGTAATGGATGATTGCTCCATCAGGTCCATACCCACTGATAGTTCCAAAACTTAGACCAACGTAATGATCTAATTCTCTGTCGGCAGATAAGTAGTTATTACATAATAGATTATGTTACATAACATTACGCTACTAACTCTCTGAACGCCAAAGCTTTATCGGATACAGATATTTCAGTTTGACCTCCTTTTGGTACTTCCTGTTCACACCAATTGAAGAACTGACACAGAGCTACGGCGTCTCTGATCTATAGTGAATGTGGATCAGATGTTAGTGGGGCGGGGAGAGGGGTTCAAACGTCAGTGGGGTGGGGAGGGGGGATCAGATCTAAATCTAACGTGTGCGTTACGACTTCCTTCAATTTCAACTGGGTTCTTAATGCACTTCAGTAAAGCTACAGGGGTCAATGATGATACTTGATTTTTCTGTGAATAATGCAAAGTAATGTTATTATATAATAATCTAACATCGCGTCATATGTCATCATGAATATAATAATGAGGTCATAATAGTATACAATAAAATACACGTAATAGTTATATAACAGTTAAATAGTAGTTTAATACAAAGATCATATAATAATATAAATACGAGCTAACATACTAGTTAAAACATCAAGGTCAAATAATAATATAATTGATAGTTTATATAAGTCATGTCAATGTCACATATATCAAGATAAACATAACATCAAGGTCGTATAAATGTATAAATGTAATTTTAAGGATATATGAGATATATAACTTTTAGACGATGTGAATTAAAGATGTGAATTCAGATTTATCATATGGGTAGTATGGATAGAGATACAATATGTTGTTAGACTCTATGTATGTACAGGTGTATATTTATATGTATACAGGTATATATCTAAGTATGAATGTGTGTTTGATATGAATATAAGTAAGTAGAGGTGTAATGAGTGATTACATACAGATATACTTGTATATTAGCAATAGTAATCCTTATCAGAACTTAGAGTTTTTATATGTATTATGTACATGGTTTATAATTAATTAAAAATTACAATCGACCTATATTTGTTGATAAAATAATAATGAATAGTCACTTTATTTATAATTAATGATTAGTGTACACCATTAACAATACATTGGTGGTGTCACAGTGTATAGGTAAAAAGTTTATATTATTATATTCTAATTATAGAACCAGAATTATGTTTATTTTACGAATTGTTTTTGAAGAATACATATTTATTTATAAACCACACATAAATGTATATAATATATACTAATATTAGTATATATATATATATATATATATATATATATATATATATATATATATATATATATATATATATATATATATATATATACTCACAAATACTTGCTATATAATCAGCTATATAATCAGTTATATAATTGTTATAAAAACATTGAATCGTACAGGAATGATAAGTACACCTTATATATATATAACCACGGTGAGTGTTTACATACCACCTATAATATCTCAACCCATCTCCAGATTAATTGTATATATTAATCACCTTATTAGATTTACCTATAAGATCATCATTTTCAGTGAACTATATTCTTTACATAGATATTAGAAGTAATTATAATACCTATGATAGTTTGCTTATACTTATGATATATAGGAGGTGAATATTGATGAGAAATACTGCATGTTTTTATTATATGTATACTGAAGTTATACTGAAGTTACTAATATAATTATGTTAATTAACTAAAATAATTAAGTTAATAATGGTACTTCAAATACTTGCTTACTTATGTATACAATTATACCTTACTTTATATTTGTCATCACATTCTTCCATTATTTGTGTTATTTGTATTATAATATTGTTCTATGGTATATGTTATTATATAATGTTCTTGTTTTTGTTGATTTGTGTGCACTAAGAGGATTGTCTATCACTTTGTTAGCGTGTATCATAAATGTATATCATCATAATCATCATACCTAGTATATATAAGCACAGTATACTAATAATATCGACTGAATGTTTTCATTGTACCATTATACCATAGATTTAGATTTTACCAGGTAAACTAAATACCATTAATCTTTAATCGTATTATTATTGAATATAAATGAAGTGGCTAATAGTGATCGAGAACAGGACATATGCATTCTCTCTGAGATGGTGACTTTTATCCGTTACATCCTGTATTTGTTATTCCGAAATATATACTTTTCAGTGATATATTTCGACTACAAAACATCAGTATATGATTATAAGTGTAAACATTTACTAAGTAATTAATTCACTCGACCGTAAAAATAAAAGTTTCGATAATATTTATAACTTGTTATTTATTATAGTAAATGTAATGACAATTGTAAATTATATATGATATTAATGATATCACACTATAAAGTTATCATACCACCACCTCAATAGACTACTGTATAGTATACAGTGTATACACCTATAATGGGTATACAATTAGTATTGAATACTCTACAGCAAATGTCTACAACAAAGGTCTATGATTGTTTATTACATTTCTCTATAATTTATTGCTATGTTTTCGTGGTTGGCTGAATATTTTATATATGTCAAATACATACTTACTTATACAAATACATACTTATGAATTTATTATATAAGTAATCTTATATATATATAATATATATTATATATATATATAGATATAGATATATATATATATATATATATATATATATATATATATTTAATATATATTAATATAATATTAATATATATATAGGTTAAGTTCCTTACAATTAAATGTGTTGATTAATATGTCATATAACATATATAATAAATAAATTAGTTCAGTTTATATATTTTTCTGTATGTACATTGTACATTCAATATTGTTAACCTATATTTTATTTAATATATTTGTTTATTTTTTCCATAGAGTACCATAGATAGCGCATTCGCGAGAATTGATTCTACACCAATGGAGAATCGGCCGCCATCTTGAGCTACTCTAGTAACTGTTTTTACATTAAATTTAAAAATAAATCCATTAAATATATTATTATCATAATAATTATGCCGTGCTGTAGCGCGAATTTTTGTAATTACAATTCAAACCGAATAGTACCAGGAATAGGATTACACAAGTAAATATATAACTGTTATAACATATATATGATCTATAGATACAATAAACGCTATTTAATTAAACAATTATTTAAATTATTTTTTTTTAAATAATATTTTTTTATTATTGAATTAATCCGATTAGGGTTACCTATATGGGTTTATATATAATTATATAATATTTTATAATATATATATATACGATCTATAGATACAATAAACGCTATTTAATTAAACAATTATTTAAACTATTATTAAAAATTACTTTTTAACTATAGCGCGTTAGTTTTGACCATAGATTTATAGTTTACATCATGTAATACATGTAAACTATAAATCTATGGTTTTGACCCTGATTCAAAAATAATAATTATTTTTTCATTATTGACTTAATCCGATTATATGGGTTTATCATAGATTTAGAGTACCAGTACTGGTACTCTAAATCTATGGGGTTTATATATAATTATATAATTATGAATTTATATCATATATTATTATATCATATGAAATATCAATTAAATATTAAAAATAATATTTAATTATAAATTAATTTGTTTATATATTATAATATGTTTTAAATATCAATTAATATTAATATTATAAATATTATTTAATTATAAATTAACTTTGTATATATATATTACAACGTGCTTTACATATAAATGAATGTTAATATTAACAATATTATTTAATTATAAATTAACTTTGCTTATATATTTTTTTTCACACGCCCAACGATTAGTCACTATTAGACTATAGTGTAGTGTTTTAACAAATTACATATAATTTAAATTATACATATATATATTTTTCGATAGTCAATATATAATATTAATATTAATAGAAGTATTATTAGTAGAAATATTAATACAAGTATATATTATAATTGAATCGTGGAATCGCATCATATATATATATCTAATATTGAATGTAATGGTAAGTATTCATTCTAAATTGGATTAGGTATGTTATTAATAGGTAACAATTAAAAAAAATAATATGTATTTTCTTGGTGTGTGGGGTTGATTATCTTAATAAAAATATATGAAGCACATATTTTATATTAAAATACTGTATTATAAATAAATAACACTATCATTATATTTTAACAAATTGTTTATACATTCAGTAAATGTATTTCAGTAATATGTATGAGTAGGGTTGTGAGTTAATAAAAAACACGTTTTAAACAGACGTTTTAAACATAGAATAAAAAACGAAAAAAACAGAAAAAAACAAGAGACATACATTTATACATATATTTATTTAATTGTTAATATTTAAATTTAAATTTAAATTCAATTTGACAAATAATAATTTATCTGCTCTTTTTTTTGATATAATAAATTGTATAATAATTGAAAAATGAATGAATATTTAATAAATGTATAAAATATGTGTATACATATAATATTATATTATTATTAAAAGTTAAATTAGATTTCTGTTATGTTTTGATATAATAAATTGTATAATAATATATATTATGTTTAAAATTATATAAAAAAATAGTATGAATTTTCATATATTTTAATAATAATATATTAATATATAAAAGAAATATGAAAGTTCATAATATATATTATTATATAATTTATTATATCAGAACATAAAAGAAATCTAATTTTACTTTATTATTTATAATAATTTATTATAATATAAATATGAAAGTTCATACAGCTTTTATAATATTAATTATATAATGTACATATATCTATAGATTGTGATACAATCTCCATGTCTATAACAAATAATTAAATAATACAGAAATACTCAGTGTTATAACAAAATAAATATTATAATTATTATAATTGTCATACTAATGTATAGTTTTACAATATGATTTAATAATGCTAATAATACAGATAATATATTATTTGAATTATTACTGATTATTCATATAATATGTACTTACTTTATTATTATTTTATTATTTAACAACATATCTACTTTATTTAAATAATTTTATATTTTGTAACAGAAAAAAACGGATAAAAAACGAATAAAACGAATTAAAAACGAAAAAACCCGTTCAAAACATGTTTTAAACAAACAATAATAAAAAACGCGTTTTTTAACAACCCTATGTATGAGTCATATAATATATATTAACTCCGAAGGTTGGTTTGAAACGGTATCAATTTTTAACGTAATACGAATGAATGTACATAATTTACACATAACTCTATAATAGTCTGTATGACTAATAAACCATGTACAATAATTATTAATCGTTGACTATTATAGAGTTATGTGTAAATTATGTACATTCATTCGTATTACGTTAAAAATTGATACCGTTTCAAACCAACCTTCGGAGTTAATATATATTCTAACAATTGCATGCATAAACTAACTGTATTTTAGATTTCTGTCTAATGAAAAACTAAAACAAAGTAAATACTGATAATTTTCTAATTATTCTAATTGTCGCTACCGCTGTTGTTGTTCTATACTAATATAGATGTTGTATGAATATTTTACAAAAATTCATGCATAAATATATTGAATTTTAGATTCCCAAAAAATGAAGAATTAAAAAAAAAATGGATAATTAATATGAAAAGATTGGATAAAATAGGTCATAAGACTAAACTTTTTGTACCTGGACCTGGTGCAAGAATATGTACTAAGCATTTCACTGAAGATAACATATATCGTCTTAGTACGTATATTACTCTTCGGGAAGGCGCTATACCTACACTGTTCAAAGTAACAGACGATGATGAATTAAGTGTTAGTTAAATAATTCTGTGAATAAATAATATATCAAAATGTATTATAATAGGCTCCAAAAAAAAGGAAATCTCCCATAAAAAGAACGTTTGATGAAGTTGAAGATGATACGATTCAAGTAAATAACGAAGATATATCCATTAAACTAATGAATGACCATACATATAATGAGCCGATAGATACCGCGTTAAAGAATTACACTGATCTTCAAGGTACTATGTCTGAGAAGATACGATTGTTACAGTCTAAGGTATAGAAATACATTTGTTAAACATACAATTATTATTATACTTAATTTAGGTTAAGCGACAAAGCATTAAAATGAACAGTTTATCAGATATAACTAACGAATTAAAGAAGAAACTTCTAGTAAGTGAATCTGTATCAGATATTCTTGAGAAGACATTTGAAGGTAAACCTTAAATTAATAAAATTTGTAATTTATGAAATAAATAATTTATGCAATAAATATAATAAGGAGTACCTTGTACAATAATGCAACGATTTTTAAAGAATCAGAAGAGTAATTCCGTGATAAGAGAAAAATTTCCTGAAGAACTTAGAGCATTTGCCATGACTCTACAGGTTTTTACATTACATCTATCTAGATATATAGATTTATACTTAATATAAATAATACACAAATATAGTTTTATTCTGGGAAAGCATACGACTACGCCAGGGAAACATTTAATCTTGCATTACCATCTCCTTCGATAATACGCAAGTGGTATTCTGCAATTGATGCGTTGCCTGGATTTACTGTTAGTAGATTATACATATTTATATATCTATAAATAAGTTTTTTTTAGGATTATTCATTTAAATTACTTGAAGAAAAGTCACGTATAGAGACATTACATGTCGCACTCATGCTTGATGAAATGTCCATAAAAAGCCAAATTGTATGGGACGATAGTATGAATAAATTTGTTGGCTATGTCGACATTGGTATAGAGAAAAGTTAGTGATATATTAATAGTATATTAGAATATATATATTAATTTATTTTCATATACATATGTATTAAAATGTATTTATTATGTAAATTAATGTTGTAAATATTATTATACAACATTGTAAATACAACACTATTGTAAATACATCTATATATATAATTATAATTGTATAGCCATGGAAATTACTGATGAGAAACCGGCTACGGAATGTCTCGTTTTAATGGTAGTCAGCCTTAACTCTTCGTGGAAATTACCTATTGCTAATTTTATGATTGCAGGTTAATATATAGAACTTGATGTAGGCAACTGATGATTATTTTATATTATTTCAGAATTCAAGGTGGGCGCTACTTATATTTTTTTCTCACATAAATCTGATACCCACCATTTCACAATTTAAAATATTGTGTAATGTGTAACGATATAAACTATATTTAAAAAATATACATGTATATAGTTTCTAAATAACTAATTATTCTATATGAACTAATATAATCAATTATATATATAAAATATATATATATATATTTGTAATATAATTATAATTTAATATCTGTAACCATTGATACCATTAATATCATTGACTATTATTACAGAAATATCATTAATTTATATATTAATTACTTTGATCAGGACTGTCTGGCCAAGAAAAGGCAAATATCATTATACAAGCGATACATAAGCTGAAGGAGGTAAACGTTAGAGTTCATGTTGTAACTTGTGATGGGCCGAACTGTCATCTAACCGTGATGAACATACTCGGAGGATCAATGACATGGCCTAATCTGCAACCCAGATTCACAGATCCATCTTCGACTGATCGACAAATCGCATTATTGCTCGATCCATGTCATATGCTCAAACTAATACGAGGAACTCTATTTCATTATAAAGAAATAAAGAATGCTAAAGGTAATCCATTAATAAATACAATATCACATGTATAATTTATTAATATTATAGGAGAACCTATACGGTGGACTTATTTCAAACAGCTCTACGAATATCAAAGGCAAACTGGGGCACACTTGGGGAATAAGTTAGGAAAATACCATATAGAATTTCAATCGCAAGTAATGAAGGTATATTTAAATTAATTTATATACATATTTTATTATCTATTTCAAATATTAACTAGGTTAAGTTAGCTGCTCAGTTATTCAGTATAAGTGTTGCTGACAGTCTAGAATATATGAGGTCTGACCTAAAACACCCGGAGTTCAAAGAATGTTCAGCTACCATTGAGTTTATCAGAATGGTGGATTCAGCATTTGATATAATGAACATTCGGTCACCTTTTGGCAAAAATTTAAAAGAACCTCTAAGAATATCAAATAAGGTTATATTTATTTTGTATATAAATAACTATTTATTTATTATAATGATTAATTTATATTAATAGAATAAATGGATTCCAAGAATACACTCTATACAGACATACCTGAAAGGAATTACAGATGTCGGGGGCCGGTCTATATTTTTGACCCCACAAAAAACTGGGTTTATCGGATTTTTAAATGGACTAACTGTCGTAAAAGAGGTATGAATTGTAATATTTAGTAATATTTTAATACTAAATGTATTCATAATATTATCAGGTATTTTCAAGTTTGGTAGGAATAGGATGTAAGTATGTGTTAACTTATAAAATGTGTCAAGACCATCTGGAACTGTTATTTGGAGCGGTTCGTGCTCATGGCGGATGCTCTAATAACCCGACGATAAAACAATTCCAAACAATATACAAAAGACTACTAATGAGAAATGAGGTTAAACATATTTTTAATAACAATATATTAATATATTTATTAAATATTATTAAATATTATCAACAGGTGAAATGTAGTAATGGAAATGCCGTAATATTAGATGGAATGTCGATACTATCTACGACAAGATACACGATTCACGCCAATATATCTTTAAATCCATTACGGGGTTCTGAACCTATCGATATCTCTGAAGATCATGCATATGATAATCTACCTATGATTTCAGAAACACTTGGCCAATATAATAATGATATTGTACATTATATTGCTGGATTCATTGCGAGATCCATTATTAAAAAAATAGAATGTTTCGATTGTTGTTCTGGGCTAGTCGACGATACGTTACAGTCCTCATTAATCAAACGACAACATAGAGGTGGCTTAATGTATCCTTCAGTTGATGTCGTTAACATTTGTACATATGTTGAACGACTAATACGACACCCAATAATGCATAGCAAACTTACTTCATATAATATAGGTAAAATAAAAGTACAGTCATTAGGAGCTTCGTGTAATGCCTTTATCAATATTATTAATCATTCGTATACATCTGATGAGCCTGGTGTTAACCATCGCATAATATTAATTAAAAACATTATAGACATGTTTATCAAAATACGAATGCACCAAGTGGCAAAGGAAATTAATGAGAAGAAGTCAGCAAAATGTATAAGAAAAAAATGTACCAAACTAATATTATTTAACAATGAATAATTATATCTTTATAATTCTTTTTATATTTACTATTTTATATTATTATCTATATTATCATATTTTTTATAATTATTATTACTTATATAATAATTTATTTAATATTTAAATTATATATAATACAATATGTGAGTATAATAAGAGTTTACTAATATAGTAAATTACAACTTTATGAATTTTAATTTTTTAGGATTTATTTAATATATTAAATTATGTATATCATATAGTATATGATTCATATACATAGTTTTTTATTATGTTAAAATGTATATTTATCATTCATTTATATATTATAATATTATATATTATAATTAAAAATATTGTAAAGGTATAATATAATGTAATATAACATTGAAACACTCACTTTTTATTTCTTTAATATATTAGTATAATAATAATTAATCATAATTTAAATATTAATAAATATTAAAAACATTTTTGACTTTTTTACTTTATTTGAATATAAAACGAATATGTATATAGTATATGTATATTAGCTTAATTAATATTAATGGCATCGATTTATTAATTCATATATTTTTAATTTGTTATATAATTAAACTTTAATTTAAATAAATAAAATTTTAATAAATATTGAAAACATTTTTGATATTTTTACTTTATATAATCGAACATTTATATACTTTAAGTATAAAACGAATCTGTGAATAATATTAGTATATTGGAGTAATTACTATTAATATAATCGATTTAGTAATATATATATTTATAATTTAATACATAATTAAACATTTTATCAACTATGAAATAAAATATAAATAACATTTTAAATATAGTTTTTAAAATAATATATATTTGTACGTATATATGTTTTCTAGAGTCGCCCAAGATGGCGGCAGTTCTCTTCGCATTGGTAGAAATTATTTGTGTTGAACGAATAGCGAATGCGCTATCTATGGTACTCTATATCTATGATTTTTTTCTCTTGTTACTTTTAAATGTTGGCTCTCTCCTATTTAGTTCCATATGTTATATTTTAATTTATGTTATTATAATGCTTATATTTATGTTATTTTAATGTATTTCTTAGCTTTAATTTTATAATTATATCATTTATTTATATTATTACATGATTACATTATTAAATGATGATTATATTTAGTGTTATGATACGTTTCATTACATTTTATTATATATTTTATTTATTTGTATCATATATATGTAAACAGGAAGTCTTAATATTATAATATTTTTATGTATTTATTACTATTATCTATAATGAAACTTATCATATGATGTAATATAAGAAACTTATCATATGAACATATGTTAATAAAGGGGATATTGTCTTGATAAGCAACATTTATTCTATAATTACTCTGGCATTGCCTAAATCTTATAATAATAATAATAAAAATAATATATATATATATATATATAATTCGTGTAAGAAATATTTATATACAATAAATTATGCCTTCATAATATATATATATATAAATAGTTATATATACATAATTATATATATGTAATATGTGAGACAATAATTGGTAAACAGAGTAGTAATTAACTATTGTTAAGGTCAGATATGCTTGTAATATACTTTAATCTTAATACACCAACACATACACACACACATCTTGCATTTAACTATATCACTCCAAGTCATATCAGCTATAACCAAATGATCTGTTAATTGGCTTTATTTGCTGGTTATGCTGAATGCATTGCATAATACCTGGCACTTGCTTGATTCACTATTTTACTAGGTAGGCCTATTACATCATGCTCTGTTGTAATACATTAGGGCTCTTGTAAAGTGTACAGTGTACACAGTGTATATCCATGTATGACTTTTGTGTTTATATCTACAACGATGCAATGAAAGTAGGTGAAAATAGTGTTGATGGAATTGACTAGTCATGTAATCACTGAGTGATTTGTGTGTGTTTGAATATAACCCTGGAATATAACATCAGTGTATGATTGTTTACCAAGTAAACACGCCCTTTAAACACAAACGTATATTATACGTCTAGGTAGTTTTTATTTGCAGTACATTTCCCTACAGATACTATACTAATGTCATCCACTTAGTTTACACAAGAATTACGCACCGAGTGAAGATATGTCCCTCTAATTATTTTTGAAAAGTTGCACCATCTGTATTACAAACAAAATATTATAATTCTATTTTTAGATTATATTTGTTTACATGTAAATTAGAAAAATATATCAATATATCGATTTTTTGTGGAGATTTTTTCGGAACAATATTTATACTAAATAAACATAATACTAAAATGAATATGAAAATATAAGACTATTAAATAATAAAATATAACAAGATAAAATCAAAAAAAATTAGATTTAAAATAATCTAATTATATTTATTTGATGTAGATTAATATTCATGAATTTAATTATTTAATGATATAAATTTAAATTGACCTAAATACAATTAATTAAAATATATCATTGCAGTACAATAACATATATAGTATTTAAAAGTTAATACACTATAGTAGTCAAATATAATATAAATATAAAATAATATATAAGTTAATAAAATTAGTTATTTAATTATTTACAATAATATTTAAGTAAATATTTATTTAATTATGAAACTATATTATTTCAATATAGTTCAATAAGATCATGCATTATAATTATAATATACTATTACCAAAGACCTTTGCTACTACTATATATTTGCCATATAAATATATTATAGTAAATTCATTTATAATGTATATAAATGATTCATTTAGAATATAATTGTAAACACATATTGAATTACATAACGAGGATGTATTAATATTAGATGATATATATTTTAGTTATATATATTCATATTTTAATAATAAATTATAGTAATCTAAGGATTAAAATATATAAATGATATGTACTAATTACAATGTCCTTAATGATGCTATTAATCAATTAGTCTAAATATTTCACTAATTAAGATAATCATGATACTATAATATTAATATTTTAGTAATACTTTTCAAAAATAAACGTTATTTTGTTATAAATTTATTACAAATTAATACTTTTATCAATACTTGTAAGAGCAAGAGCGAAATATCTAATTATATAACAAAATATCATATTACAAACTAATACAGATATAATTCTTTTTATAATTTACATATAAAATTTCAAATATTATTTTTAAGATAATGCCAACATTATTTTTCCATATACAAAAAGTGAAATATAACTTATTACAAAATTAATAATTTAAAATAATTAAAACCAATACATTGTACACTTATAATCAGAGCTGGGGACGATACTCGAATAATGTATAATAGATACAATTACAATTACACACTTGTCTTATAATAGATACTACTACAATTACTTTAAAAAAAATCATAGTAGATACAATTACAAATACATAATTTTCTTAGTAGATACATCTTAGTAGATACAAATACATTATAATTATATACAATGTATATAGTATATAGATATACATTATATATATATATATATATATATATATATATATATATATATATATATATATATATATATTCATCGATGTTGATTTGAAATTACATATCAAGGAACATTAAGGGGGTATCCCACTACAAGTATTTTAACTTTAAAACTATTTTCTATAAAGTTAACTGTAATTTTACTGGGAAACCCCCTTACTTTCCGGCAACTTGCCTGAAATATAATAACTTTATAGGGTATCCCATTACAAGTTGATAAAAAATGGTTTTAAAGTTACAATATTAACGGTAAGTGGGATACCCCCTTTATACGGAAATAATGTCCGGAAATGTTTTATAGAAAGTGATTTTCTAGCAATTTGTATTGGGATACCCCCTTTAAAGTTACTATTTTTCCTGAAAGTTGCCGGAAAGTAAGAGGGTAACTCACTAAAATTGTAGTTAACTTGCTAGAAAATAACTTTCTAAAAATATGTCAGGACATTATTTCCGGAAATACTGCTAGTGGGATACCTCCTTTAAAATGACATATTACATATTTACACCTTATAACGTGTTCTTCAATAGATGATATAGAATACATTTGTTGATATTTATTGACATTTAATGATGCCCACGATGAATATTTTAGTGTACTAGCGTTTATTTCATCTTAAATTATACAAAAATTATATGAGCCATTACAGACTATAGAGAAATATACATTATTACAATATACTTTTTTTCAACTAAAAATAATCAGCGAACTTTACTTTCGAATGTTAAACATGAATATAGTAAATTATCAAATATATAACAAATAAATTATTAATATATTATTAATTATTATTATTTAGAATTATCATATTTATTAAAATTATTTTATCTTTCTATATAATATATAATTTTGAATTATAAATAAATTATTATATAAAATATATTATCAAAATAATGTCTTTGTTTTCAATAAATGTATATAATGTTTTTTGAGAATAAATCAATATAATTGATATATCATAATTTTTAACAATGAATTAATTTCAATATTTACAAAAGATATTTAATTAAAAACTATATATATAATGTATATATATATTAAAATTAATTTATAAAATGATATTATAAAATATTGATATAAAATAAATATAATGACCAAATGATATATTATTTAATAAAATGTATCTGTTTAAATAATTGTCTTAGTAGATACATATCGTAGATACTATTTATGACTAATAGATACGATTACAAATACTTTTGTAATTTTTATAATAGATACAAATACAAATACAAATATATCTACGATACTGATTTTGTGCCTTAATAGATACTGTATCGGCGATACTGCCCAGCTCTGCTTATAATATATATTATACTATATTATTTTTACAATTCTTAAAATCATAAAAAAACAATTATTTTATTAGTACAAATACATAAAATTCATTCAATGAATATTTTTACTTGATATATTCAGATATTATGTGGAAGTTCTACAGTAGAACGGATAAGAAAGAGGTATCTATAAAATAATTACAACACAAAAATGTTATCAAATATATATACATAACATTTAATTGAATTATTATTTCTTATTAATTTTATCATGTTTTATTTTTATTTTATTGGTATATCATTAAAATTACAAAAAATGTATACCATATAAATATCACTGATATGATATCAGTTAATTATATATGCCTATGGATCTATGTATAGATAATATAACAAAATAATTACAAATTATTTTTAATATTTTTAATATTAATATTCAAATTACATTTTTTTAAATTAATTAATTTTTAAATTATTTTATTTTAAAAATATACTTATTTTCCTATCTATTAACAAAGGGCTTTGCTATTAGTATGTAAATATCTATAAAATAAAATGAAAGTAGTATTTGAATTTAAAATTATTTCTTTATTTATATATATCTATAGTTTACATATAGTTAATTATTAAACACTAATATATCAGGTATCTCAAAAGAGCAGATGCTAGTAAATCAATTGCATTATTGATTTGTTATATAACATATAGATATTATTTTCCATAGTATATACATTAGAAACCTTATATAATATTATCATGCAATATGTAATTATAATGATAATGCAAAATAGATATTACAAATATGTATTCCAAATAATAATAGTATATTATTATAGGAGCCTAAAGATTTTATTAATATATCTGTAAGATTCTGATTTAAAATTTAAATTGAATTTTAATTCAATGTATTAATTATGTTATACTTTTTTAATATGTTATATGCTATATTTATGAATAATATTTAATTAAATAATTTAGATAATTGTGAGTAAAATATTATAACATTTATGGAAATATCTGGAATAGTTATTATTTTACAAATTGGTGATATGTAGGCCCATTTTCTTGGTCTTATACTTAACAAAAAAAATTAAAATTTAGATTATATATAGCTCTAAATGTAATTAACAAGATACAAAAAAAGGTTGTTATTATTTTATGTATTTATAAAGTTATCATGCTTTTAGTAAAACAATAATTATAGATAAATCTCCTATGTGACCATGTAAATAAATCACCTGTTGCACCCTGCCGGCCTTTAATAATAATTATAAAAATAAATTCTAAAATAAATATTAAAATTAGTTCAATAACATTTTTTTATAAATGGTTTATATTTATTGAGATGTTTTTCAATTATTTCAACAATAAAATTCACAAGATTTATCAATATGTATATTATGTTTCCTATGTGAATATCAGTGAATATCTTACAGCCTGTACTGGTCTGTAAAGGTAAGTTAAATGTTCTCTATTTGTATGAAAATATAAAATAGTCTGAGATAAATATATTGAATTCATTCTGGTGAAAAAGGATGTCTAATATATATTACTAATAATACAATTATTAATACAATAGTACATGATAGTAGAATAATAGATTTAATCTAAATTCTGTTCGAAAATATAATCACAAGTTTCATAATCATAAGGAATACTAATGTGACATTGTATTAATATAAGATATTCATTAAATAACTATTGTAGGGGAAAAAATAGTAATAATCTATAATCTATATCGAATATGATTTTATTATGCAATATTTATGTAGTAGAAAATTAATCTTGAATTACAATATTTAATATTTGCAAAGTACTAATTAATAAGTACGATTAGAGAGTACTGAATATTAAGCATAGAGTATTTAGTATTAAGTATAGAGTATTTAGTATTAGTATTACTAAAGGTGCCTTCACACCAAAAAAGTAACCGGATTATCTGGCAGATATTATTATAGCCGGATTTTATTTATTTAGAACAGTTGACGGATATTTTCGATGAATACCATTGATTACCATTGTATGATTCATAGCTACATAGAAAAAGTTGAACTTATTATCTTAGATCATGTATTTGTTTATATTATATTTATGTATGTAGTTATGTACTACATAATATATACTATATGCTAATATGTTATGTATAATAAATCATATATAACCAAGTAGTTATATATATAATTAATATATATATATATATATATATATATATAAAACAAATTATATATATATATATATATATATATATATATTATATATAAGTGCACATATTTATATGTAGGTATGAATCATACAATGGTAACAACAACTTGTGTAATTGACTACCTATTATATAATCATTGACTAGGTAATTAGCTTCTGTCATATATTAATACATGGTTGTTCTAAATTCAAATGGTGCGGGGCGAGCTCCAACGCCCGCCGCACTAACGCAAGTTGAAAGTTCACGGATATCAGTCAAACTGCCGGATATTTTTAGAACGAGTTCCAATTAATTCTGGCGGATAATCTGGAGGATATTTTCGTCTTCACACCAAAAATCAATAAAATCCGGCTAAAATCATTCTCGCGGATATCCGTGATGAAATATCCGCCGGCTAATCCGGCTACTTTTTTGGTGTGAAGGCACCATAATAATCTTATTGGTGAATATACAAAATATAATTCCAAGTAATAACAACTTCTATATGTAAATGTTATTTTATATAGAATTTCAATTATAAAAAAAATCAATGTTCAAGGCATAATATTGTAAAGTAATTTATATTGTAATTATATACATATATCAATGTTATGTATATCATGGTGATATACATAATATTGATATATATTGATTAAAATGAGATTTAAAAAAAAATAAAAATTATAGGATTTTTTTGATTTACAATATATTTTTAATACAATACCCGACAAACAATAATTACTGCACAGGACTCCTGCAGGCGTCCTTATAAGGACTCCTGCAGGAGTCCTTATTTGTAACAATCGGCCTATCTATTATACATGTAAGCAGGGACAAATAAGGACTACAAAACGAATTATCTTCATCCTGCTAAGGACGAATAAGGACTAAAAAAGTAATATTCTGCATCATGATAAGGACTAAAAAAGTAATATTCTGCATCCTGATAAGGACTAAAAAAGTAATTTTCTGCATCCTGCTAAGGACGAATAAGGACTGAATAACGGACTTTCTTAATACTCGTAAGGATAAATAAGGACTGAATAACGGATATTCTGAATACTGGTAAGGATAAATAAGGACTGAATAACGGACTTTCTGAATACTGGTAAGGATAAATAAGGGTCATATAAAGTATTTTCTATTCCTATATATAATAACCCAGAATTCAACTTACATCAAAAACTTAAGTTCAAAATTTAAGTTCAATTTAAGTCAATGGTAACTAATTTACTTAAGTTCAACTTAAGTTCTAAACTAAATTCTAAATTCAATAATAATAACATTTTAATATGTACACTTTAATCAATATTCAATTGCTATATATTCAATATTGAGCAATTAGTTCAACATGATTTCCAATTATATTATCAATATAATTACGATTAAAATTGTAGTTCAATGTGTCAATTTAATGAGATTATGATAATTTAGAAAAATACATAGGATTACTTAAATAAGTTTAGTTTTTAAAATACAATTTTATTTATTAAAAGCAGTATATTAACTTAAATATAAAAGTAAAATAATAATTAATAATTAATTTGCATAAATAAAAATTAAATCAATATATTAAAATAATTAAAATGTATAATATGTTATTCTTTCTATATTAAAACAAGTATATATACTTGTTAATAATTAATAAACAGATAAATAAACAGTAACATATTATACTACTGCGCAGGGTATATATAGGACAGAAAAAGTAAAGTTCTGCATTCTATTTATAGTTATACAGATGTTACTGTGATGCTACTGTAGATGTCCTGCTCAGTAACATATTATACTACTGAGCAGGGTATATAAAGGACAGAAAAAGTAAAGTTCTGCATAGTTATTTGGTCTACATTTTTAACATTACTGTAGACACCCTTTACAGTAGTATATCAGTATATTTATACTGTTCAGTGTGTTATAAGGATCAATAAGTGTAATAAAACGGAATTTATTCATGAAATTGTTTGTCGGGTATATATTAGTATGAATATTACTAATATATATATATATATATTATATAATTTTTATTTCAAAAAGATAAATTCATATTAGTATAATTTTTATTTTGCAGTATTATAATTATAAAATATTTAGTATTTGGTATTATATAAAATATAATGGAATAAAATAGATTTTTTACACCAATACAAAATATAAAATACCCTCACTATTATGTAAATATGTAAGGTCACAAAAAATTAACAGACATTTAAATAATTTAAATAATTAAGACATTGTATGTAATAATTTTTAAATGCTTATGAGATATAAGATGATTGGGGATTATATAAATTAGGGGAGGGGGAGTTTATTCCGAAGAGTGGTGGAAGGAGGAGGCTACAAAGTTAAGGAAACACTTTAGAACAAGTGGAACAAAGAATACATTAATGTATATATTCAATTTTAGCTATTCATTGAAGTATTTATTATTAACACATTCGAATATATTTAATAGAGCATAGAAAACTATTAGTGAAATTGGAGATCAGAGGAACTATTCTGTATTTTAAAATTGTGAATAATATTAATTATAAATATATAGATCTATTTCATTATTAGTTTAGTTTACTCAATTGAAAGTCTCTATGAAATTAACCATTATATATTAAAAGTACATTTGTTTTTTTGTGTGAAATAAATTTGTTTTCACACATTTTGTTATTATTAAACAACATATGACAAATACATTTTTAAATGTTTTTTAAATCATGTTTCTATGAGAAATATAACTTATAAAATAAAACAATTTAAAATACCAATAAGAAAATAAATTATAACAATATAAAGATAATAATAGAATACAGTGTATACTATACACACATATATATATATATAATTATATTATTTGTAACCATTTATCCGTATATATATATGTATATAAAATATAATTTAAAATTATAGAGTAGAATAAGTAATACAAATTCAAATAACTTAGATAGCTTTAAATTTAGATTTAAATTACTAAGATTCATGTTTTATTCACTAATCATGATCATATAATGTATGATATTTTTTTTAATAATGTATATTTTTACTTCAAATTTTAAATATAGTTATAAAACATATGTATCATAAATAATTTAAATTTGTATTAATAAATATATATACATTCATATTTTAAATTAAATATATAGCAGGAAAATATGTTTTTTTCTTTAAAATATTTAAAAAATATATATGAAAATTATATACAAATACAAAATTATATACACTACCAAATAAACAAAAGTTAATATAATGTAACTAGGTATTATCAAAGCCCAAGATACACAGTCAAGCAATAACTGTCAAACATTTTATTAACAGTCTAATGATTCATTAAGACACGCCCATCTTGAATTGGTCATTCTTGAATATATAAATTTATTTGTTATTCTATTTACATACAAATTATTTAATTTGTCATATAATATACAATTAAATATATAATTACTTAATCTAGAGACTAATTTAGTATATTTAATATTTACTATTTATAATTAATATTAGATAAAATAATTATTTTTAGATTCGTATAATCTTAAATACTTAAAATAATTTTGTTAAAATTAAACATTCGAATACATCACAATTTTATGTATATTTATATAAATATATATATATATATATATATATATATATATATATATATATATATATAATTATGTGCAAAGTTATAAGTATAAATAGAGTATATAATTTGGGAAATATTAGATCGTGAAATTTGTCATTATGATCAACTAATAGCTACAATAATGAGATTTTTTATATTGATGCTATTGTAATAAAATTAGTATCATTGGAAAGCTTATTAAATTCTATAAAATAAGTCATATTTTACTTTTGATTAAAACAAAAGTTATGATACAAAATGTGGTACTAATTTGATTGACTGTTATGAATTATAATTATTATAAAAAATATAATTATTATAAAAAATATATTATTATAACAAGAAATATATCTATTAAATGTTTACTAAATTAAATATGCACATATTTCTAAATAATATTAATATTATTAATAAATATATGCATATATTTTATATTTAATAGAATTCTATTGTAATAAATACATAAAATAATAATATGATTTTAAAATTAATTTTATCTAGTTTCTATTTACCAAAGACATTAATATATTATTAATATCTATGATATAGTTAAATACCTATGTTTTCTACTTGGTTGGGTGAAGTGACATATTACAATTAACATAGGCTTATAGGTGGCCATGTATCTTGGGCTTTGATATTATTAATATATTAAAAATATAATTTAACTAAAAAAAGTTATTAAACTTTAATAAATATCCATTTTCCATATCTCACGCGTTACTTAAGGGTAGGTATATAATTACACAATATTTGCATTTTTTTAATTTAATATATATAATTTTGTTGTATATTTTCAAAATAATAATAATTTATTAGTTAAATATCTATCATTTTATTACATATTATATTGTATACATAAATTAAAAATAAGTTAATATACTTTTAGTAGACCACTATTTTTCCTATTAAATACATATACAAATATATTTATAGAATAGAGGTTGCACATTAGACCGGTTCGTTCGATGGTTCGTTCGATTCAATTTTTAATCCTTCATATAAAATATAATACATATCTATATTTTAGTATAATATGTATTAACAATTTTTATAAAAAAATAGTTACCTTTGGTCACGAAGCATTTAAAGTTTTAAATATAAATTATTATTTTAAAATAAAATGTATAATATTCCATGTATAATAGTAATGACGCCATCTTATTATCTTTGATATTTACAAATATTTAAATCTGATTAAAAAGGATTTAAAT
>OZ025239.1:37377421-37507421 GCA_964019155.1 Osedax fenrisi
GCTCCACTATCAACATCAGTAATTTAAATTATTGTATTCATTTTAAATATTGTATAAAATTTGTTAAGTTTTAAGATATGATTCATATCGAAGAAGAAACATTTTATTACTGTAATTATAACAATAAAATCAATACATAGGTAAATGTTGATGTATTTGAGCATATTAACATATTCAATATAAAATATTAAATGTGTAGGAAATTAAATATAAAATATTATATTATATGTGAAATAACATTTATTATACAAATTGGTAAATTCGATCACCGAAAAAGTGAGTACTAAGAGAAGTGAGGAGAATCAATATATAGAGGAAGATTCTGTATTGCCCAGTCATGTTTTATCTTCTTGTTACACCAGAATATGATACGATATTGATGCTGCTGTCAAACGATGCTGATACCATTATCAAATGATACTGATACTTCTGCGAAATGATACTAATACTATACTGAGACATCTGTAAAATGATACTGATATGATACTGAGACTTCTGTAAAACGATACTGATATGATACTGATACAACTGTCAAATGATACTGATACGATACTGATACAGCTGGTGAATGATACTGATACGATACTGATACTTACTTTTTAGAAAATGTGACAACACTAATCTATATATATATATATATAATTATAATTAATTATTAATATTAAACCTTATTATGTTTTATATTTATTGATACTTATTCAATATAATAAAAAATAATTATTTAAGAATTTAAAGATGAATTTAATAGGTTCTTAGAATATTAAAAATTATTAACATAATATCCTAAATTTGAATTTCTCATACATATTTTGTATTCAATTAGTAATGTAATTGGAATTTATATAAAATTATAATGCTAATATAATTAAAATTGTTTATTAACAAATATTTTCGACAATAAAATTGCGTATTACGTATTTATAAAATACAAAAATTTAAATATATCTTACAAAAATTGCATTCGAATTTGAATATTTAGTAAATTTTAATTTAATACTTATTTTTTCTCATGTATTTATCAAGGATTTAATAAATTATAAGTCAAAACAGAAGATTATTTGTTTACTATTTGTATTGTATCGTTCTGCCCCAATTGCCCCTCACAGTTATTTATTATATACAATTTATAAGTCTAATTTTTGAGGGGTTCATTTTATTCACTATTTGTATTTTATTCAATATAGATATACGTGATTTCAATATATAAATATAATAAGACTATTATCATCTAGACAACGAGGACAAACCCGAGGACATCATGAAGGCGTCTACTCCGACCTTTGACCCGGTGGCGAGAACGCTGCCCAACCATTCGGCTTGACTAGGAGTAGCGGCTTCACCTGAAAGAGGGTAAGGGTGATGATGGGGGGGGGGAACAAGCACTCTAGAAATATGCGGACTATGCTGGTAGTGTAAAGTTAACCAAGCGAAACATACGGTACTATTAATGGGGTTGTCAACGCGAGGATATTACAGTTAAGCCAGGCCTCAATATATAGCACATGTTAAATCTCAGCCCACCTGATATTCTCTGTTAAGATAATATGGCTGATTTTAACATGGACTGTATACATGGAGAAATGGCTAGTAAAGACAACATTGACCACAGTATATGGTAATGGTAGGTATTACATAGATAGCCGACAACTGGACGCGTATCGTATTTACCTAGGAATGACTCATACTCTATTGATCACCGTTAACCATATATCACACAAGGTTATTAGACTGTTGCTGTGTTCACACCACAAGGTTACTGATAGATTGTGCAGTATTTAGTCACATATCAACAGTCAATCGTTAACATCATAATATACACACACACATTGTCATTTATACTTGTTATTTTTATTTGGTAGAGTCTTTTCACCCCTTCCAGGAACTTAGATGAAGTTTTCACTTATAACCAAATGGTTCTAATATCCCTTCAAAGCCGATCTCATGTTAAGGCATCCATAGTTTTAATAAGAGACGATCATTTTGTATACACAATTATATAAAAACACTTCTAAGTAATATAGTAAGATCTATTTTATTAATTAGGATGGGGCATGAACCCGTGTCCTACTACCTATATTCCAGCCAACTGAGCTAACCAGGCACTTTTAATACAGTAATTTAGTATACATACACCTATATCATATTACGACATGCAATACATCACGATGTAATGGATAGCTTTAGATATGAGGTGACGAGCATTATACTGAGCTACCTAGGGTATACGTGGAAATATCTTATGTAGGTCGCTGGGCTAAACAATATGATTAACGGGGATTGTTATGATAAGAGGCAAACTTTCTTTCATGAGAACCCAATTGTCATCCATTTGGAGGCTGGCTTGTAAGTAATAACGTCCGTCTGTCCATACCGCTGCCTTTGTCTCGGTTATCACAGCAGTTCCTATTTTAGTAGTAGATGTAGTAGTAGTAGTAGTAGTAGTAGTGGTAGTAGTAGTAGTAGTAGTAGTATTAGTAGTGGTAGTGGTAGTAGTAGTAGTAGTAGTAGTAGTGGTGGTGGTGGTGGTGGTGGTAGTAGTAGTAGTAGTAGTAGTAGTAGTAGTAGTAGTAGTAGTAGTAGTGGTGGTGGTGGTGGTGATGGTGGTGATGGTGGTGGTAGTAGTAGTAGTAGTAGTAGTAGTAGTAGTAGTAGTAGTAGTGGTGGTGGTGGTGGTGATGGTGGTGATGGTGGTGGTGGTAGTAGTAGTAGTAGTAGTAGTAGTAGTAGTAGTAGTAGTAGTAGTAGTAGTAGTAGTAGTAGTAGTAGTAGTAGTAGTAGTAGTAGTAGTAGTAGTAGTAGTAGTAGTAGTAGTAGTAGTAGTAGTAGTAGTAGTAGTAGTAGTAGTAGTAGTAGTAGTAGTAGTAGTAGTAGTAGTAGTAGTAGTAGTAGTAGTAGTAGTAGTAGTAGTAGTAGTAGTAGTAGTAGTAGTAGTAGTAGTAGTAGTAGTAGTAGTAGTAGTAGTAGTAGTAGTAGTAGTAGTAGTAGTAGTAGTAGTAGTAGTAGTAGTAGTAGCGGTAGTAGTAGTAGCGGTAGTAGTAGTAGTAGTAGTAGTAGTAGTAGTAGTAGTAGTAGTAGTAGTAGTAGTAGTAGCGGTAGTAGTAGTAGTAGTAGTAGTAGTAGTAGTAGTAGTAGTAGTAGTAGTAGTAGTAGTAGTAGTAATAGTAGTAGTAGTAGTAGTAGTAGTAGTAGTAGTAGTAGTAGTAGTGGTAGTGGTGGTGGTGGTGGTGGTGGTAGTGGTAGTAGTAGTAGTAGTAGTAGTAGTAGTAGTAGTAGTAGTAGTAGTAGTAGTAGTAGTAGTAGTAGTAGTAGTAGTAGTAGTAGTATAGGTGGCAGTAGCATTAGTATTACCTGCAGATCCATTGAAACCGGATATTTTACCTCTTCGTTCATCGCAAGTTGCAATGTATTCACTCTGTAAATGTTGTTCTCAGTGTAAACACTAGTAATAACGATAGTTAAACACGAGTTAAACACGAGCTATGTGTATATCATAGTATGGGTAGACAGTGAGTGACATAACGTGCTAAACACATGTATGGCGTTATGTGCTGAACACGTGAGTGACGTAACATGCTAAACACGTGAGTGGTGTCATGTGTTAAACACAGGTAACCTGATGCGCGTCTCCTGAAGGTACGATGTAGGCATTCACGTTGTTCTCCTTCATGAGGGATCGAAGATCGGCGAGAGCCTTGCTCGTGTTCACGCAGGTCATGATGTTCAATGTTAGGTAGGTCAAGGTCAATCTGTGGTAAAGGAGGCGTCGGATGGTTAATGAACGTCACCACAGTAGATATGAACTGTAGATGTACAAACTGGTCGAGATCCAATGGAACAATGAATCCAAAAGTAGAAACAGAGTACACGAAACCTTAATGCCGCGTGACGCTATTGGTCATAATAATCTATTAATAGATACCCCAGCTTCGATAATTCGAGCTTATTTATGGTGTCATAACTTTAAACTATCTAATAGCATTGACAATGTAAAGTATTATAAACACACTTTCACACACTCATACAATTAATAATATATATGTGCACTAAATATTGTGCATCTATAGATTATGATAAAAATATCTTGCGAAAAAATTGTATTAACATCTATTTATAAATAAAATTATATAAACAATATATATATATATATATACAAATATCACATACTTATTTTTAAATGTAGTGATAATCTAGGGACTTTAGAATTGTTTGTTCTAGGGGTACATGTAAATAATAAACATAAATATCTTGAAGATTTCATATAATATATATATGACAAGTTGAATAAATGATATTAGTAATTAATTCAAATTATAAATTTGTGTTATAGCAATAGAAATAGCTTTAAGAGTTACTGGGGCATTCCTTTCTTAGATATTTATAATTATAATTTAAATAAAATATTAAAAAATATAAATGTAATGTGTACTAGATATAATGTATAATAGATATACTCAGTATCCTGCGAAAGTAATATTCATTTTAGGGTGGTAGATGGAGAAATCACAAAACACAAGCAGTGAAAGGGGTGTGTTGGGAAAATGGAGCGAAAGTGATAACAAAAGAGGGTGAGTAGCGAAAGAGAGAGAGCTTACCTATCTATAATGTCATTATAAACTGTGTTTATTATATGTTTAAAATATGACAATATTATTGTAATGTAATAGAGCTACTTAGGTTTAAATCTATAGAGTTACTATTTACCTAGGTTTATATGATATATGTAAGTTTAACCTCCCTGTTTTAACTTTATGCTATTCAATATAACATGATGATATTCATAACACATATAGTATATTACTAATTATAATGTATTGTATATATATAATATTAAAAGTATATTAGTCTGATAATTAGATTAATTACCTTATGAATTAATAATATTAAATATAACTTAAAATAATACATATGTATCCATCTAGTGGTTGGTATGGGAAATATATTAAATAATTACATAGCTTAGATAGGGAGTGCACCATCTTTGCTTTGAAAATCTTATAATAATTATATATATATAATATGATAATATATGTCATAGATTTTATGATAATATATATATTTTTATAATTTAATTTTTTATTTAATATATTTTATTTTATTAAATTATTGTATTTATATTTGATTAAAATTGTTATATTAAGTATACAAAATTATAAAAATACTAACATGATATTAAATATTATATATTGATAACATAACAATATAATTATTATTTTTACATTTTTTAACATTAAATAAATACTATTTTGAATATCATTTGAAATATTAAATAAAATGAAAATAATTAAAATATCAGCACATGTGTAATATAAAGTATATATAAATAAGTATGTATATATTCATGTACGTATATATATATATATATATATATATATATATATATATATGTATATTTTATTTAATAGTTTTGCTTGTTTTTTTAGTTGTAAATGTTCTCTCCTATTTAGTTGTAGTTCTTCTTTACTTAATTACTTTATATTATGTTAACGTTTATGTATATTTCCTTAGCTTTTAATTTTATAATTGTTATAAAATATATATAAATAGGAAGTAATAATATTATAACATTACTATTTATATATTATTCTTATTTATAATGAAGTTAATCTTGGTAATAAAGGAGTAATTATCTGGATAATCAGTATTGCTTCTATTATTACACTGGTATTACCTAAATCTGATAATAATAATAATAATATACAATACAATTATTCATTATTTTGAGAGTAATATAAAAACATATGTTTGGATACCTAGATAATGAAAGTTAACTTGATACTATATTTATATATGTTTATCTACTATATACGAATATTTATAATAATATTAATATTGTATTTAATTATGATAACCATGTTGAGATATTCAACAATATTTGAAGTGCAGTGTAAAATAAGCTGTACCCATATTACTGTCTTATGTATAATAAACATGGTGATTATAGAGGATGGGGTAAACAGTGTACATAGTTTAACAAATAGGTATATGGAATAGTGAGTGGATGTTAATGGAGTTGGTGTGGCGGGTCTTAATGGAGTAGGGTGTTAATTAATAAACAATAAATAGAGCAGTGTTAGCACTATAATATATATATATTTATAGCAGTTATAATAGAATAATATTCAATTTATAAAGTATTATATATATATATATATATATATATATATATATATATGTTTATCTACTATATACGAATATTTATAATAATATTAATATTGTATTTTATTACGACAAACATGTTGAGATATAATTTTTATATTGTTATAATTTTAATAAAGATAATACATTCTTATATACAATTATATATAAGTTGTTTCAGATATGCAGCTATGAATGCAAGGAATAAACTTCCAAACAAAGATTATAATTGTGGTGAGCTGAATAAATTCAAAAGATTATTTAAAACTTCATATAAACTATTTTGTTATCTTTATTTATTTATTTTGTATTTTTCAGTTTATTTCAATTATTTATGTATATTCGTTTCACACGTTCAAGAAGTGTACACTCACTATTATTAATACCATACATAATACACATCTTAATTTTCATCATTATCTTATATATTATATTAATGCGCATTACGAATCTTAAAAAATAACTGTATACAAAACTTTATACGTTCAGTTTTCATTCATCTAGGACAGGGGTTCTTAAACTTTTTTGTCATGACCCTTTTCATAAAATAAAATGTTACTATTACCCACAATTATTTTGAAAATAAAAAACAGATTTGCTTAAAATATTCATTGAATCATTCATGATTTGTGACTTTTTTTTTTTATATACTAAATTTGAAATATTCGGCAAAGTCTTGCTTAAAATGCATATCAGTTCTCATTCTGCTTAAAGTTTATTTCTAGCTTTTGATTTTATATTCAATAATGTAGAAAATCCTTTTCCGAATAAATACGTTGATGACAATAGTAAAAGTATTCGCATGCACTTTTTCGGCCTATTTTGGATATTGTGAAGATATCGTTGTCCAGAAATCTGATATGTTTTCTTCTTGTTTGAATACATTTTTCATGGATGTATTATTTACTAAACTAAGAAATTCGTTTTCCATTTCCTCAGGAATAGGAAATGTATAATTCATAATTATAATAAACGGATGTTCTGTACTTTTACCTTGAGATTAAAAATGGATTTTTAATTAATCCATGAGCTCAAATACATGTGCTATAACATTACCTTTCGACAACCATCTGCCAGCCGTATAATAAAGAAGGTCCTTGTTAGTAGAATTCAACTCTTGACATAAAAGCCGAAAAATACGTGCACTTTTTAAAATAAAATTAACCATTTTGATGTTTGTAAACCGATTTCATATTAATAGGAAGAGTTTTCGACGCTAAAGCTTCTCGATGAATCATGCAATATATAATTATAGTGATATCTGGATTCTTCTTTTTTACTAAAGTAGCAAATCCTGATTTTGATCCTAGCATTGCTGGAGCTCCATCTATGCATACACCAGTTAATGCTGACTAAGATAGTTCTTCTTTTTCGAAAAATTCTGAAAATATGTTCATTATATCAATAATTTAATGCCGAGCAAGCTCGACCTGGTAATATAAGGTATATCAATAGCCTCTGTCGTTGTTTTAAAGGTTACAAAATATAAATTCTTCTTCAACTTTGCTATCGCGAATGTAACGTACATATACTAATAACTGTGAGATGTGAGAAATATCTATATATTCATCGAGTTGTAAAAAAAAAAAAGTGAGATTCTAATGTTTTTTATTACTTGTAATTTAATGTCTTCTGACATTTAATCAATTCTATTTTTAATTGTATCATTGGATAAACTAATCTGACTCAATATGTATACATATTTCTATTCCAAAAGCAATTTGGCAGTTTTAATTATACAATGAAACCATAGGGTGTCAATACAGTTTCTCCTATTGTGTATGCTTTTTTGATTGGCAATAAGAAGCGCTATTTCATAGGATGCTCTTGTAACGTTACTTGATTGAAACATTACACTTGAATCATTGTCCAAACGTGATCGTTTAAGTTGAGTTTTTTTAAACTTGAAAAACTCAATAGAGGGGCGTAATGCTCTATAGAGGAAATCTTATAATTGCTACTTGTTTTGGCTCGCAGGAAAATTTAACTCGCCGAATAGCTGACTTGATTCTAAACATATCATTTAAATATTGAGAATGTAATTGTTCACCAATAATAATACTAATTGAGATTTACTATTACACTGAATTTTCAGAGAAATCTTCTTTTTAAAATTTAATATTATTAATAAAAAACCCCATGACCCTTTGAAAAACACCTATGACCCTTTTTTGGGTCATGACTCATAGTTTAAGAACCCCTGATCTAGGATAACATTATATTATATTTAAATAACAACACATTTGAATGTAGATTATTGTTATTGTTATTTGGTGGAGTCCTTTAATCCCATCCAGGAACTTATATGAAGTTTTCACTTATAACCATATATCTCTAATATCCATTATATATTGATATTTATTTTTATTTCAATTTTTAATAAATTAATTCAATATTTTAATGATATTATTAGTTTGAAAGTATAGGCAAGTCTAAAGTATATTATTTGAAAATCCTCAATTACTGAAAATCATTAGCAATATAAGTAGAGGCCTGGGGCCGGTTGCTCTGGAATATGTCTGGGATTGGCCAGAGACAATCCCAACAAGAACAATCCAAAGACAATTCTTATTTATAGGGATTATTGGGTTGCTCTGGGATTTTGTAAACATATCCTAGCTGAGATCAAGCTCAGTAATATTTCTAATAACATCCTTATTATATTTTCAAATATTCAAAATATAATTAGGTACCTAAGTTAGAAATTATTAATTATAATTCGATTATTTAAGGATTTACATATATGTATAATGGAGTTCTATATAGTTTCGGAAATCCCATTTAATTTCAAGTAGAATCAATAGATAATAATTGTATAATAAGTTAACACAACGATAAGTTAAGTCATTTTAAAAGTGTTATATTAAAGGTACTAATTATTTTTTTTAATTTTATTTTCAAATATATGTTAAATATTATTAGAAATTACTTAGTTATACCAAAGATTTTCCGAAGGAAAGATATAACACTTACGCGAAATCGTGTAATTCGAATTTGTATACAAAATACCCTGGTGCCACCTATAGCGGGTTACTTTTAGGAACTATACGTTGTTTATAATGTAAATTCGTATTTAACTATACACTTTTAAAATGTTAAATAATATGCTTTAAATTAATATTTATATGATGAAAACTAAGTGTTCATTACTAATATATAACAAACAAATATGATATGTATGTTTTAAATGTTATAAGTATATATTTAGTGAGTAAAAGCTAATTTATATTGCATGTAATTTAATAGAGCAATGAAAACATTGTTATATGAAAACAGAGACGAACCTAAATCTATTTCAGTGATTTCGATACTACTGCTAGCAGCGGTTGGGGCTATAACTAAATTACGTTGCATGCATAGGGAGTGTTATATCTTTGCTTCGCAAAATCTTTGGTTATACTATTATATAATTTCTAATATTATATTAAATATAAGTTAAATTATATTATCATTATCATTAGTTTATTATATTATTTAATTTATTCCTATTAACAAATATTTAAGACGATATTAGTAATTATTGATATAAATATAAATTGGTAGATGAATATTATTCATTTAATATATTATAGTATAAGATAGTTTTAAAGATCATTATAATATCATATAATTTAATATAACATAATTAAATTAATAAATAATATATAAAATCAACATTAGTTAATATCGAACTAATATTCGCTGAATAGGTATTATAATATTATATATTAAATATTTAATAAGTAAATATTAATAAAATGTATGTTATTCAGTTGCATACTATTAATTCTAATATTACAATTTCATAGGATATTTATATAGTTTCTAGATATAATAAATAATATGTGTATAATATGATAACACAATAATAGGTAAAATGTTATATTATGAAATATAATTCTATTCTAATTCTATTTATAATTAAATCAAAACTAATAACACTATTAGTAATTATATATAATTAATAAAATCGGTTAGGTATACAAAATAATTTCTAGAAAATATTAATATTATTATTATTATTTATATTACAAAAATTATTTACTCTTTACTGGAGGAAAAAGCATATTAATTATATAATTATCATAATTATTATACATATAAACTATAAAACAAATAAAATTCTATTAAATATTAATAATATTATTTAATATTTTATTATCATATCTATAAAAATATTATATATTATGAAATATATTTAACTAGAAATTATTGTGAAGCACTTTATAGTGTGTTTATTATTATATAGTATATTATATATAAATATATATATGTATATTATACATATTATAAATTATATACAACTATATATATATATATATATATATATATATAATATATTATAATTATTATATATTATATAATAATACAACTATGGAGATTTGTTAGTGTGAAACCCGCTTTCCTAACGTTCTTTAACAAAGCTCCATAGTTGTATTATAATATTATATGTATATATATATATATATATAGTTGTATATAATTTATAATATGTATAATATACATATATATATATATATATATATATTATACAAGACTATTAGGACTATATAAGACGTATATTTCATATTTTAATATTTGATCCTATGTATTTTAAATTTAATAAGGACACCTATTTGTGATCCTTATTTTGTCACCTAAGTATCATAAAATTGTCCTAGTTTTATACAAAGATATTTCCAGAGTTACCAGAATTTCTACGCGAATAAATATGTCTACAAATTCTCAGAAAAACCGATCATCTATCTATCCTAGGCTATTTTTTTTGCTGGGATAGGAAATTTATTTTTGTCCAGAGCAACCCGATTTACTTAGAATTATCAAGAGATTGTCTCTGGATAGTGATAGAACATATTTTATTTCCAAGGCAACCGGCCCCATTAACCTAATGAAGCTAAAGGAAGTGATGGTGATGGTAGAGTGGTATCAACTGTTTGGTGCACTGAATTCATTCAACATCACTTACTGTCCTATAGTAGACATATTGCATTGCATTATCTACAAGGAACAGTTGATGGCCAAATTAACAAAAGCCAAGTTTTCACTAAATATTACTGTTTTATTTGATTTTTTTAAATTAGATCGAATATTAATAAAGAGCGTACAAATGTATTTTTAGATATAATATATGTCCTTGTATATGATTAAAACCACTAAAGCTGGTATAATACCAACCGGAAATGGCAAGTGTTTCTGTTTAGGTGTGATTAAGTGAATTTTTCAGCCAATTGTCGGTCTTTTTTTAGGAATTTCCTATTTTATGTTTACAATGATCGGTGAATAAAATCATTATTTATATATTTTAAATTTGAGTCAAATATAAGATTATTCAAATACATACAAGTTAAAACTCGAAGTTTTATTCGAAATGAATGCATATAAAATGATTTTCATAATTCCGTTGTTATTAATAAATATTTATAATGTTTCTAATAAAATATATAAATATTTGTAAGGTTTGATTTCTATTAATTTGAATGTTGTAAATATCATGTATAATATAAATATATTGCATTATATATAAAAATCACTTTATATTGAATAGAATCATTCTTCTATTAAAATAGCCATTTATTCAATTATTTTATGAAATAAATGAATAGTTACTTTAATTATAGTCATATTATATATTTTACAAATTTTATTAACTGGTGAAAATTAGATGTGTATAATTAAAATAGTGTGCAAAGTATAATTGATATATATAAATCAATTCAAAAATACAGTGTACACTAAGGTGGAGTGAAATATATGTTTTTTCGAAAATTGATATTGACTGGTTACGGTTAATAAGAGGAAGTACATATAAGTATAAATCCGAAGTTTTTTTTAAAACTGATACATGCTAGGTATTACGATATCACCTAGAAGTTTAACATGGGGTAGATAGCATGTTTTAACATTGAGGACATAGGAATCAAATTCAATCGATTTTTTTGAACGTATACATTATTCAAATGTAATGAAAGTGAAGTATATGGTTAATAAGCATGACTATAGCAGTATTTAACAACAAAAAATTGAAAAAAAATAATATTTCTATTTTTCCTAGTAAATCTAGGAATAATATTTATAAATAATAATTTAATTAATTATAAATACTTTATATTAATAAAACGACTTAATTATTAATTATTTACTATTTTATATAGTCATATATATATAATGTTACTATATATATAATATATATATATGATATATTTATTGATATACCACAAAAACTTAACTTATTTAACAAAATAACGATTTAATATTATGAAATATGTCCAATTATATAAATGTGCCTAGAATTTTTTTTTTTACATATTTAAAAAAAAAAAATGGTATCTTATGTGGAAATATATATTTTATGTGATTTTAATTTTTTACGCATATCCAGACATTATTAGTACTTTTTAACTCATTTGTTAGCGTAAATATTTTCGATATAGCGTTTTATAGTGTATAATATAGTATATTATGGTATAAAAAGCGTACTAGGTTCTAGTATACCATAAATTATAAAACCTATACCAAAATGTTTGTCATTCAATAAGCTATAGGTTGCAGACCAGGTGTTATACGTTTTTGAAAATCACTCCACCTTAGTGTACACTGTACACAATAGTTTGTTTGTGTACACTGTGCAGGCGACACAACACTACCATCAAATTATAGACCAATTAGTATACTATCATCAACGCTCATTCTCTATGAAAAAATATTAAGCTATTATTTATCTTACTATTTAAGATCCAACGGCCTCATATGTTCTGAACAGTATGGTTTTCTTTCGGGGAAATCTACCCAATTACAACTAATTGAATTCTATAGGAACATTATGAGGTCAATGAATAGTCATATGTTCGCTGATGTTGTTTATATTGATATGGCAAAATCATTTGACAAGGTTTCACATACTAAATTATTACATAAGATATATAATCTTGGTATATGTGGGAATGTGTATTCCTGGTTTGAATCATATCTCAAAAATAGGTTAAAAAGAGTTAAGGTTAATGATAAATATAGTGATTTTACTAATGTAACTTCAGGAGTACCACAAGGTTCTGTGATAGGTCCTCTCCTATTTCTGGTTTATATAAATGATCTACCTGCTATTTTTAAACCACAAATAATCACCTCACTTTTTGCAGATGATGCTAAAATATCAATTATCTATAAATATATAGATGATCGGAAGGTTCTGCAATCCGGGCTATTTGAACTATCATCCTGGATGTGTAAATGGGACCTTGAACTTGCCATTCAAAAATGTTCAATTATGACATTTGGGAATATCAATACATATTCGTATACTATAAATAATATTCAATTAAGGGCCGGCGTAACCTTGCCGGTGTTTACATGTAAAAGATAGGGAAAAATATCTATTTTTTAACAGGCTATATCTTTTCTATTTATTAGTATTTTTATCTAATTTTTTTTAATTATCGAGATAACATTCATCTCTAGCTATATAGGTACATCATAAAATAATAAAAGTATAATAATTAAATAAAAGTTAATTATAATATTAAAATTATTTAAAAATAAATTTATTACCGATTTTTTTTATTATTTTTTAATTATTTATATTAATTGATTATATTTACATTAGCTTACATACCTATATAATAATAACCATATATTAGGTATATACTCAGAAAATTGTATAAAGATTTATATAAGAGTTCAAAAGATAGAGACATTTAAAAAAAATAAAATCAATAAAAAAACACCAGAGATATAGGCATCTAAAGTTTTACTTGCATGTTTTCTAATTATTAAATCCCACCATTTTGAATAGGTGTATGATTAAACTTCGTATTTGAGGCACTTATGTTTAATTGTATGTGATATATAATACATCATATTAAAGATAATGAATTACATTTTAATATTTCAATATAAAAAAAATGTAATGTAATCCTTCTAATATATACGTAGGCCTAAAAAATAAAATTGAAAAAGTCCAAAGGACATTCACTAAAAGGCTTTTCTATAGATGTGGTATACCATATACAAATTATGAAAATAGGTTATTATTTTTAAACTTAACTTCATTATCTCAACGCAGGTTACGGGCTGATCTGATTCTTGCCTATAAAATTATAAATGGTCTAGTTGATGTTGATTGCTCGGGGCTACTTGAAACGTATTCATCAAGAAGTCGAGGTCCTTCCATTAAAGTTCGAAAAGACAAATGCAAGACTAATGTTACTCTGAATTATTTTAGTAATCGTATTTCAACTCCTTGGAATTTGCTATCTAATTATACGTGTTCAGCAACTTTGGTCAATCAATTTATTACAAGGCTTGATAATTCATTGTATTAATATTTAAATTTTATTTTATTTTATTAATTTTTATTATTCAATTATTATTTTATTTTATTTTTAGTTTTACGGGGTTAATTTATTCGGTTGCATTCTCTTTATCATTATTTATCGGGTATTACGGGTGTCAGTGGACAAACTCTTGGGTCAAGTTTGTACCCCCAAGGCACAGGGATTGAGGACCCCTTTCCCTAAAGTTGATACGGTGATTAAGTGCTTGCATCTGAATAATTCCCCTTTTTATTATTATTTTTTTATTATATCATTTGTTAATTTTATATCTTAACCATATGTAACATGGCATTTATAAATCATTATATATATTCATTTATATTCGTTATTTGTTTTTTATTATTATTATTGTTTTATGTCATTTTATTTGTTTTAAACAATAAACTATATCTATCTACTGTACACCAACAAACTATTTTAGGCATATTTTAATTTTAATTTATTGGTTAATTCATCTAATATCACTAAATGTATATTAGCATATAAATTTACTATTAAAATAATAAAAGAACTCTGTTTATTGGATTGTTGATGTTTCAACTAAAAACAGACATGTTCACATAAAACAGCAATAATTACATTAAATAGTATAGATATACCAATCTACTATATAGATAACTCAATAATTGATACATGTGATACACATAAAGATTTAGGTATACAATTTGATAAATATTTACATTTTGATAATTACATACTATATTGTTGTAGGGATGCTCTTTTAACAATTAATAATTTATTCCGTTGTTTCTTAACTAATATATTACTACACATATAAAGGAATATATTACCTATGCTCGTCCTAAAGTAGAATATTCGACGACAGTATGGAACCCTGGTCTGAAAGCTAGACGATATAATGGTCTATCTGACAAGATAGAAAGGGTTCAGCGAGTATTTACGAGATAATTATTCGGAAGATGTGGATTGGCATATATTAGTTATAGTGAACGTCTTAATTATCTTGGCTTACAATCATTATAATTAAGTAAAATGTTTGCATAAAGATCTAATAATGATATATACACTAATTCATATGTGTAATATCGATTTAACTAACATACTCAATTCAATACAGATAAACTTTAGTACTCGTGGCCATAGAATAAAACTTGTGGCTACAAAATCTCGTACAAATATATACATATGAATTACTTAAATAATCGTATATTAAATGTGTGGAATAATCTAGATTATGAAAATGTCCATTCACAATCTTTGAACTGTTTCAAATCACGTTTTATCATATTTAATTTCAAAAAATACATGTAAATTTTGAGACTTACTCTCTTATAATTATTTATTTTTATTTGTATATATATACTAGTTGCCATTATATATTATTAATAATAATAATTTAATTTTAAATTATATTACTTATACATATAAATATATATTTATATTAATTATTTCCCAGTACATATAATTCGTCGTACTATGTTAGTGATTTATTATTATTATATTTTTATTTTTATTTTTATTTATATTTTGTTTGTTATCGTTTTGCGCTTTATTTTGTATTATTTATTTATTTGTTTACTATTCATATTATATGAATATAATTTGTAATACAATTAATTTAATTCAATTCAACTAGTTTCGAATAAACTAACTACATATTATATGAAATGATAAATATTAAAATTAATAATCATCATCTAAACCAAATTGAATATTATAAATTCCTTGGAATTATTTTTGATAATAAACTTAATTGGAAAAGGCATATAAAATTTGTTTTATCAAAATTAAATAAATTAATTTAGATTATTAATAAAATATTGCAATATCTAATATTGCAACTTTAAAATTATTTATTAATTTATATTTAAATTCCATGTTGATAAAGATAATATTATATGGGGTAAATTTTATTTATCAACTATTAATGGTTTATATTTGAGTACAACAACAATTCTTAGAAATATCTATAAATGGCTGAATTGTAGCTTCACTGTTTTATTTAAAAAATATATATATACAAATTTAATAATTTAGTAAAAATAAATATTGTTATATTTATATACAACATAATCATCTCCTAAATAATTATTTATACATTTTGTTTTATTACAACATTTTAATCTTATTATGAATCACATAATTCTAATTTTTTTTAAAGTTTAGCATAATAAACAAAACTTTGGAATAAGAATTAATAAAGATATAAATCTTCTAAGTATATTCATATTTGTAGACACAAAATATGTGAAAAACATATTTCATTTTATTATTTATTAATATTTGTAGTTTATTATTTTCATTTTATGTTTATGTTTATATTTTTTATATTGTAATTTAAAGACACAAATTAAAAAATATTATTTTTTAATTTTTAAATAATCTAAATTTGTATTAAATTTAATTAAATTATTATTACATGATGATTTATTTATTGGCAAATGAAATATGTAAAGATGATATTTGATAAAAACAGGAAATTAAATTGTAATAATATCCCATTTGACATTAAATTCTTAAAGTTAATCAGCTTCTATCAGTTATATGGGTGTAACAACCTAAATCCGATAATAATAATATATATTTCAATATTGATAATTAACGATACGTTATATACGTCATATACCATTTCATTGAATTTGATTGATAATTTAATCAAATTGAATTCATTTCACTGATTTTAAATCGATATAAAAAAATGTATTTTATTTAAATATATAATTTTAAAAATTGAATATTTATAAAATATATGATTCGGTAAATAAACTATTTACAATAGACTAATGGTCAATGGTCAACCATATTACCGTTAGTGGTCTGTCGGCTTAACTATGAAATACATAAACTGTGTGCGTCAGTTGCACTAATGCACACACCCAGGGTGGCAGGCAGTACTAATAGGCTGGCTAGATATCGGCTACTGTGCACTCGTCACTCGGTTGTAAATCATTTTTATTGTGGGCACGTTTAGTGAATCGTAAAAATACCTGTACGCCATTAATTAATGGTCTCGTAATATTGTATATTACATCTCTATATTATTACGTCTAGAATGAGCGTCGCTAGATTATATAATATATTGAAATGTTATATATATATATGAGTTTGTTTGATATATGATTTTATATAATTATATATTTATATATACTCAAAAAATGTATCTATTAATAATATTATCTATTAAATAACTATTTAGATTACTTAACTACTGTATTGAAATCAAGTGAAACAAAATTATTTAGAGTGCATATTGATTATTACGCTACAATATTTTATTTAAGATTTAGATAATCATTATTTATCTTACATAATGATACATTTATGTTATGGTATGAACACAATTTACATTAACATAATAGTATTATTATTATTATTATTATTAAGGGATGGCAAAATTGTGTTTATAATTATAAAAAAAAATATTATATTAAAATATTAAAATGTAGTTAATTATATTTAAAATGATGTACATCATATAAAGATAACTACAAGAACCTAATATATTCATTATAAATATAGCACATCATCAAATTGGTATCACAAATAAAATTTGTGAAGCTTAAATCTCAGAACTTAATTTTTTTTTTAGAACTTAATATATTTGATGAATTTTATAATTTTGTTTGAGTATATACCTAATATATAAATAATCTTACATAATTATATTTCATAATATAATATTAATAGATCTCTTGTATAACAGTATGATTGTGAAATATATGATACTTCTGTGATAATGAAGTACATAACAAATAAATATTACATAAGCTTTATATTATGTCAATATCATATTTATATATACTTATATATATATATATACATACAATTTTATAAATAAGATATTATATAATATTAAAAACATATAGATCTCATGTGTAAATAAAATTCAGAGATTACATAATAGCAGTATGTAGTGTTCACGTTGTATACATGTTGTAGACATATTACAAAATGCATATAGTGGTTATGTGTGATATAAGTCCACTGAAATATTGTCAATATATCATATATATATAATATATATATATATATATATATATATATATTGATTGCATGTTTTTCTCAACAGGATAAATGTTATCTAACAGTTATCATAATGTCTCTATCAATATTCTCAATGTGACACAAGAGTAATAAACTTCTGCATACAATGCATGCATTTATAAATAGATTGTAGTAATAGAGACAGTAATAGCTAAATAAAAATAGATGATTGATTGTTATTTTATTGGCTATAATAAAGAGTATTCTCAAGGTCACTCGATAGCTGTGTCATGTAGAAAACTCTATAATTAACGAACTAAAATATTTAATGATTTAGAGGGTGCCCCTTGGCTTGGCACAGTACCTGTTTAGCCACCAGGGCAGGGTTACGCAAATGTGTATGGAGTGGCGACCGTACATTTTATTCAGCTACGGAAAGTAAAACATGACATGACAACACAACCCAATAATAATCCATCCCGCATCGTGCGGTTAAATAAGGAGCGCGGCCTGCAATAATACATCAGGTTGCAGTTGAAAAATTAGTGACTGAGAGAGAAAGAAAAAGAAAATAAAAATGATGAGACTTCTACTTCAAAACTATTAAGTACATCTAAAGGTTTTAAAATAGGATCGCTGAATATCCAAATACTTAATAAAGTATTTAAATACCAGAATTGATATCCTCAGCTGAAAGAACAGGATAAGAAATAATTTGCATCCAAGAGTATCGATTCATACACGAAGATATAGTCATCGAGGAACAAGCTTATGATAAATGGAAACTTCAGACCATCTCAGCCTGGAAAAATAGTATAAATGCTACAACTGGTGGAATCGGAATCCTGGTCAGCAACAAAGCTTACAGCGCAATTGCCAGTGTCGAAATTATATCACCTAGAATTATGATAGCACACTTTAAAGGAAACCCACACACATCAGTGATCTCATGCTACAGTCCAACAAATGTTAGTGACAATCAAGAAATTGAATTATTCTATACAAGACTTAGCTCTTTGATAAGGCAGATACCAAAGCATAATGTTCTGATCATAGGAGGAGACTTAAACGCACATCTCAGACAAGAAAGCGGATATAAGTACACCTATCATCAAACTACAAACCGGAATGGCCAAATGCTCAAGGACTATCTTCAAGAAAACAATATGATATGTCTAAATACTCACTTTCAGAAAAGAAATGGTCAATTATGGACACATAACTCACCAAATGAATTTAAATCACTGATTGACTTCATAATTATAAATGAAAATGGAAGAACAGTGTAAAAAACTGCAGAGCTTACAATTCATTTAATAGTAATCCGATCATCGAATCATAACTGCAGATATAAAGCTGAGTCTCAGAGCGAACAAAATTAAAGATAGAAAATGCAAACCATATGACTCGGCAACATTGCAACATGATACTAAAATCAGAAAAGAGTTCATTATAACGTAAAAAACAGTTTCTCAGCTCTTCAAAACTCTGATGCCTCATTAACGTCACCAATCAACACGAGAAACTGGAAAACAATAAACGAAGTCAGCAGAAGGAAGAAATCCAATAAAGTGAAACTGCAAGCAACTAGTGATAAAGAACGAATCAAACTTTTGCATAATCATTTTAAAGAGCTGTTAGGCAAGAATATCCAATCAACAATACATAGTGAAAATACAACTCACATCCTGAATAACCTTGAGATAAAAACTTGTCCTTTCATAAAAGAATAAGTGATAAAAGCCACAATAAATATATCATACGGAAAAGCAGTTGGATTGGAAGAAATACCAGCAGAAGTATGGAAATTAGAAGATTTCAAAGAATTCTTACTAGAATACTGTAACCGTGTATATTTCAAAGAACCTATAGCAAGATGGACAGATGTATGTATTCTACATTTTCCAAAGAAAGGAAAATTTCCATCACTAAAAACTATATAGGAATAACACTAACAGCAATATCCGTCAAAATATATATATTACTTAATGTTATTAAACAGAATTAGACCAGAAATTGACCCAATTCTAAAGCGAAACCAAAATGGTTTCTGTAAAAATAGATCTACGACAGGACAAATTCTGACCATAAGACGAATATTAGAAGGAGTAAAAGATAAAAACCTACCACTAACAATCCTCTTCATTAATTTTTCAAAAGCATTTGACACAATAAACCGCAAAAAGATGAAAGAAATGCTTATAAAATATGGCATACCGGAAGAAACAGTTAACGCAATCATGATGCTCTATAATAACACTCGATAAATGGTACGTTCACCAGATGGATACACGTTTCTTTGATATTACTACTGGAGTGTTACAGGGATACACACTAGCACCATTTATTTTTATTTTTATAATCTGCCTCGACTATATTCTAAAAACATCTTTGGACAATGACAGAGAACTCGGATTTACTTTAACTGAAAGAAGAAGCAGGTGATATCACGCAGAACAAATTACCGACATAGACTATGCAGATGACATTGCCGTAACAAGTAATACCTTAAAAGATGCCAATACTCTATTACTAAAAATTGAACTAGCCGCAAAAGAAATTAGACTTAACATCAATACTGATAAAACAGAATACATCAATTTCAACCAGAACAATAACCTACATATGGAAAGTATAGGCAGAAATATGATAAAATGAGTAGAAGACTTCAATTATCTAGGATGTTATATTAATTCAACTGACAGATATGTAAATATAAGAATCACTAAAGCCTGGGCCGCTTTAAAATGCAATCAATATGGAAATCAAAGTTAAGTGAAGGTCTCAAAATAAACTTTTTCAAAGCAGCAGTTGAATCCGTACTTGTTTACAGATTCTTTACATGGACTCTAACACAATCGATAGAAAAGAAGATTGACGGAGCCTACACTCGTATGACTCATGCGGTAATGAATAATCCTGGAGAGATCATCTAACAAATGAACAACTATAGGGTGGTATACCAAATATCAGAAAATAAATACGAATGCAAAGATTAAGGTTTGCCGGACACTGTTGGAGAAGCAAAGATGAACTGGCAAGCGATATAATACTCTGGCAACCACATCACGGTAAACGAAAACGCGGACGACCAGCAAAGACGTACATCGATCAACTAAGAGACGATACGAATCTTACAACGATAGACGAGATGAAAACAGCGATGGAGGATAGAGAAGGGTGGAAAAATCATGTCATGGATTACCGAGCAAGCTCAACCTGGTAAGGTAAGTAAGGTAATATATATATATATATTTATTAAAAAAACTATATATTTTATGGGTATGCAATTCATACAATGTATATTGTAATATAATAATTTGTAATTGATGTAATATTAAACTGTTATATGTGGTTATTTGAGATTATTTAATAATTATTATATAAGGTGTAATAATTAAATAGATATTTTTCTATAATAATAATATAACTAAATAATAGATTTACAATAACAGAAAAAAAGGTTTAATTTTATCATTATTTATATATATATATATATTTATTATATAAGACACTATTTGCTATTTTGTAATGTAATAGTGAAATTAATGGTAAAATTAATATAAAGAATTTAGAACTAGCATAGTTTGGAGTATTCCTTTTGACTATAACATAAATTAATCATGAATTTTATATTTTAATACTTTATATACATTTGATCGATAATTATTATTTGTATTAATATGCATTTATAAATTGAATATAAATTAATTATTATTTATATATTAATATTTACTCTAAAAATATAATCATACTTTATACATCATAATACAGTAATAATATTACATGAAAGCATGTCTGTATAAAAACAAAATAATACGAAAATAGAAATAATAAGCAATGAATTATAAAATAAAAACTATAATTACAATAAAAATAGAAATATTTAATGTCAGGTGATGTAGTGATTAGATGGTGACGTAAATAATTAGTTGAGGTAATAATAAGGTTATTATATATTTATAATGTAGACGTATATGAGATGCATTTTGGGAATGAAGTTTATAAATAGACTAGTAGATAGATTAGACGAGAATATAATATATTATTATTAAATAAATAAATAAACTAAATTATATACAAAAGGGTTAATCATATCCGAGAATATAATAGATATACTTCAAGTGATAGAATAACGCTAATAGTGATTCTTTAATAACATTTATAAAGAATCATGCATCCATATCAGACCAGCTAGAAAAACAAATGAATATTTTATCTATATCATTAATAAATAATAAATATGCTGCATTAATTGATAATAATAAACGGTTTATTATGCACTAAAATAGGGCTATATAAGCCTATTTACTCACGCAGGAAGAAAATGATAATAAAAGAATAATCTATTAATGTAACAACCTTTTTCCGATACAAATTAGATAATAATAATATGTTGAAGATAAAATGATACAAAATAACGACTACAGAAATAATAAGTAGCATGATTTAGTGATTAGAGGTAGAGAGAAAAGAAGAAGTAAGATTTATGAATAATTTGAGGGATCTAACAGAGTGTATGTTAGGAGGGAGGGACAGGAATATCTAGAATTTAGGGACATTTTACTATAGTTTCAGGAGATAAGGAGGGAGCATTTTGGTAATGAAGAAAAAGTAATATAGCATGTTTTTGAATTAGATCAGAAATATAACTAGGATTGAAAGATTATATAGATTTATGTATTATGGAGAGAACACGTAGATTACATCTGAGGGAGAAAGGGGGGGCAACAATCGAGATGATTATTGAGATGTTATAACAGAGTGGTCCAGTCATTTTATATGGTAAATGTTATTTTCTTGGAGTATTGGGATAAAGGAATGAATATTTAATGGGATATAATTTATCAGGTATAATTTGACAGGAATCGTAATATATGTATATATATATTGAATTATTTTCACCTGTTTAGAATTTAAAATTACTTGATCTCATATTATAATACATATTTAAGTGAAAAAGATTAAAAATAATAGATCATATTTTTGTGAGTCTACCTATTAATTTAGTATAGATAATATGTGGGAGTTCAGAGGTCATGCCAAAGTTATAGTTCCGAAATAATTAAATTAATTTCAATATAAAAAAAGCATACGTTTTAGTAGATAAAAATATGTTTAAATATAGAATATATTGAGAATGGATGCCACAAATAATATTTATTAAATATAGATTTAAACAAATAAAAAAATATGTATACAAATTATAATTTTTGAATAGAAATAATAATTTAAAAAAAACTTAGAGAAATGATTTATTTCAAGATGTTATATACAAATAGAAAAAATATTAAGTTAAGTATAATAAAAACGAAATAATAAGTTAAGTCATTCATTCAAGTATAATGAATTCTTACTAATAGGTGAAGAAAAAATATATTAAGAAATAGTGAATGGGAAACATAATATTGAAAAAAAATGTAGAGTAATTAGAATAATTGGTTTTCCTGGTGATCACAAATAATATATAGAAAATAATAGAATATTAATAGAAAAATATATATAGAAAATATATTATAGAATATAGAAGGATATAGTTATTTGACCATTAGGAATGGAGACTATGATTATGTGATCTTATTTTAGGTTTATAAGTAAAGTTAGTAAAAATTTAAATAAATTATTGGTTTAAATATTAATACATATGATTCTAGGTAAACCAATATATATTAGATATAGTTCAATAGATAATTTACATGCATGTATTTAACATTTAAATTTTAAATGTGCAAGTTTTATACTATTTCATTTAGTTTAATTAAAAGTTTTAATTTAAATTTGAAAATTTAAACATTTAATTTACATTTAAATTCTTAAAAATTATAATTCTGAATATCAATATTTTAAGTATTTTTATTTGAAATAATATGTTTATGAAATCAAAATCATTATTCGAAATAATTACTAATTTTGTTATAATATTATATATATATATATTTAAACATATAATAATTATGATCTAAAAAATTATATTATGAATATAGAACAAATATAATGTTTTGAATTAATGTTCTATATGTAATTAACTGAAGTTAATTACATATACAGTACATAATTAACACTATACTATATTAATCTACTTCAACAGTAACAGATCCTGTATATTATAGATATATAGTTATTGATATTTTAATCGCACGTTGTTAACATATTCATTACATAAATATTGTAGATAATAAATGAGATACTTGTAATTTGGGATGAATTTTAGTCATAGTTAAATATCATGATCTATTATAGTAATATTATTACTTTTAACGTGCAAAAATCACGCATAGTGTATTGTCTAGTCACTTTTTTCAAATTTGTAATTTTGATTTAAGTTTTTAACTGTTTCAAATATTGTTTAGAGATTATATTAAGAGGTGTATAAGAGGTGATATTAAATAATGAATAGATTTATTGAAAATTTGACCAATACTTAAAAAATAAGTATGTCAAAATTGTCATTATAAATACAATTATTATTAAAAATATTTTAATTTTATTAAGTTAATTAAATATAATTTATAATTTAAATAGATTTTGTATATTTTAAATATTGTATATTTAAATAGGAAATAGTAATTTAACATTTATAATTTTCCTATTCTTAAATTAAATGCTTACAAGCCATATATCTACTTAAATATTTAAATTGAATTAATTTATTTATTATTATATTATAATTATATAATAATTGAATAATTTAACTATAATGTAATATATATTATATAATTTACTATGGTTACTTTAATTATTATAATAATATAAACTATAATATTTTATTATACTTGATATAATACTAAGTATAGTATAATCAAAGATTTTTCTAAAAAGATATAACACTTACTTGAAAATATGTTATTTAATGTTATACACAAAATAAGAACAGAATAGGTAGCGCTACCTACATAGGGTACATTTCCAGAAATATATTGTTTATAATGTAAATTCATCACTATACACTTTTAAAATGTAAAATAATATTTTTTAAATTATTATTTATATGATGAAAACTAAGTGTTCATTTCTAATATATAACAAAGCAATAGAATATGTTGGTTTTAAATACTATACATATCTAAGTGGTGAGTAAAGAATAAGTTATATTGAATGTCATTTAATAGAATAATGAAAACATTTGTGTGAAAATTGCAGAGAACCTAACTCTATTTCAGTGATTTCGATACTACTGCCAGTAGCTGCAGGTAGTAGGTATTAATTAAATTGTGTAGATAGTGTTAAATCTTTGCTTCCCAAAATATTTGGTCTAATACTATAATTACTATTATTTAATAGTAGTGTTTACTATAGTTACTATACAAATTATAGTATTAGTAAATATAATAATTACTATACTTTATAATATAATAATTACTATACTTTATAATATAATACTATAATTACTATAATAATTACTATTCTTATTATAGTAACTTAGTAACCTAGTAACTATTATTATAGTAGTTCAGTAAATATCATCTACTAATGTCATATAATTTGTCGGCGCTATGGTGAATAAAATTAGGCATGTCCTATTGAGCACTTACTAATATTGTAAAAATATTAATACCAAAGGAAATATTCATAAAAACAATCATGAGTTTCTTCCGGGCTACCAAAAATACAGAAACATTAACATCTTATATTCTAGTAAATGACACCTGATGGTAGAATTATTACCCACTGTATGGTAATATCTATAGTATATATATATATATATATATATATATATATATATATATATAAATATATATATATATATATATTTATTTATTTATTTAAATCAGACATGAAATACAGAGGTCAATAGTATATAATCGAAAATTATAAAAGAATAAAGTTTATTCAATAAACTAAACTAAACAATTAATCTAAGAAATGAAATTTAAAATACTATACAAATAATGAGTTGTACCACATCTTGAACAGTGGCGATAGGAAAACAATATTATATTCTTATAATTGAACAATTTGCGAACTATACGATAATTGTATTTGTTTGTATAACGAATAATACGACTTCCGTAATTTAATCGTTTAGAAACATTAACCAGGCACTATTTCTACGTATGTAGTTCATAACGATACAATAAACATTATTATAAGCTATCTTAAGTTTAGCCATACAATATCTATTTGGTATCAAAATATTACTAAGATATATATTAGAAATAAATGTTTTAAATAGAATAATGTTGGTATCATTAGAGCAATGATTATGGTTATATGATATTTCATAGCTTTGTTTATATAACTGTTTAATATTACTATATACATATCAATTTCATCAGATAAGTTCTCTGAAATCCAATTTCCAAGATATTTATATGATTTAACAACATTTTGAAGTTTATTACTATATATAATTGAACAGGATTATGATAAGATTTATGAGAATAAATTGGTAAAATAACCGATGTATCAATATTAACCGTTATGTGGTTATGGTTAGCAAACTCTTTACAACAATTTATCATCAATTGCAAACCCCTTAGTGATGGTGCAAATAATGCTGTATCATCTACATACCATAGATTATAATATATCAATAATTATTGATGATATTTCCATTTAATTAATAACCTGAATTTATTTCATTTAATTTCTTAATCATAGGATTAGTATATAAATTAAATAATAATGCCACTTTGACGAACACCCTTTGTAACAGGAAAGCTATATATATATATTATGTTACACATTATAATGCATTAACATTAAAGGTCAATAATATTTAAATTTAAATATATTTAAACCAAGATATATGATTTGTTATTAATATTAATAATAATAACTATTATAGTTATTATATATAATTATATATAATTATTATAACATAAACTCAGTTTAAAACTATTAGTATGTTTAATATTTGTATATTTTTGTTTATTATATTTACAAATGTATATTATATAACCACTACAACGTGCAAGTAAATTCGATATCAGATTTAAAATTTGCCGTATTTACGGCATACCCATTTCATCCACAAACAAATTTATCATAATTATGATTATGATTATTTGTCATTGATAATCTAATACTATTATACTACTTATAATTAAAATAATATTTAATATTATTATTTAATGCATATAATATTATCATTATCATTAATAATAATCGTTATAAATTATAATATAATAAAATTAATTTTATAATAATTATTTTATTATGAAAAATGTTTATGGCATTTATTATATATTTTAAATTAATTAGATAATTTATATGTAATACAATAACATGATGATACTCAGAATAGCTATAATTATTTGTATATAATAATGATATATAATAAGGTTGTTCTTACATTTTAATTAATATTTAAATTTAAATTTAAATTTTATAGAAAAAATAGAGAAAAAGAGAATATAAATATACTAATTTAATTAATTATTAAATTAATATAATATTTACATGATTTATTTTATTTTATTTTGTTAACTAATTAACTGTGTAATATTAAATTATAAATAAGATACAAATAAATGATATTTATCAATTAAAAGCTTGAGAAAAATATTTATCCGCTAGGATTTATATATTTTAAGGAGTATAAGTAAACAAATATAAAAATTATAGCTCAAATTTAAAAAATCATTTATTATTAAATAACTAAGATGAACGATTGCAGCCAGGATTCTATTGTATTTGATCCTCCAAAGCGTGTTCAGGATGAAGCTCACGTTAAAAGCATGCGGCAATATCATGAGATGCATAAAGCATCAATTGATGACCCTGCAAATTTCTGGGGAGAAATAGCAAAACAATTTTATTGGAAGAAAGGTTATTTGAAGTGATAAACTTAGTTTATTATGAATCAATATGTTGCATATACATAACTAGTATATATGGATTAATACTTTTAATATTTATAAGAAATGTATTCATGTATAACTAATTTAAGCATATAGAGTGAATACTATCAAAGTTATTAACATTGTAATAATCGTTATTTAATAACTTATTTATAACTTATAATAAGTTTAACTTAAAGTTATTATAATTATTATAATAATAATAATAATTATTATATTTTAATACAATTAAACAAAACTCGCGAATAGTGAATATTTTGTTGGATTTGGATAGATTTGTGTAAGAAAATAAGATTAAACACAATATGTTAATGTTGAAATTGAAAGATATATTATATTATTAATATTTGATATTTAATTATTTCATTATTTTCCTAGAATTTAAAACTGGTTATTCAATAACTTATTGTATATTTCATAATATACAAATATTTCTTGACGAAGTTCTTCAATACAAAATATAGAAAATGGGATTTTTAAATATATGTTTAATATATATTTAATTTATTAACATTTAAATCAATGTATAATACATTATATATATTCCTGGAATTTTAGAATTTATAATTATTCCTAGAATTATAGGATTTAAAAAAAAATTATAAATTAAATTAAAAAAAAAATAACATCATAACATATTATTATATATAACTTATTTAATATATTTATGATATGAAAAAATTATTAATTTATTCAAATTATTAATTTATTCAAATTATTAAACAATCACATTTATAAATTAAAAAATATGTTGGTAACTTATTTTCAAAACAAATTATTTATTTAAATTTTGTATAAAACATTAGTTGGCATTTTTATTACTGTATTATCAAAATTAAATATGTAATTTGTATAAAAATAATATAATTAAAAATTAATATAACGATTGTGGATACATCACCAATTCATCAATCTATAAAATATCTATCAATGAAATCTATCAATAACACTGTTATGAAGTTAACATTATATATATATGATAATGATTTTAAACAGTGATCTTTAGTTGAACCCCTCCCCCCCATTTCAGCTCCGTCAGTGGATACTTTTCTATCGTACAACTTTGATGCATCACGCGGTCCCATCAGTGTACAATGGATGAAAGGCGCCATCACCAATATCTGCTATAATGCTCTCGATCGTATCATCTTCGAAAACGGACAGGGAGATAAGATCGCATTCTACTGGTAATCACATACAAATATGCGCGCACGAATATATATACATAGACATTTTTGATAAAATAATTGTATATAACATCCTGTATATACTAACATGTGTTTACTTTAAAGTTGACAGTGTAAACATATGCAACTTGAACTATTATTCTATTGTTTATACTAATTTTAATTCATATTTGTTAATATATTATGTTAACATATTCATAATTCATATTGCATATGTTTAGAAATGTAGTATTTTTGATACACAGTTAAATAATAAATGAATATAATAAATTTGATCTAATAAAAGGTAATTATTAAATATTTGATTTTACTCAATGTTCTTGAGATTATGAAAACATATGTGTAATGCTATTATACATATATATATATATATATATATCATGATATAAGAATCATGATATAAGAATCATGAGTAGTGAAAGCATAATCTGTAATTTATACGATATTGACTGTTTTTTATAAAAACTTAATTAATATGTTATAATCCTTATGTAATTATGATAAAATTCACATAAAATATCTGTTAAATCTATTTAAATTTAGGTTTTTATTTGAAATATGTTCACACATATATATTAATGTAGGTCATCGTGAAATCGTGAAATCTCTAATTGATAACCATGTTTATCAACAACTATAATAAGTATGTATCATCAAAGGTATTATCTCTATGCCTAGTTATAATGAGTGCCAAATGTATTGCCATATTATCATTGTATTTATTTATATATATATATTAGTATGAAATTAATACTTTTATATAGATATATCAATTGACACACTATATGCTTATTCTGTACATGTGTAGATATAACCTGTATGTATTCTATGTATTCATTGCACAGTTGTCATACACAAGTCACACACATCATACATTATAAGCTAGCGAATACCCTCCGACAACACATGTTGACATACATGTTGACAACTCTTTTGAATATCAACAACTATTCAACGTGTAATGACTTATTGTTTTAGATATTACATAACATACTGCAGTTAGTGGTGGTGGTACTGACCCAGCTAACCTCCAACTGTGTATGTTTATAGTAAAGCAAGCAGCATTAACTCCTTAGTAGTATTTACGTACTTCATCATATTGACATACTATCACTAGCACAACATATTTATATAACAACATTTTAAAACATATATCAAATATTCTATTTATTTAAATTTACATAAATATATACATATATACATATATATTTATAAATATATATATATATATATATATATATAAATATTTGATTATTAAGTATAGTATAGTGATATATGCCGACACAATTCACAAACAGTGTAAATATCACTGTAATATAACACCTTTAGCATACTAAACAAAACATATTCATATGATATTCAATATATAGGTACATGTATATAGATACATATATAGGTACATGTGTATGTTTATAACAACATGAGGTGATTGTGTAAAAAGATTTTACATATGTCACATGTTATCACCATAGCTTTATAGCTTATATATAATATAGGTTATATATAATATATATAATATATAATATATAATATATGAACTAAGGCCTATTTCTTGCAGTTTAAATGTTTTTATAGATGTGACTATTTCAGCTCTCTCTCTATTCTGTGTGATTAATGTAAGTACTGCTGCATAAAGAGTTCTTTATAGTAGCACAATGTTATGTTCAATACTATTTGATATATGGGGGGTGATGCTATTATTAAATATTGCATATAGGCAAATAGTAATTATATCTACTAAATGTACATGGTTCATACAAGTGATTACATATATATATATACTTATAAGTATATATTGTTTCATACACACACCATTTAATTATTGACTATAATAAATACTCTAGTAACGACTTCCTGAAATTAAAAACTACCCTGAATGCCTAATATTCCACAATAAATCACAAGATCCTCTGGTTACCAAAAATATATTTAATCCGATTCAAAGATTAAAACTACCACTATAATACAACATTTAGATTTTAGTGATTCCACTATCAATACTCCACTAGCAAATATCATCAATAATTAATCAATGTAATAATGAAATCTATCAAATAAAACATCTATTAAACAAACATATAGTCACAATATCATCTTCAGTACTAAACTTGTAACAGTTTACTTTACTTCCTAATGAAATATAAAATTGGAATACTCTATAAAATAATAAATGCTATAAATATATAGACTTTCAAATCAACACATACATTCCCTTTACTTACATACTGATGGATGGCTTCCCATTAAAAAGGGATTGGAAAATACATAATAATGTTGTATTTTTATTAAGTTGTAGTTTTTGGTGTACATTATAAGGTTGTAAGTAACAAACTTATGTAGCAATGTTAAGTGTGTTATTGTTAATTAAGTCTTCAGTGTTTAGAAAGTTTAGTTTGTAATCTAAAGTCAGTATCACTATTATTAGTTATATGGTCAGATTTCTGTAGTCAATATATCAGTATTATGTAGCATTGTTTAATTATATTGTAGAGTTTATGAATTGTTAGGTTTGTTGATTCTTAAAATGAGGTATACATATGTGTGTGTGTGTATGTGTGTGTGTGTGTGTGTATGTATGTGTGTGTGTATGTGTATGTGTGTGTGTGTGTGTACGAGAGCTTGATAATATCAATATACACACTTAATCAATATTGTCCTCATGTATGTGTTCATGTAAGTATGTTAATAACGGCCTATAGCATCCCTGAGGGGGAGGGGGATCTATCATAAAGCATGCTGATACTGTCCCACACATACATATCTCCATGCACCATACCTCCAGCACCATTACTACTATGTAATTACCACACACATGTGTAGGTACACAATCTATGATAACACAGTAGTGATACATACTAGAATAACCTACTACAATAGTGTATTTCTTATTTCACCATCACAACATAGGCTGAGTGATTGTCAATAACTGGCTGCCTTGTGCTGAGTACTTGTACACAATGCACATTTCATTGGAACAAATACACTCATTTATGTGAAATTAGTTGATATTGTAATCTGTTATAATAACATACACATACATACATTGTACACATACACATACATCTAGACAGAAAGCTCTATGACATACACACACATGATACCACTCCCATACTCAAATACACATACACAAAAACATATGTATATACGTATATATATATATACAATGTATTCATAAAAAACACTTTAACCACATAAGTATGCTAAGGGTTTGTCTACACATACTATACTACACACTGTATGCTATATACGGCAAGGCATTAATGTGAATGTCAACGAAGCATTGTGTATGTGTATTTACTAGTAAAGAACACGTATATTTATGTAGCAATGATAACGGCTAATGATCACATGATAACGGCTAACTAAACAACTACGTATAGATTAAAAAAAAAGCCCGTCTCCGATATAGTTGACATACTTATTATTTACACTTTCCGCAGCGCTAACAATTACCGATACTAATCTATTCGCGTGTGAAACCTAGACCAATTGATTGTACCACGGTGCGGTGTGTCTTCTATCTGGGTCAGCGTGTGCGAACACTATCATTCATTCACTTGCGCACTAGCACCTCGAGTCTAGTCTAGGTGTGTGCGGCGCATACGTGACAGTAAAAGGTACACGAATGATGTTAATCAAGGAAATGTCCTCGGGGCTGTCCTCAAGCATACCTGTATTCCACATTCAGATTATTTTTTTCCCCACCCGAATGACCATCGTATTATATCACCGATAACAATTCCCCTGTGATGTCACTGCTGTTGCCATCGTTACGAAATGTGTGCATCTAAATCACGTGTGAATCTAACACGTGACCTCCGATAACACAGTACAAACGCGCGCTATGCAGTATATACTATAATATATAGAGTAATATCGTTATATATATAGTATATACTATATATTATATATTATGTTTACAATATATAGCGTGATATATATAGTATACACCTGATAATGTGGGTATTTATATATATATATATATATATATATATATATACAGTACACATCTCAGTGCCTAAGACACGTGTTTTCCTATTACACAAACGACATAATCTGGTGATGTTTACTGGTCACCACACCTTAACGCCTCACCTACCTCATACTATACGGTGCACTGTAGTACTGTAGCACCATCACATCATCAGGGAGAGGTTGATTGTTTACGTTGATAAGTCGCGCGGGTTCAAGGGTCAACCTTGTTAGACGCTAGAAGTTCAACCGCTGCACGTAGAAAGCTCGTAAATTATCATCCCAATACTCGTGGGTATTAATATCCAGTGTTCTCTCCACTGTTATATCATTCGGTGTCAACAATTCTAATTATATCTTTATTTATACATAGGAATTTAAATAGAGTTATATGTAAGTAATATCAGATTGATGGTGTTATACTATAGCATTACATCATATGATACTACCATTGTTAACTTTCTGAATGACTAATACCACCTACATGTGATATTCTTGTTTAGTTGATGAATTTATTGATTTCTGAATAGTTTGTTAAACCCCTTAAACATATAAATCAGGCATTGCTGATTATAATATATTATCATTATACAATTTAAGGAATGTATACATATTGTTTAGCTGTGTGGTATATATATATATATAGTTTAAATAATATATAGCTTATATAATTTATAGAATATAAAACATATATCACTTTGAAAGATAAATAATGATCACTATTATATTATAGATTTATCAATATTTTATAATATTATACATGTTTATTTCTATTTATACATTAAAATATATACCAGTAATGTATTTTTCCTTGTTTATTACATATTTACTTGATACATTAAATAATAACTATTTATGTTGTTACTATATTATATTTTAATTAATTATTTACAATCAATAAAATTCAAGGAAAGATATTTGAAGATTTATTTATATTTAAAAAAATGTATATAATACTAATGTTATCAATCATATTAATTCTATAGTTTCCAGAAATCCAAAATTGTGTCTATTATTTCCATAGATTTATAGTTTACATAGATCGGTAGTCACGTGGTTTTTCATGGTCATACATGGTGCCTGGAATGGGGATTTTTGATCTTTAATTGTTGTAAACTTAAGATGGCCGACATCACGTGACACATGATATTTCATAACAAATATTTAAATAAATAATATTTATTTTTTACATACATTTGGATTATTTTTCTATATACGCTTATAAAATGCATTTCGATTATATCAAAATAAACATTTATATTTATTTATATTATATATTTATAATGTAATATAATCGCAACACGTAATTTGCTTAAATAATACTTTATATAGGTAATTTTAAATTACAATTTATCGGTGTATTTTTAAATTCTTATATCGCTTTAATTTTTTCTATATACGCTTATATAGTGCATTTTTATTATATCAAAATTGACATTTATATTTATTTATATTATATATTTAGAATGCACTATAATTGCATTACGTAATTTGATTAAATAATACTTTATATAGGTAATTTTAAATTACGATTTATCGGTGAACTTTTGAATTCTTAGATCGTTTTAATTTTTCTATATACGCTTATAATGTGCATTTCGATTATATAAATATAAACATTTATATTATATATTTATATCGAAATATAACTGCAACATTTAATTTGATAAATAATACTTTATATAGGTAATTTCAAATTATATTTTATCTGATATATTTTAAAATTCTTAGATCTTATAAATTTGTTTATAAATTGTATTTAAATTATATCAAAATAAACATTTATATTAAATTGTATTAAATATATAAATTACAGTATAATAAAAAACTTTAATTACATAAAATAATACTTTACATGAGTAATTTAAAATGTGAAATGTAACAGTACAATTTTAAATAGCATTATCTAGGTTAATTTCATTACTAATATTTAAATATTACAAATTAATTAGATAAATACACATTTATATTAATTTATATTATATACTGCAATATAATTACAACATTTAATTTGATTAAATAATACATTATATAATTCTAAATTACGACAACTATAAGAACGCTATTATTTTAAATATTTAAAAATGCTTAATTAATCGATGACTGTTGTTCTAATAGTACACGTAATTATCCAGAAGGAATAACTCTCTACAAGTTTGTATTATATAAATACATTTAAATATTATTTTGAAATTCATACAATTATTTAATTAGACATGTAGATATTATATCTAATTATGTATGAAGTCAATAAATGAATACACGCTTAACGTATGAAAATCAAATAATCATACGAAATTTAATTTTAATTTCATAATTATAATTATTATAATATGTTACACGATTATAGCAAACATTTTCTGAAGGAAAGATATAACACTTACGCGAAATCGTGTAATTCGAATTTGTATACAAAATACCCCAGTGCCACCTATAGCGGGTTACTTTTAGGAACTATGTGTTGTTTATAATGTAAATTCGTATTTAACTATACACTTTTAAAATGTTAAATAATATGCTTTAAATTAATATTTATATGATGAAAACTAAGTGTTCATTACTAATATATAATAAACAAATATGATATGTATGTTTTAAATGCTATAAGTATATATTTAGTGAGTAAAAGCTAATTTATATTGCATGTAATTTAATAGAGCAATGAAAACATTGTTGTATGCAAACAGAGCCGAACCTAAATCTATTTCAGTGATTTCGATACTACTGCTAGCAGCGGTTGGGGATATTACTAAATTACATTGCATGCATAGGGAGTGTTATATCTTTGCTTCGCAAAATCTTTGATTATAGTAACAAAAATCATATTAATATTATACACAATTATTATAAAAAATACCTATCATATTATGATATAAATGATATATGATATGTAACGATTTTAATGAATGTAATGAAAATGCATAAAAAGTCTATCGACTTACTAGAAATTAACCAATAAAGCACCCTACATATAAATTATATATATTTAATTCTGAAGACGCATGTATCAGGCACCTATTTTAAGATGTACGGCTTACGCCATAGCTAAGTACATTATAGAAAAAGTCTTAACTGTTATAGATGTATCGTGATTATTATAAAACTTACATATATCTTTATTCTTTTATATAATTTTAATAGTATATAAATAAATAATGAAATTAATAAGCTATTATAAATGGGTAAGTCATCATAGTCGTGATAAGTTCACAGTTCTATATGGTTCTAATGTGTCATTACTAGCTATGGAATAATTTGTTGTACATAATATGGATGTTCCATCCAATATACTGGCATTTCCATTAGATTTTATAGTTGATAGTTATAGTTGATAATTGGAGTTAAAAAATAGCACAATAATTAGAATTTATAAGCTATAGTATTTTTTAAATCTAATTGATTATAGCTATATATGTAAGCTATATACGCATTGTATTAGTAAATTAAAATCAAATACAAATTTATACTTATCATGTTATATAATATCACCTAGGTTATATCATATAGTAGAATTATACTCCCTATCTGAACCCTCTTTATCCTGCTTCCAAATTAATGACATTAATTATATTAAATTTACATTATAAACAACACATAGTTCCTAAAAGTAACCCGCTATAGGTGGCACTGGGGTATTTTGTATACAAATTCGAATTACACGATTTCGCGTAAGTGTTATATCTTTCCTTCAGAAAATGTTTGCTATAATCGTGTAACATATTATAATAATTATAATTATGAAATTAAAATTAAATTTCGTATGATTATTTGATTTTCATACGTTAAGCGTGTATTCATTTATTGACTTCATACATAATTAGATATAATATCTACATGTCTAATTAAATAATTGTATGAATTTCAAAATAATATTTAAATGTATTTATATAATACAAACTTGTAGAGAGTTATTCCTTCTGGATAATTACGTGTACTATTAGAACAACAGTCATCGATTAATTAAGCATTTTTAAATATTTAAAATAATAGCGTTCTTATAGTTGTCGTAATTTAGAATTATATAATGTATTATTTAATCAAATTAAATGTTGTAATTATATTGCAGTATATAATATAAATTAATATAAATGTGTATTTATCTAATTAATTTGTAATATTTAAATATTAGTAATGAAATTAACCTAGATAATGCTATTTAAAATTGTACTGTTACATTTCACATTTTAAATTACTCATGTAAAGTATTATTTTATGTAATTAAAGTTTTTTATTATACTGTAATTTATATATTTAATACAATTTAATATAAATGTTTATTTTGATATAATTTAAATACAATTTATAAACAAATTTATAAGATCTAAGAATTTTAAAATATATCAGATAAAATATAATTTGAAATTACCTATATAAAGTATTATTTATCAAATTAAATGTTGCAGTTATATTTCGATATAAATATATAATATAAATGTTTATATTTATATAATCGAAATGCACATTATAAGCGTATATAGAAAAATTAAAACGATCTAAGAATTCAAAAGTTCACCGATAAATCGTAATTTAAAATTACCTATATAAAGTATTATTTAATCAAATTACGTAATGCAATTATAGTGCATTCTAAATATATAATATAAATAAATATAAATGTCAATTTTGATATAATAAAAATGCACTATATAAGCGTATATAGAAAAAATTAAAGCGATATAAGAATTTAAAAATACACCGATAAATTGTAATTTAAAATTACCTATATAAAGTATTATTTAAGCAAATTACGTGTTGCGATTATATTACATTATAAATATATAATATAAATAAATATAAATGTTTATTTTGATATAATTGAAATGCATTTTATAAGCGTATATAGAAAAATAATCCAAATGTATGTAAAAAATAAATATTATTTATTTAAATATTTGTTATGAAATATCATGTGTCACGTGATGTCGGCCATCTTAAGTTTACAACAATTAAAGATCAAAAATCCCCATTCCAGGCACCATGTATGACCAATAATTTAACGTTGGCAAGATATAGCAATACCGATCTATGTAAACTATAAATCTATGATTATTTCTTATGTTATTGATATATTTTTAATTTAAATTAAAAAAATAAATAAATTACAAGTTTTGTAAATTATATGTTGGTGTTTTATTCATATCAAATTACTGCAAATAAATTAATTGACAATATGAGCTATCATTAAATAGTGTTATTTTATGATGTTAATGATGTTAATATTATATTACAGTTAAATCAGGTTACAAGTTGTTATTGAATATAATTGGTATTTAAAAGGTGTAATTAATATTAGAAGCTATATAATAGTTTTATAGTGTATTAATATTATATTAGATATTATATATCAGTCTAACTTTTTTTATAATATAATTTGAATGCAAACAGATCTCAATTTTTAACAATAAAGTATTTCTTCCTATTATAATTTAATATAATATTCTGGCTATACATATATATATTTATATATATATATATATATATATATATATATATATCAGTTTAATTACATAGTTTTGTAATCTATTAACAGTTATTTTTGTTTAAATACTATTTCTAAATATTCAATAATTATACGAATTTCAAAGCATTAGTTATTACATAATAGTAGGCTATTGTTTATAGATAGTTAACCTTTACCCTATTACGCAACAGGGAAGGAAATGATCCCGATGACGATGGAAAGATCACCTACAATGAACTGTTGGTGCGAGTCTGTAAGTTCTCGAATGTTCTAAAGAGCAAAGGTTAGATATTTACTTCTAATTCGTCAATTCTATATGCATACTTAAGATGATACGGAAAGAGGATAGAAAAGTAGGAAAATAGGAGAGGAGGGATAGAGGAGGTTGGGTGAATAAAGGGTAGGGATTTATGATGGATAGAGATAGGGAGTGAGAGATAGAGAGATATGAGGGTTAGGTAGACGGAGATAATTAGAGGGAGAGAGGAGTTACATCGGGTTGGATAGATATACAGGTTGAATGATTGAAGATGACATTGTCTAGTATACCTTCATTACATATTCCACACACTTGTATTGAAATATACATGCACATAACTCATACATGTGAATTACACTGAATGAAACTAATGTTTATGTTAGATATAGACCAATGTACATAACTTTATAGACATCACATGACTTAACATCACTAATGTACACTGAACACTAGACCGGTTCGTACTAAATTTATTTCCGTAATTTTATAAACCTTCACATCTATGACAATTATGTATGCTATGATGAATAAGTGTTTAAAATTGTAGACCTATATCTTAAATAGTTTTGTGTCACGAGACCTTTTTATTTTAACATTGAATACATATAAAATTTAACATGGGGGAGATATAGAAATAAGTTTTATTCAATTTTTATAAAATTGAATGATTTTTTTTAAGCCAACTATGGATATATCCTAGAAACATATATTACAAGTAGTATTAACAATACAAATATTTTTCATAACAATCTAGATGCCCAAATTTTATAAAATAATTTTAGTACAAAAAAATATCTAAAAATCGTATAATTTAATATAAATAAATTATTACAATTTAATTTAAAAAATTAAAATATATAATTTATAGATAATAATAATACAATTCAAATTAATTATTAAAAATTATTTTTAGAAAAAAAATTAACATCATTTGTACATTTTTTTGGATTTTTATTTGAAATATGAAATACAAAATAATTTTACATATTTTTTTATTTTTTTAATTTTATTTGTATAAAGGACATTTATATCTAACTTATATCCACAATTCAATACAATCTGATCACTCAAATTTATGTAAAGTATAATTATATATATTAATTTTTTTAAATTAATTATTTTTTTTGAATTATTTTGAAATAAATACTTTGTAAAATGGTGTATTTTCTCGAGTTTTAGGAGACATTAATATTGGTAATTTGTAGATATAAAATTGAAATATAGATACTATATTAATAATAAATATAAATAATGGTATATAATATATTAATTCATTAAATATAATACAAATACATAATTAATTTTAAATATTAATTTAAATATTTGTAAACATCAAAGATAATAAGATGGCGTCATTACTATTATACATGGAATATTATACATTTTATTTTAAAATAATAATTTATATTTCAAACTTTAAATGCTTCGTGACCAAAGGTAACTATTTTTTTATAAAAATGTTTAATACATATTATACTAAAATATAGATATGTATTATATTTTATATGAAGGATTAAAAATTGATTCGAACGAACCGGTCTACCGGTACACTGTATAACTATAATTATCTAAAAATGTGTATAACCATACATTTTATGTGTATAACGAGTGTATATATGCACAATGTAAACTATACAATCAGAGTCAACATATGTTTTTTTATATCATATTTTATAAATTTATTTTTTTAATTTTTTTAAAAGCTCATGAAATGATAGATTATTTGAGACTAGTTTAATATATAAAATAGACACAACATGGTTATTTTCATTTATGATAATTATATAGAAATAGTCTTTTAGAAATTATTTCTAATTATATTTATGAAAATATATGATAATTTTATTTATAAATATGTTATTTATATAGAGTAATAAATAGTAGGCTAATAGTAATCTATAATGTAATTACACAAATGTTGTTTATTAATTTATTGTCAATTTATTAATTATTAGTTGATATTTATATAGCCAGATATATTATTAAAATAACTTGTAATCAAATATTTTTAAATCTTCTAACATGTGATTTTTTATATAATATTGAATACCAATTTTATATATGTCGAATATGCACACAGGAGTGAAAAGAGGAGATAGAGTCGCAATCTACATGCCAATGATTATAGAAATCACTATTGCCATGCTGGCATGTGCACGTATAGGAGCCGTACATTCTATTGTGGTTAGACATTGTTATCTATTGTTTAAATAGTTTAATAACGATGAATTAATAACATAAATATTGTATGTTTATTCAAATATACTTTATTTTGTTTATACATAGATAGATAGATAGATAGATATATAGTTTATTGAATAACTGAAAAATAATAATAAAAAAGTACAAAATTAAATATTAAATAATACAATATGCAGAGTTCACACCAAATATTACAGCCTATATTCCACCAGATTTTTAAAGCCGATATTAGCTGCTTTAAATTATTTGATTTAAAACATTTAATAGATATCATAAGTCAAAGATTTGATAATAGGTTATTTATATATAAACACACTTAGTAGGGTTACGGTGACCTAAATATATTGGTAAATATATTATGTGTCATTTATTTAGGCCGGTGGGATGTTCCTTATATAATAATAAAAATGGTCTAGTTAATAAATCAATAACATAATTATATAGCATATAAATATATTATATAACATATAATATATAACATCTACTTATATAACAACGAAAATGTGATCATTGTTTGAATAGAGGTTAATGTAAACAATTTTATGCTATTGAAAAATTTTTTAGAACATTATTCTATATTTCATGCCTAATATTGGCCTGTAATTATAGCCGTTCAGACATAAAATACCCGATTTTGATGTTCAACGATATCTACCTTTATTATATTGTTGTGAACATACCATAAAATATAAAACATGAAAAAACTGAAATAAATAAGCAATTGAATTAAAATTGAATTACATATTTCCATATATATATATATAACTAGAAATATTATAAATATTGTAAGCAATTAATTGAAATTCCTGTATATTATACTATGGAAATTATAAATATTATAAAACTTTTAGTAGAGTAAAAACGGTAAACATAAATTATTTTAGTTGTTTTTTTACTTCATAAATTATGAATAGTAATACATAATTAATACACAATCATAATTTATAATATATTTGTTATATTCGTCAATAAATTATCTTTGAAAACAGTTTAGAAGTGATATAAAAGTTTTTTGATAAAACAAGTATATTTTTTTACCATTTATTTATCTTATATTATTTTTGATATAAATGCTCTATCGTGTGTTATTAAAACCAATGAAATAGCTTTATTTAAAGAAAACAATATTATGAAATATTACATTTTTATTTAAAAGTAAAACTTATATTATTAGTTAATAAAATATTATTTACTCAAAATAATAATTTCACATTGATTATGCATGTATAAATGAGGACACAGACACAACTATTATAGTTATAATACTAATTGTGGTGCTATATATAATAACATATATATATAATAAAATAAAGAGCTATTTTCATAGATATAATTTTTATAGAAATATTAATAAAATAAACCCTTTGTACCTGAAAACTCTTTACTATTTTATTTCTATATATATATATATATATATATATATATATATAATATTAATATTATAATTATAATACAAAAAAATGGCTCAATTTAATGAATGGATTTATGTGCACCCTATTTTGAATAGATATGTATTGCATTGTATCTATTCATATGTGAATGCATAGTGTATAGTGTGTGATACCCCTTAATTATATTATTAAATACCCTAGTTTATTTTATAGTTTTACATTGGAAACTCATCTATAAAAAAGATTCAATTGCATAGTTATATATATTAAATATTAATATAATTTATTATTTATTTAAGTAAATAAATTAATATGAAATTTAAATAAAACTATGAAAATTCCCATTTTTTATTATTTTCTGCATAATAATTACATAATCAAATGTAATGTAATTGTTATTCAATCATAGTTATCATACAGCTAACAATAAAGGTGGTGTGTTTATTTATAGACTTTTTGAGAATTAGCTAAACAAGCACGACTTGTGCAAAAGAATAGGTTATAAATATCTCATTTATGTAATCTTGCATTTTAACAACCCATGACAGATTGATTTATCAATAATTCTATTTGAATGCTAGTAGTATAACAAGGATTTGTTAATATTCATTGATGTTATAAAACACAATATTTATATATATATATATATATATATATATTTGTATTATTTTATAATATGTGATATTTATATAATAAATGTAAAATAAATATGAATGTAAAGCGATTACATCTAGCAATTTTGCTGCAAATTCGTTGAAAATTTGCTGCAAAATCACGACGAACAAAATTGTTAGGTGTGAACACCACGACAAAATTGATGCAAAATGATGTGCAAAAAACATTAACGAGCAAAATCACTGCAAAATTGCAGTAAAATTGAAAAGCAAACATATTTGCTATATGACGAGAATTCGTGCACATTTTTGTCCAAACGCAGACTTATCTATAATTATTGATAAATAATAAACAAGCATTATTTAAAATGTCCGATGATAATACATTCAGTATTATTTCTTTTTATATAAAATGTTTGCTAGATGTGAACATCACGACAAAATCGTAGACGAAAATATTTGCTAGGTGTGAACACTCCGCCGAAATCGCTGCGATTTTGCTGCAAAATAGTATGCATAATTCTGTCTCGACGATTTTGCAGCAAAATCGCTAGATGTGATCGCTGCTTTTTTCTTGACTTTTTTTCCATTAATTTAGATTTACATTAAAAATTAGTAAAGTAAAAAATGTGCTGCATTCCTAATACTACAATTACATAAAGTATAAGTTTCTATATAACACTGATGATAAATAATTATTATATTAGGTTTAGATTTATATTTTTATAATTTAAATATGAAAATAATTATTAGTTTTATCTTAAAGGAAATCATCTATTACTTTGTAATTTATTTTTAAAATTTTATATCTTATATATGATATTCATATATGTGTTCATAATATATGATCTAGAAAAAAGTATATATAATATTTAATTGATTTTCTTTCATATCAAATTTCAAATGAAAATCAATAGTGATAATAACCTACTACTACAACAAGAGTGTATTTCTTATTTGACCATTATATTACCTAGTGTATACTAGATAGAGATATCTCTAAAGGGAGAGATAATATTGAGATTTATGTTATAAAATGTTTATGTATTACATTATACATCTATTTAAATATCAATATCTGACATATTATAACACAATCATTGGCAATGCAATACACAATATTATTAACTGAGAATGATTGTTACATCAATATTGAATTATTTACTTAATCCACTTAGATCTTACTTCAATATATCTCTATTATATTATGAAGTCATAATTATAATATAATATATCACTATTATGTCATTATTACAGCAACTTTAGTGTACCACTATTGAATGTTAGTACTATCATCATTATAATCACTAATTTGATATTTAAATTTGTGTTTGTTATAATATTAAACGTTAGTTTGCAGATGTTATATGATGTTATCATATTGTTTGATTGACAGCTATCTATTTGACTTATGTAATATTTTCACTGCTAAAATTACCGTCAATTCAGAAATATCTATCACGAATACTTATTGCGTGTTCTCTCACTAGCGAGTGTTCATATTCCTAGTACCTATATATCTAAATTGACACATTACTACATGTAATGCACATCAATAGCCTAATCCCCACTACTCATATTTATCTAAACTATGGCCTACTTTCGTGTCCAACAGTTTGGTGGTTTCAGTTGCACTTCAGTATCGGAGCGAATAATGGACGCTCAATGTGATATTCTCATCACTGCAGGTTCATATCCTTATCAGCTGTCTCTTTATTGTATGTGTTCATTGGCAATATAGTATGTGTAAGCTATCCATTTAAATCACTTGTTGAATATGTGTAGATATAGGCTATATAACATTTCTTAGTCTACATCTTGCTTCTTATCATCCTCCTCCCCATCCGCATCATCATAGTCCTCCTCATCATCCTATCTAGATTTCTCCTGCTCCACCTCATTCTCATATACCTCATACTCCTACACCTCCTATAACATTACCCAGATGGTGTATGGAGAGGTACTAAGATGATTTGTCTGAAACAGATCGCCGACGGAGCCATGCAAATCTGCGAAGAACAGTTAGTACACCCTAGTAATACCTCTGTCACCCCTCTGTTACCCTCGTCTAACACCTCTCTCACCCTCGTCTACCACCAGAGGGCATAGTATACGCGCCTGTATCGTCGTACGTCACCTGTCACCCTCCGAAGAGGATATTATCCACGATAGAGCGGATGAAACTGACTGCGATGATAACATTATCGCTAAGAGACCTTACCTCAAACTACAGGTAGGTACATCAGCACTCAGCATGGGTACGAGTGTCCTTGAAGTAGTACGAGTGCAATTAGTGTGGATAACAAACTAAAGTAGAAAGGGAGATGCGATATTCTCATACACTAGTCACACAAGTGATGGTTGATTACATATCTTCATCTCATACCAGCTTCATTGGAGGGAGGGCAGAGACTTCTGGTACCACGATCTCATGGCAACCTCATCTGATGAATGCGAACCAGAGTGGATGGATTCACAGGAACCACTGTTCCTCTTATACACTAGGTTTGTCATCATTACATACATGTACAACCGACATTATATCGCTTTAAAAACCTAATTATTCTATTTTATTCTATATATACACATGTATTATATACAAGTCTAGTAATATCCAGTAATGTCTAGTAATCTAAGCCCTGCCCTCTCAGCGGTTCCACGGGCAAACCTAAAGGTATTCTTCACACTGTCGGAGGTTACATGCTGTACGCTGCTACGACCTTCAAGTACACCTTTGACTACCATGACGAGGATATCTACTGGTGTACTGCTGATGTAGGCTGGATCACTGGTCACACTTACGTCTGCTACGGACCCCTCACTAACGGTGCCACCAGTGTTATCGTTAGTCCCGGCCCCCATCAGTGTTATCGTTAATAATAGGTAATCATCGTAGTGGTTACAATAATAACATCATCGAAACAGAGTGAACAATATTAATAGTGGTAGGTATCTAAAACAAGAGATACGCATTAAGAAGTTCCCCACTGCTGTTTCCTCTGCTACGCCCTTACTATATTTGCTAACCTCGTGACCTTCAGTTTGAAGGAACACCCTTCTATCCTGATGCCGGTCGTCTGTGGTCTATCGTGGCCAAGTATTCGGTCACCAAGTTTTACACTGCTCCCACCGCTATCCGATCTCTCATGAAGTTTGGCGATGCATACGTGAAACCGTTAGCACCGTCCCCTTATTTACCTATTTACCCATTATTCAAAGCACAGCTTCACTTGTTTAGTCGTCTATTCATAATGCAATAAACCACCATGTCTAGTTTATTTGTTAACAACACATATTCTAATTTAGATAAATTCAATTCAAATAAAATATCATTATAAAATAAGTATAAAAGGCGTAATCACCATAGCATCATTATGATATGTTTACCATGTTACAGTCATAATCTATCATCGTTGAAGATTCTCGGTACCGTTGGAGAGCCGATTAACCCGGAGGCGTGGCTTTGGTATCACAAAGTGATTGGTTAGTAGTGTGGCATTGATATGTCACACGTTAGCTTAACTGTCTCGTGTCTATCTATCATAGGTCAATCGAGATGTGCAATTGTTGATACTTTCTGGCAGACGGAAACTGGAGGTCATGCATTGACCCCGATGCCTGGAGCAACACCCACGAAACCTGGTAGTGCGGTTAGTAATGCACTTTTAATCTTAATCTCTATTATTAGCTCTATTATCATCTCTATTATTTCATATCATGCTTCATCTAGACTTTCCCATTCTTTGGAGTCGTCCCTAAAATAGTCACCGAAGATGGTAAACTGATTGAAGGTGAAGGAGAAGGTTATCTCGTATTCTCGCAACCTTGGCCCGGTTAGTTCACTCTCACTAACCACGCTTCCCCCCGCTATATCATGACTTTAACCATCACTATACTCATATTATATCCCCAATTATACCGCTGTACCTCCCACCCCCACATTACACCCCATTCTATATCTACAGGTATCATGAGTACGGTTTTCAGAAATCACGAGAGATTCGAGACTACCTACTTCAAGAAGTTCCCTGGATATTATTGCACAGGAGATGGTAATGCACTAATTTGTATGCAGCATCTATTGCAACTTCTAGTACAAAATCTAATGCAGCAATTAGTGTAGGATTTATTTAAACATATAATGTAATATTTAATTCAATGTATAATGCAAAAATTAGTGTAGATTCTATTGCAATATCTAGTGAAATATCTAAAGCGTTTAATACAATGAAGTGAAATATCTAATGCAACATCTAGTGCACCATCTGTAGTAACAGCCTTGTAATCATACTATCAAACTTCATAGGAGCCCGACGTGATAAAGATGGCTACCTGTGGGTGACCGGTAGAATAGACGATATGTTGAATGTTTGCGGTCATCTTTTGTCCACTTCTGAGGTAATAATATCCACTCATGGTAGTAATAATTGTAGCAGTAGTGGTTGTTATTATTATTGTAGTTTAAGGGTGCAGTTCTATTAATTTTCAATCTTGGGCTTCGCATAACTTTTATATTACAAAGTTTTATTACGCAGTAAAACATTTAATGTAAAAGATGCCCGCCTCGAAGCCTAATTCTACTTTTGTAAAACTGTTGCCATAGTTGTATTTAAAAATGTAATTTAAAATAACGAATTACTTATAATAAACGAGAATTTCTATATAAATACACGAAACTAAAAACTATTGTATTAATTAATTGATGCATATTTTAAATTTACTTCTAAATTTTATTTTATACAAATTTATTTCTTCATCCAATATATCTAATTGAAAGATATATGAGTTGTGATATTTCAAAAGATATTTTCTAACATTTCGAGTTTAAATTTAAAATAAACCCATTTTGTAAATTGTAAATTGAAAAATGGATTATAATTTTTATTTTTATTATTTTAAAATGTTAATTTTAAATTAGTTGATAAAGCTATAATCAATTAATTTGTTTGATTGCATTTTTATTTTATAATAAAGTATTTATATTAAAAAGTTTAAATATTTTATATCATTTATGTACATTATTATATACATTCATATTGATTTTATAATAACTATTTATTAATTATTTTTTTCCATATACAGTGTACTAATCCCCAACATGAAAATAAATTTGTATTTAATATAAAATTTAAAATAATGAGCAGTTAGCTCAAAATATTATAAAGGGGACTTTAGTGGATATTTGAAATTTAATGAGGAAGGTACACAGTAAAAACTAAACGTTCATTAGACTCAATTTAAACGTTCATTGGGTGGTCGAAATAGCGAACCTTATATAACGTTCATTAGAATCAAAAATAACATAAATACTTAAAGAATTTATGATTTTAAAATAGTAACTTTATTTATTAAATCATAATATCAACTTAAATATAGAAATAAAATAATAATTGATACTTAATTCCATTAGTGCTAAATTAAATCAATTTAACAAAATAAAGAAAAGTTAAAATATAATATTGTATCTATATTTAAATAAATAATCTAGGCGAAAATTAATATTATTGGCAAGAATTTTTTTTAAATAATTCTGTATTTAATAATATAAATTATATTAAAGTTCATTGGAATTCAAATGTTTAAAGAACGTTTATACACCGTTGATAAACGTTCATTACGCAACTATATTTCATGAACGTTTATGTTAAATTTTATAATATTAAAGGTTCATTGGACTCTGAAATGTCTAAAGAACGTTTATACACCATTGATAAACGTTCATTACACAACTATATTTCATGAACGTTTAGGTTATATTTTATAATATTAAACGTTCATTAGACTCTGAATGTGTCTAATGAACGTTTAGTTTTTACTGTGTATAAGAAGATTAATATGTAAACATTTGTTCTTTATTTCTAACATTTAGGTACTAATTAAGTTGTCTTATATTTCAAGTCTTATAATAATAATATTATAATATTCAGTAATTTAATATTTCAAATTTTATTTTTTTGTTAATAATCCATAAATAAATGTGACAAATTTAAATTTAAAATACACACCTTGTATACAATATTATTATAAATAAAATTAAAAAAAAGTATTAAAAAGTAATACCAAAAAACCAATATTTAGGAAAATAATTTTAATTGGTCAACCAAAAATTTATTTTTTGTATATATATAATATAATTTATAAATATAAATATTAATATATAATTAATATATAATATATAAATACCTGTTAAAAAATAATAAAATTAATGCATCATTTTTAATTTTTAAATGAATCAAGTGTCTAATTAATTCTATTAAATATGTAATTTAATATTGATTTGTTGTAAAACTATTATGTTGATGAATTTTGAATAGTAAATAAGTATTAAATTTGAGATATAATTTTTATCAAATTTAGGAGCCGGGAAACCTTCACGGTGTTTACATTTAAAAGATAGGGACAAAATTGGTCTACTAAAATTTGTTCACAGTTTGAGATCGTTCAAATAATTACTTTTTTTTTACAATGTAGATAACATAAATATCTATATAAACAGGTATGCTATTAAATCTTGAATATGAAAAGTGAACATATAAAGTTTTTTTAAATAGAAAATTATTTACTTTGATAGATTTTCTAATGTAATAATATCTATACAGTTTATTTATTTTACTAAAAGTACTTATTTATATTATTACCTATAAAATAGGTATAACTAAGATATTGTTATAAAGGTGAATTCATCAATGTGAATCAAACAATAAAAATTAAAAAAAAATGGAAACAATTTCTGAAATATAGGCATCTAAAGATTACTTTTATTTTCTGGAAATAAATAAGATTTAGTGTTCTATAAATTCTATATATTGTTTATATTGCCATTAGTATTTAAATAAGCACTTGGGTCATTTTTATGTTATTATATTTTTATCATTTTTTATTATTTTATTCGCACTTTTTTGTTATATAATTGTTTGCACAAGTTTTAAACATACTTTATTTTAATTTGTATATACTAAACCATTTGAATCATTTTATGTTATTACATTTCAATAATTTTTTATTATTTTATTCGCACTTTTTGTTTTATATTTGTTTGCACAAGTTTTAACACATTTTATTTTATTAGTTTATTTAATGGATTGATGAAACATGATGAAATACGCTGAGGGACATTATTTTTATTATTATTATTATTCTCTTTATATATATTTCTTTACTCTTATTATATTGAATTCTAGTACACAAGTCTTATTATTATTGTATAAATGTCCCAAAGCTATTATATTCATATACTATGGAGGTATCGACTTAATAAAGCTAATTATAGCTTTCAATGATCCTCCTTAGACAATTGTCTATAAACTGATTTCATTCATTCATTCACATAAGCGGCTATCTGTATAAATAGCTGCCTCATTACCCACACAGGTGGAATCATGTCTGATAGAACATCCAGATGTAGCTGAAGCAGCGGTGGTTGCTCATCCACACGAGATCAAGGGTGAAGCTCTCTACTGTTTCATCACCCTCATACAGGGGGCGCTGTATTCTAAAGAACTCGAAGCTGAACTCAAGAACTCAGGTATGACTCTACTCCCTAATATGTGCTATAGAAGACTGCCATTTCTCACATTACTATCCCGATAGCCCTACTTATTTATTATGAACATTATATATTACATAACTTTATTTAATAATTTATGATATAATTAATTTAATCTCTTATTTACATATATGTATATATATATATATATATATATATATATATCTAAGAATTTTAGAATAATTTTATATAATTCGTAAAAATAAAAGATGTATATATAAATGCATAAATGCTTAACTAAATGCACATTTTAATGAAAATCATGAATATTTTCTAATTATTGTTTCTAATTAGTGTTTCTAATTATAATTAGTGGATTTTAATATATAAATTGTTTGTGTAATTTTTTTAAGAGATTTTAAGATAAGTTATTTTATTGAAAATTTATTAGAAAAATTAAACCACAATTAAATGTTATTGTAGGTGTTAATATTAATGAATATACAATGTATATTATAATTATATAATGTATGATGGTAATTTGTTGGTGTTGATATTTATGTATATAAAATGTATATTTAATTCACATACATAATTTATGATGTGAATTTAAATTAATTTAATTTAAGACATTGTAATACAAATATCATGTGAAAATATTTGATCAAATATGACCTGCTATTTTATAAAATATAAGTTTATTATTATATATATTATAGTGTATTATCATTATAAATCATTATTTAGTTATATGTTATTTATTAATTAACCTTGATTAATTAAAATTTTGTTTTTAAATGATGATTATTTTTTCTTATATATTTTTGTATAATTTCCCTACTTATTTTAGATTATTCTAGATATTATCTAGATATTAGTACATTTATCTTAGGGACAATAGTACAATAAAATTCATAATCTCCAACTTAACTAAGCCCCCAGTTCTATATAAACTAAACCCTATCTAATACGTCACAGTTCGACACAAGATCGGCCCATTTGCTCAGCCTGACTTCCTGCAGGAGGCTCCGGGTCTGCCCAAGACGCGGTCGGGTAAGATAATGCGTCGAGTGTTACGCAAGATTGCGGTAGGAGACCGTGACCTCGGCGACATCTCCACGATGGCCGACGAATCCGTAGTCGACATGCTATTCGGCCTCAGACCATCTGGCTCATAAACATCCTGCACACCCTAGCGGTCATCTCGCTGCGGTTCCCTTCTATGCATTCAACTGTTGCGATGCATTTTTTATCAATTGTTACGATTGCGCGTGTTCGTTATTTCTCTGGACGCGCGTGCTCTTTTATTGGTCGACGCTACGAATGATTCGTCGTTGTCGTGCCAACCTTTGTTTTAGATTATACCCAAATTCTATGAGATTTACTATAATCTTCGTCGTCTTTTTAACGAAGATTTAGTCAAATATTTCTAGTTAACAAAAGTGTAACCAGTATTGGTGCATTGGTTTATTACTGACAACTTATCTATTGTTGTATAGATATACTATGCATATACGTGTATGTATGTATTTATATTTATTATTATTATTATAACATTTGTATTATTACTATAGTAAAATAGTATGTTGCAATTGTTTATTACAGGTGAATATTACAATACTTTGTACAAATTAAATTATTCTTATTATTCTAATTTATTAATACAGTTTTTAATATATTCATATATTATGAATTAATAAATTATTTGTTTTTATTACAATTATTTTATATTTTACAATTAATTTTTGATTTTACATAAATTATAATTTAATAATTTAAATAATTATTTATGTTACTATTATTAATAAAATTATAATCTAAAAATGTAGTAAAATATTAACTAATAACTTAATTTCATAATATTTCCAATATAGATAAATATATTAAAATATAAGAATTAAAAATATTGGAAATTATTAAATTTATTTAGTTATTTCCGATATAATATTTATAAATGTTATAGATTTTATAAATTTATATGTACATAAAATGTCACTCATTTAATTTTATGTTTACCTAATATCTAATAATAATCGAAGAGAATGTAAATATATTATGATCTACCTTATATTACTTTATTTCAATTGAAATTATATTCAAACCTATAATCGAGAATACAAAATTATAAATGAAAGGGAATATTATAACTAACCATGTTATATATATATATATATGTGTATATTAAACTTGAGAAATGACGATTTGACCTGACGAGCTGTTATAACTTATCTTAAAGATTTTTCTGTGTAATTATCATGGGTGGGCTTATTTTTTGAATTTTGCATCATGCGTTTACCAAAACTGATTTTACTGAAGAAATCAGTATATTTTATATAAATAAAATATATAGTATATATTATATACTATATACTATAGATAGTTTGAATATGTATATAATATTAATAGTGTATTATTATTTTGTATGTCTCAAAGGGTATACATAGTTTGGTTTGGTTTGGATTTATATATATATATATGACATGGTTTAATATATGATTATTGTTATATTATTGTAATATTATTTATAAATAACAAATATTAAAATTATAAATTATTAATATATATATATATATATATCGGTACCTATATATGTACTGGTAATCAACATTTTCAGGTATCGGGTTTTTAGAATAATTATCATTTCGGGTATTTGATCTATTATATATCAAAGAATTATTTTAAATATCTTAAAGAATTTTGTGGGTATCTCCTAAATAATTTCGTTTATTAAATTATGACTGTTAATTCCCAATTTGTAATATGTAAGTAAACTAATTTAAAGTAGACCACTTAGTGACGAATAACAAAAGAAAGCATATGATAATTATTTGAAAAATAACTACCTACTTGTATAATATAACGTGTATGATATTACTCTCATAGAATTAGAAATAATATAGAGGGAACTCTATCTCCGAAATATCACAATTAGTTATTACTCGGATTCTAATAAAGAATTTGGATATCTATATATATATATATATATATATAAAAAAGGACGGGGTAGTCATTTTTTTTATAACGTTATACTAACGGAGTGGGTTGGGTTTGGGTTTAGCTATACAGTTCATAGGCCCCGACGTTGTTATGGTTATGTTCTCCTCGCCTATCGAATAGGTCAGCTAACTTACATCACATAATTGAAGTCAAGAAAAATCAAAAGATATTATACTTGATTAACGCAAGATCTTTAATTGTATGACTAACGCATATTGCATACCATCATCATACGTATTTAACATATGCCGTTTTCGATACAGTAGCTTTTAACATACTCCTGACCGACTCTCTAAATTGGCATAACTGATACAACGTTGACCACATGGTGCACAAACTATATCCACGAACGTTACTACTTTGTTAAAAAAAATATATAATATCCACACCGTATAAATTAAACTTCGGAGTCCCATCGGAGAGTATATATAATCTATCACCAATACTTTCTCACTTTACATGCTTCCGCTAGCTAACCTTATTAATACCTTGCCTAATGTACAATATACGTTGTCCAGTACCTAGAGGTACTGTATACACTAGTGATGTAAATGATGCTAAAATATAAAGCATGATGCAATCTCAGTCTCAGTTACTTAAAGTCTCAATTCGACTCTGGCTCGTTTGGCTAGAGTCTCGGCTTGGCTCGGGCTCGTTTTTTTCCGAAAATGAAAGTCTCGGCTCAGCATCAATAACCAAAAGTCTTGGCTCGGTATCAAAAAGCTCGGTATTATGGACACCAATAGATGACATTTACATTATTATTCACTGAATCGTGAAGTTGGCGCAGATTATTTTTTTAAAATTGATATAAATGTGAAATATATAAAAATTATTATTAAAATGTAATTTCAAAAAAGTATTATTTCGGTTCAGTATTATTTTATAAAAGTCTCAATTCGACTCGGGCTTGTTTGGCTAGAGTCTCGGCTCGGCTCGGGCTCGTTTTTTTTTCCGAAAATGAAAGTCTCGGCTCGGCATTAAAAAAATCAAAAATCTCGGCTTGGCATCAAAAGCTCGACATCATTTTCATCACTAGTATACACCATTTACGCTGATGATTTATAGCTACGTGATAAAATAACTAATTCGAATGACATATAATGTAGTCCTACTTAAATTCAATACACGTATTGTGCACAATTGGTACCAATAGACAATACCATTGTTAGTAAACGTGACCAAGGCAGAACTACTTAACATATATTATAACTACAACGTCCCACATTACTAATACTTTATTATAAATTGACAAAATGAATAAATAAAGTTAATTACTTTGGTCTTACAATACTTTCTTCCCTTGACTCGATTGGTAACATAATACTACTGAAAAAATAAATTGTATATCATCAATATAATAGGGAGAATAATACCATCATATATAAATACATATTTATATCGATGATATCAACTTACCCACTATTAAACTCCTTACATAATCACTTATAATTTCGTGACTCAACTACTGAAACTAGACTCTAACTGATACACAACTATTTATATTAACTGACATTCATAATAATTCAATCATCGCTATAGTAGATATATCTTCAGACTGAAACACACTGATTAGGTCTATTGACTACGTAACAGCTGTATCGAAACTTATACAAACCTACTCAAATTGAATTGGCCTATTACAAGCCAGGCTATTTACTATAAAACTCTCATTATATTATATAAAAGCTTCATATCCACTGCACCTTATTATCTCAGTAATTAATGTATCCCAGAACCAATCGTGATTCAAATCCGCTCTGCCACCACCCCTCTACTCAAACCACAACAGTATCATGTTGGTTGATTAGGTAAGAGCCGTTTCAATACACGATCTATTAAAATCTGTAACGGCCTGTCAAATAGAATTTAAAACTGGACAACAATTATATTTTATTTAAAATTATTATAGTAATGTTATAGTAATCACCGAATCATAATTCTTAACGTAAAACAACTTTCAATCTATGTTTATAAATCCATATCCAAATAATGTATTGAAATATGGGAAAGTCTCCGATTACCGACCCCTAAATGATTATTTGTAATAAATTATTCCATATTAAATATATTTATTTGAAATTTTGTAATTAGGGTAATTTTATGACAATGAATAATGTTGCTATTTTATATTTTTGATATAATTATATTTACAAGAATAAACAGGGTGGTCGGTAATCAGATACATGTGCCTAATACCGACACCCCTCTACTATTACCGACCCCCTAAAATAATCGTGATATTATTATCTATTACCGACCCCCTATAAATAATTGTAGTATTATAATATACAATAAAAATAGTAGATATACATAAATATAATTAATTATAATATGCACGCAATTTATTTATTATTGAATTTATGTTTTAATAGTAATATTAAATTTAAATTTAAACTTTATAGTAATTATATTAAAATAGTGTATATTATTATTTAATATTTATTTATTAATCAGTATGTATATAATAAATTGGAACCATGAATCCCAAATCTATATCAATGATACAATAAACAACTTTTGACATATTTTAAAGTAAAATACGGATATATTTTGATTGGATATTATAAATCACATGGGGTCGGTATTAGGGTAATAATGGGGTCGTTACTAGGAAAATCATATGGGTTGCTATAATTAAGATATATTGGTTAATAGTTATTCAAATTAAATTATTTTTATAATTGTTATAAAAATGTTATTGATCTACAATATTTTGCTCAGTATTAAGTTTTCTTTTAATTAATAAATAATTTACAATGATTTAAAAAAAGTTATTATTCAAATATTTAAAAAGTAAAAAGAGAATATTACATTTTATCAAATAGCAATTGTAAGATTGAATATTTTTTAAAACAAAATACTTATTCATATTTATCATTAAATTACGAACAGTTCATGTATATATAATTTTTTGATATCTCTTATATTAACTGAGATACGAGAGGGTGTCGGTATTATGATTGGGTCGGTAATTGGAGACTTTCCCCTATGTCTCTTATTTATTTTATAGGTAAACTTAAACTTTTAAAATATAATATTGAATATTAAACGTATATATTGCATGTAATCAACACTTACATTATTATTTATTATCAAATTTACACTTACGTGAAATCGTGTAATTTGATTTTGTACGCAAAAATTAACATTGTACATAAGTTGTTATGTGGGACAAATATGTTATTTTTAGTGTAAATTCCTATCAAACTATACACTTTTAAAATTAAAGAAATTGTATAAAAACCGCGTCAAACTTATAAATATTGCATTGGCTATACTATTGATAGAAGTGGCAGGGGTTCACTATTAATTACGTTGTGTAGATAGAGTGTTATATCTTTGTTTCGCAATATATATATGTCTATACTTTTATTTTAAAATTACATGCTTGTAAAATACAAAATAAAATGTAGTTTTTAGTTGCGATAGGTTAGATACGTTTTTAGTTGCGATATCCTACACATATCAATTACTGTAGGAGAAATATCGTATTACGGTTTCTCCATAGTGAAATATATTGTATATACAGGAAAATATTATAATAGGAAAATATTGTAATAGGAAAAATATATAATTCTAAAATATTTCCGATATTTTTCTTATATATACATAATAGTGTATATACTTTTTAATTTCGTATAATAAATTATTTGATAATAGTAGATGGGAATGTAAATAGATAAGGTATTTTATATATATAAAACACTTCCATAATATATATATCCTACAATTACTATTTTTGGAAGTTTTATTAGCGATGGTGTTTACATAATAATAATACTAAAAAAATAATAATAATAGAAATAACCGTAATAATAAAAATAATATCATTGACAATAATAACTAATTGGAGGTACAATGCATGATACTAATATAGGTTAAATAATTATATTTGATAGTATACTATAGGTGGTTTTTAATTTGAGATTTAAATGTTATATAAATTATATGATTTATATTATTGTCACTTATAAAAATAAGTAACTACTAATTACGTGAGAAATAGATATATTGTGAAAGTGATATATCTTTTCATTGCACAATCTTTGGGGATACTATAGTGTTCTATAGAAATATATATAAATACATATATATATATATAAATATATATATATATATATATATATATATATATATATCGAATATTATAAACACCCGAATAGGATAAAACGGATAATGGCGGTGATATGGAACTTATTATTTTTTAAATTTTGTCATATTATTCGGCGTATATTTAGTCGAGCCACATTGTCAGTGTGCATCGTCCACGTGCATACTATGGAGGCTGACGCACGCATACGGACATAAACATCCGCCCGACAAACCTCCTCCTCCTCCTATTGAGACATAACCTATCGCCGCCCGCCTTACTTGTTCAAACTTAGTACCCGTCTAACCATATAGGTTATGTAGTAGTAGTGTAAACATAAACACAAGACTACTTCCGACAATAACATCCGAAAGTATTAGCCGTTAAACGATAGTGGTAGATACCCACACAAGTGCCTCTAAGATACACACTACGCTGGTAAATACGGTACTATCAGTGGTCAACAGGGTATCGGTGCTATTTATAGTAGTGGTCAGTAGTATATCGGATGTTGTACTTGTTTGCGGTCACTATCGGTGTATACACGCTCGGGTGTAAGCGGGGCGTCACGGTTCGTTGATTTCGCCACCGCCGCCACCACAAGCACCCCGTCTCCGACCATTATGGTCATTGATCAGTTATTGATATGCAGTACTGTCTTCAACAGCTCAATGCCAATGCAGGTTACGTAAACCCTCTCTCACTATCGTAGAAGTTGCGTAATAGTTATCAATCATTACATTCTTATTATTATTAATAATAATATTTATTATTATTATTAAACGTATATATATCTATAGATATATAGATTATTTATTTAAACATTATATAATTTAAATAAATGAGTATAGTGTGTAGGAATTAACCAAGTATATCATAATGACCGATTGGTTGAGTTATACAACAATATATATATATATATATATATATATATGTGAACTATTTGCTAACGTTAGCTCATACGTATTTAAATGTAGGATTGAAATAATCATATACGATTGAAACTTAAGAAACAAATATGAACGTTTTGAAGTTATAACTATATAAATAATTAAAAATATAAAATATAATCAATAAATAATAATAACTATTATTTTCTATTATATATTAACTGAACTATAGAACATATATGTAATATATAATATATATATATATACCCTATATACGTGGATTAGGATATATAATATTTTATGAATTAAACGACGTTACATAATCAATGTAATCATTGGTAATTTGTATTCCATCTCTCTTAGTTTTAAACACACGCGCCATGCACTGCATACACCGCACATACGTAGGCGTATCGTATAAACAACTATGTGATGTGATGTACAGTAGATGCGTTATGCAGGCGCGTGCAAGGGTCGATTACGGCCATTGATGCGGTCAAGAGGGGTAGTGGTAGTGGTCAATTGAACTTATAATAATGGAGATAATACCAACACGCGAACAATCGCATCATGATATGTATTGTTGCGATATCTGAAATTCTTTACAATGTGATTATAACTATATCATATATTGTCATAATAGTCATTATACACAAACACACATACACACAAATATATATATATACACAAGTATATATATATACGTATATATAACCGTTATTATTGATTAGTATTTAAACACGTGTGTTTTATTGATATGTTTTCATCGTCAGAGGATGTAGTTAGACATAGAAAATACTATATAGATAATTAGAGTAATAATTATTAATAGATAACATTATCTAGATAATGGGGGTGGGGTAGTGGTAGTGGTAATATATACTACCTCGCTACTAAATACTCACTAAATTGTGTGGAATCCAGTAGTTGTAGTATTAGTAGTATAAGTATTATTATTATTATTAGTATTATTATTATTATTATCATTATAATTATTATTATTATTATTAGTATTAGTAGTGGTATAAGTGGAAGTATACTACTATAGTAGTAGATGGTAACGGTTACTCGAGCAGTTACATCACCCTGTCCTAACCACTTTACAGTAGTTATGACTAAAATTAGTATACTGTGATCCTGCTTATACGTGTGTATAAGCAGGATATTCACCTATACAGTGGAGGTGGTGGAGGTAGCGGTAGAACCGGAAGTTACCCGGATACTGGTCAATATTACGTGACCGCCAGTATCAGTCTATTACTGAATGACGAGATGCTACAAGAAATGATTAACAATATATATATATATATATATATATATATATATATATATATATATATATATTTATATATATAAAGTAGAGTGACTATATATAGCTATAATACGTTGTCATATTGTTATATAAGTAAGCGAGAATTATGTGACCTGCACGACTTTATAATTAGTGGCATGTATAAACAATTCACCTATAATTGACCTAAATTCTCAGAGTCGATCTACTATGTGTATTACTCAGCCCGTATTTTTATATTATTATCTATTAATTATCTATTTATAAATAAAAGTTATATTTCATATGTATATATATATATAACACTGTATGTGTGGCTCTAAGGCGCCAGACACACACGCATTAGGACGCGTGATCAACCTAGTCAGGTCAGATAAAATAGGTCTTAAAATAATATTTAGAAGTGAGCTTATATAATTGAGTATACATAATGATCATCTATCGTTAACAGTTTTAACTTAAAACCATGGATGCCTTAACATATGAGAAGCTTCGAAGGGAAATTATAATCATTTGGTTATAAATTAAAACTTCATCGAAGTTACTGGATGAAAACAACATATATATATATATATATATATATATATATATATAAAGTATATTACATATAAGTATGACATTCCGGACCATATATACGATATATAATACGAGCGTTGTAGTAGTCCAGTAAGGGATATCATCTCCATATATTTTAGTTTATTTAATATATCTACATGTATCTGCATCCGAAATGCAATGCATGCATAGGTGTGTATATATATATATATATATAAATATATATATATATATATATATATATATATATATATATATGAATAGCACAATTATTCGATATGCCCCCTCCACTTTAAAATCTAAGGGGACCTCCTATGTATTGGTCCCCTCCCCCAATTTTACAACAACATTTATTTTGATTGGTTGGTCCCCTACATACAAAATCGTTCTAGCGCCCCTATTGATGACCCCTGGATTATAGTCTATAATACACATAATATAAGATATATACTATAACAAGTATGAATAGAAATCATAATGGCGACTGTGCAATGTATAGTGTAGAGTGTTGTACCAAGATATCCTATAACCCTAGGTTATAGGAGGTCTTGGTTGTACCAATGTACAATGAACATATGATAATACACTTATTTATTTCATTAACATAATTTTATAAACAAAATTAACACTTTTTATAAATAAATATAATACTATTTTAGCAAAGATTTTCCTGAGATATATATATTTACATTTCAGCGTAGATTGGGTGTGTATACACATGTGTATAAATATATTTCTATATTTGAAATATATACTTATATATTTTTTTTTTTTTTTTATTTATTTATTGAATCACACATATAATAATATCGGATACAAATGGACCCCTCAAGAAGTCATAGACTTGTACATGTTATAAATAACTGTGAGGAGCCCCGGACAATACAAAACAAATAGTAACATTTTTTTTCTTGTGTTTTGATTTATCGTTTATTAAATTCTTGATAAACACAAGAGAAAAACAAGAACTATCTGGAGTCGAACCCGGGACCTCTGGCTTACTAGCTTTTGGTTGTCCCACTGAGCCATCGACCCCAGACTATATATAATATATATATACTAATTATATACTAATTATTGTAAATACAAAGGATTATGTAAGATGTTCTTATAAATAATATATCGATAAATACATACACTCTATATTTGTTATTATTATTATCAGATGTAGGCAATGCTAGGGTAAGTATAGAAGTAATGTTGCTTATCGAGACAATTACCACTTTATTAACACGATAATTTACATTATAGATAAGAGTAATACATAAATAATAATGTTATAGTATTATAACTTCCTGTTTACATATATATATATACATAGGGGCGTCGGAACGATATTTTTTATGGGGGGGGGCTATTTATTTCTATTTTATATTATATATCCTATTATTTATTACTAATATAATTGCTAACTATATCTTATTAATATCATATACCTCTTTAGTCAATGTTAACCCTTTAATATGCAATTAATAATATTTAATTTTTATAACAATAAGTAGGAATATATTAGAAAATAAATAATAAATATTAAATAATTTATTATTATATAGATATAGATTTATATTTATAAATATATCCATCTTAATTGTGTGAATTATTTTTTGATTGACATTTGCCATTACTAATGCATTGAATATACTAGCTAGCATAGTATATCGTAACAACGTCTTTATTATTCGTAGCTTACTAAATCCACGCTAACATGACACAGAACTTGAGGGGCAAACCAATAAAATTTGATTAAATTTATTATGCCGGAAAATATTTTTTTGAATTTTTGGAGATTGTTCCATCATGTATATGTTTATCCTCATCATATGGTATTGAACGTATTGATTGATTTGAACATATGTAAATTCGATCTTTCAATCGTTAATTCTTCATACATTTTTAATAACATCTGTTTAGTGTAGAAAATTGATAGGATTAATAAGATTAATCTAAAAAAACAAACCTTTTTTTCATGAATTATATTATTTGTAATAATGATTCCTTTAATTTATAAGAATATATAAATAATGTTTCCTTAGTATACAATTTGGTTTTAATTTTCATCATTATGTTATCAAACAACTCAGTATATTATATTCTGTAAATATTAATGATAAAGTATATTAACATATTAACTGATCATATCTAATCACATTATTATATTAACACAACATTAACAATGTTATATTATTTTATCTAGATGAGGTACCTTACATAGTCTTTTGAACTTTCATTACTATTCATCTCATACATATTTATAATAATTTATATTATATGTCTTATTATTATTATCTGAATTAGATATACTTAGAAAATTAAATTAGATATATTTAAAATAAAAATAAATTATTATAATATTTTATTATAAACATTTATTAGACGCTATTTTGTATTTTATAAAAAAAATTATATAATATGCTTATAAAAGTAGGTTATTAACCTTGAATCAATATAAAAACTTGTATATATAAAATATAAAATATTGTTGTTTCTATATCTTCAATGAATGTGTGCAAATTATTTCTATCATTATTCAATTTAATTAGAATCATCTTTACTATTATCTGATCCTTTATGTTTATTTATTATTGATTTTTATTATGATTATATATAATTATAATTATATATGCTTTCAAGTATATTTTTTATAAATGTTACCAATAGAAAATGAAAATGTTTCAATAGTATTTGTTGGTATCATGAAAGATTTCACCTTCATATCCAAGCTTTCAAATATCAAACTTAAAATATTCATAAAAAAATATTTGACTTATTCATATTTTGTAATAATAAATTTGCAATATATTTGTGGTCTAATTTGGTAATATAATCTAATTCTTTATATTATTTCAGTGCATCGATTATACCACTATATTGATCTAATGTTGTTTTAATATACGATTTTCGCAGTCCATCTTGTTGGGCATAATGGTTTCAAAGGCTTTGCTTTGTTATTATTAGTATTATATACAATCCGGAATTTGATCATTTGTTCATATAATAATCCCAAATCATGAACCACTCTCTAGGCTTTTCTTATATTTATATTATTATCTAATGATTATGCTATTAAGTTTGTGCTATGAGCTCCACATTGTGTATAAAAAGTTAATGGCTATTTATTCATTAGTATAGTCTTTACACCATTATATTGACTAGAAATATTAGCTGCACCGTCATATGACTGTCCTCTTAGTTTAGAAATAAGCAAGTTAAGATGTTAAAGTTCAGATAACATTAAATTAACATTAAATTAATATTTTTTAAGTTGTATCCTCAGTCATATTGCATATTCCTATTCATATTTCTTTAATTTCTAGTTTTTATGTCAAATATCGAACCACCACAATGTCCTTCACACTTCCGGATATATCTTTAATTCCATCATAAATTGAGAAAGTTCCATTAATATCTTGTAATCAAATATTTAATAATTCAGATTTATATAGTTGAATAATTTCATTCTTAATATCGCCAGTAATAAGTATCTCTCAGAGATTCTCTCATGAATAGTATCATATTTCATGGGTGGGGGGGGGGGCAAACAATAATTAGCCCCCCCCCACGAATGTTTGGTGACATTATTTAGCAAAAATGTGTATTAACAAAGACAATATACTAGATTTAATGTATATACAATTTATTAATACACATTTCATGGGGGGGGGGGCAAAACATACTTAGCCCCCCCCATATTTTTGAATGGGGGGGTCCGATACCCCCCGCCCCCCCTGTTCCGACGCCCCTATATATACATATATCATATATGATAACAATAATTAAAATATACAATAAAATATAATGAAACTTATCATGTAACTAAATGTAATCATCATATAATAATGTAATCATGTAATAATATAAATAAATGATAACATGATAAAATTAAAAGCTAATAAATAAATTAAGCATACAAATAACTTATAAAAAAGTTAACTTAATAAAAGTAAAATATAACATAGTGGAACTAAATAGGAGATAGCCAACATTTAAAAGTAAAAGAAACAAGAGAAAAATAAACAAATATATTAAATAAAATATAGGTTAATATTTAATATACAATGTACAATGTACATTGTACATTGTATATTAAATATTGTTAAACTATGTCAAAAAATTAAAAATTAAATAAAAGCCGATAAAATCATAAAATAATATATAATAATTTTTATAAAGTCAGTTTTTTATAGTGTCAAAATTTAATATAATGCCAGTATTTGTATAGTGTCAAATACATATAATAAACATTTAAATAAAATATAAAAAATATTCTCATAAGTCAAATATATTATATACAAATTTAAACTAAAAATAAATGCACTACAATAGACTAAATATTATATATAATTATTTAAGATTTATACAGAATAATGATAAAGAATGGGACTTTCATATATCTATGCTTAAATCATTCCAAAGTCTTGGTCCGAGTGTAAGTAAGGTATTATTCATATAATTATATTTAAAATAAGGTTGAATAAAATCACAGTTACTCCTAGTATTAAATATTTTTTTAGACTTCAATGTACAATGATTTAAATGATTTAAAATAATAGGATGGCACACTTTATAGAATATTGTATACATGTAAATACAAGTCTTGTACTATATACACGCATATGTATTATTACATTGTACACACCACCACACATACACATACACATACCACAACTATACATATATACTCGAACACACACACACAAACACATACACACACACATATACATGATTATAGAGCAGTACTCACATGCGTATATGTATATATGAACAAATATACATACATACACATACACACACACATGTGCACATACATGTGTGGGATAGGATACAACATACAATTGAATAACAACGTTCCATGATCACATCATCGAGTGTGGTTAACGCCGCGCATACCATCTAGCATACCATCGCGCATACATCTAATACACGCGTATACTCTAAATTATACATTCCCAATATAACATAAAAAACGTACAACATTATCGATGTTTGTAAAAGTTTCGTATATTTTATTTTATTTTACTGCTATAGCATAATATTTAATACTATAGTATCCTATATTTGTGTACGATATATATATATATATATATATATATAATATATAAACACACAAATACATACATGCACACACATACAATATTTATCAGCACATATACATACATACAAATAAACACACATTTGATTAGAGAAAAATATTCTAATTTATTAAGTGTTATAATAGATAGAATTGGTCGTTAGGTATTAAACATAAGTTACACAATAAGTTAAATAATATCTTAAATAATAGTTCAAATAATAAGAAAAATACTACGTTAACTACAACGTTAAATAATATATTGAATTATTATTTAATTTAATGAATGTAAAATATTGTAATCATGAACTGCAGTTGATATTATAAGAAGTATGTATAATGTTAGTATACATGTATATAGTTATAGGTATCATTCGAGTACATTTAACGCATAATTATCACATAGTACACTAGTCGTGGATAAGTACATGTAGGTTGTAGTGGTGGATAATAAGGAGGAGTAGGTTGTAGCTAATTATGATAATCAGACTATAGTCTATAGGGTATGATGGCTATGATGAGAGAAAGGCATGCCTAATAGCAAGACCTCCTATAACCTCGAGGTTATAGGAGGTCTTGCTATTAGTTGCACGCTAGACTAGCGGCCGAATATATAACTATAGTTTATAATATGTATATAGCGTACACTGTACGCCGTACAGTGTACGCTTATGTACATACTGCAGTGCTATAGCAGCATATATGCTGTATATATGTGTACATAGGTGTGTGTACAGGTGTTTAAGTATGTGTAAATTGTGTACACTAGGCTGGTGCTGTGCTGTAATAGCATGGAAACACTACACAGTGTAGTAAGCATTGCAGTACCATGGTATGCACTGGTAACACACTGACTGATATCACGATGACGGTGACGTTTACGAAATATCGTTGTAGAACAATAGCATTGTTCTCTGTCTACAGGGTACATTGTACACTGTATAATGTACACCTACTTATATATTGAATGATTCACTAATTATTCATTAATTATTCACTAATTATTCACTAATTATTTCTTTCGCATGCCATTCAATACAACTATATAGCATGTGGTCAAAATGGCTAACTGAATCCACGGCGATGTATAATTAACACGCGCGACTACGATACGAATGTCTATAGACTAGTATATATACTACAGAGTACGATATCCTATAGTATACATACTAGCCTACTACTATTCCACGTTAAACTGTAGTTATTGTAACTCGATTATATACTAGCTCTCCGTGTATTTATACATATTGAGACAACGATTTTTTAGATTAATAAAAAAAGACACAATAAATAATTGGAAACGCAACTATACCACTTATACCCTCTATAGTCACTTCTGACCACTGCAGTCACTTCTGACCACTAACTACTGACCACTCGAATCTATAGCTATAGCAGTGAATTGACTGTACTTACAAAGATTTGCATACAACAATATTTTCATTGTTCTATTAAATTAGATGCAATATAAAGTAGATTTTACTCGCTACATAGATATGTATATCCTTTACAATCAATATATCCTATTGATTTATTATATATTAGTAATAAAAACATAGTATTCATCACATAAATAGTAATTTAAAATATATTATTTTACATTTTAAAAGTGTATAGTTTAATTCGCGAATTTACACATGTTTTTCCGAAAATTGACCCTACATAGATGGCGCTGTTAATTCTTGTACAAAGTATAATTACAAGATTTCGCTTAAGTGCTATATCTCTCCTTAGAATCATCTTTGATATTTCTCCATATTTGATACCGTGACATCATACCATAGATCTAGAGAGAAATGTTAGCTCATACCATTAATGATAGTGTCTAAGATATATTATAAAGTTTAATTATCGTCTACTAAAAATACATAATTCTTCTACTACTATAGTCTAATACATGTCTAAATATTGTAGAGTGTATTGTGTCATTGTATATTGTCACTATATTAACAGTGTATATAATGTGTATATACTGTATATACTATATATATATAATGTGTATAATATACACATTATATACACACAGACATATATATATATATATATATATATATATATATATATATATATATACAGTCAAAGCTCGATAGCTCAACATTGACTGGACGTAGTTTTAATGTTGAGTTAGCGAGTATGTTGAGTTATCGGATGTATAAATTAATGACTTAATTAATGTTTTGTTCACATAAATGCATTCAAAATAGTACTCGTATGATAATATAATAATTGTAATTGTATTTTTACGTTTATATATTTATATCCATATATTATTAAATAAAACCATGTTGAATAATGTATGTTGAATTATACTTGTTGAGCAATGTAGCAAAATTTTATTACATGTAAAATATACGAATCCAACAACATATGTTTGTGATATTTTTATTTTTCATAAATGTTGAGTTATCGGATGTATATTTACATGTAATGTATAGGCTAGGATTATAAAAACGATGTTGAGTTATATGTATGTTGAGTTATATTTGTTGAGTAATAGGGTTTTTGTTAACATGTAAAAGATACGAATCCAACCAAATATTTGTTGGATGTTGAGTTATCGGCAATGTTGAGTTATCGGCATGTTGAGTTACCGAGCTTCTACTGTATATATATATTACACAGTATATAGTATATGTTAAACACTTAACCCATATATATATCCCACATATATAACCCACATATATAACCCACAACCTATATATATATATATATATATATATATATCTCACGAATAATATTTCCTTGTATTTTTGAGTAATATGTGCCCAAGTTTAGCTGAATTGTATGAAAACTATCTTATTTAAAAAACCTAAAATGTACATGATATATATATATAATATTATTAGATAACATATTTATGTTAAAGTAAGTATATACTAGTATTTTCATATATGTATTATTATTACATATTATTACAATACTAATATTATAAGACCACTCATAGTATATATGTATTAAAGATGAAAACTAATTATAATTTAAATCTATTTAATTCTATTCATATATCAGCCTTCACAGTACATATATATATATAGGTTGGTATTGGTATGAATATCATCTCATAACATCTACACACATAAGCGCACATATACATATGTAAGCTACGTAAGTAAAGCCAATATGTATATGCATTTGCCGTATGAGAATACATGCATTCTCTCTATGGCTTGATCGTTTTTGTTGCAGGGTAATTTTGTTATCCATGTACTATAATATATATATACATATATATGTATATAGATATATATATATATTTATATATATGTATATTTAAATACGCTTGAGAAATATGGAATTGTGTAAATGATTGAATTGGTTTAAGGCGACTATTCTCGGAATAATTTACAATTTGATTTATCGTTTGTAATGGTTCTCTTTCCGCCTCTCTCTCTCCACTCCTCTCTGCACGTATGTCTTTGTTATCGGTTACCACGATAACTTAAGTAAATACATAAGTCCCCACGACTATAGTCCCTTAACACTACTGTATGTTCTAAATACTTTATCTGCGAGTATCACTCTATTTATAGATATAACTGCGTCCCTCCTCGCCTAGAGAACCATAGCCTCCATGGAATTACTAAAGGACCCGCGAGAAGTTATTCCATCAATAATTCAGTAACGAATAACTCGATACGCGTTTAGTTATAACTTATATTGGTATACCATGGTAACTCGAGTAATTCTATACAGCGTCTATAACAACCGTATTCATATTAATTCGCATTAATCATAAAGTATAATTCCGTTATTCGTATGTGATACACGTACTCTATCGTTTAGATTTAAATTTAATATTAATATACGCATAGGATTACACATGAACATGCATATATATATTATATATATATATATATATATATATATATATATGGTATATGCATATATAGATACACACACATGTACATATACGTATACCCAAAGACAACACACACACACACACACACACACATATACGTTATAACGTAAAAGATGCAGACGCAGACGATTATACTGTAATCAATCGTCAGGACATTCGCAGCTAAGACGTCTAGATAATTAAATTTAAACACCAAATACAATAAATCGGGTAAACAGTTTAATAAATAATCGAGATAAGTGACATTCGGCACTTGTGTGTGTACGCATTGTGTGCACATTTTAGGTAAAATAGTACCATGGTAATTTAATTTAATTTCATATTATATATATATATATATATAGTATAGTATTCATATCAGCCCCCCTTTATCACAAGAATATGAAGGAAAATTATATTTTGCCTCTCACTATTTATATATATATACATTATATACATAAATATATATATATTTATATATATATATTATAATAAATATAATAGTATTATGTAATATATATTAATATATATATATATATATATATATATATATATTATTTATAAATATCAAATCACAAGATCTATAGATCTAGAGTGTACTCTTATAACTAATTCATTATATATATATATATATATATATATATATATTGAACTACTAATTATTATATATGCAGTATACTGAACTATTAGAATATATTATCATATTTTGTAATAGAAATAAATTGTAAATTATACAATATACTATAATATATTATAATTTATTTTATTAATATATTTTATACTATATACTTGAATTACATTTCTGATGTAACAACTAAGTAGATAAGTTACGCTAAGATAGGATTTGGCGCCTTGATACGTATACAGATTTTGTTCAGAACTTTAGATATAGTCTGATCGTATAAATACAAGTATGAATTATAAATTATGTATATATATATATACCGAACAATTATTGCATATACAGATATACACGGAGAAAATCTCAATTAAAATAAATATATATATATATAAATCTTTTATCACTTTACTTTGAATATTATATATATATATATATATATATATATATATATATATATCTATTTAAATATATTTAATAATATTTAAATCTATTATATCTATAGAATAAATATATTTAAATTGTCCCAACACAAATAAAATCGTTTCGACGTTCTTATATACACGTATGCGCTTACACGTATATATATCCAATAAGTAACATAATCAGTGCTAGTAGTAAGATTATAGTTTGATCATCGTCGTAATTTGTGTTTAATGACATTGTGAAATTGAACCATATTATATAATAATACTCCATGCATATTTCTCCTATCTTTTAACCATGGTGAATTATATTATTGCTATATTTATCGGCAACGTCACACTCGCAAACTCGCCCCCTTAACTGATCATAATACGATTACAATCATATTACAATCATTGATAAGCAACTATTCTCTGATTACTAACTACATTTTTAAATCATTGATATTAAAACGATTGTAATCAATGATAGTTAACTAATCACTAACATTGATTTACGACCAGTTGGTAATCATTGGTCGTTATATTTAACATAACAAAATTACAGTAATGATATTAATATAATTGTAATCAATGAAAGTTAACTGATCACAAATTTAAATCAATGATCGTAATAAAATGAATATCAATGATTGTACTCGAATGACAATCTGTGATCGTAATCAATACATAGCCCCATGATAGTCAGATGGTTATTTGCTGGATTGTGATCTGATTACGAACTTTGATTACTTTACTTATGGTGTATAATAGACTAGTATATAGACTGAGTATATTAGACCAACAAAACATACATTTATAAACGTATTCACACTCATACACACATTATACATATATATATATTATATATATATATATATATATATATGTATGTACATTTCTATAGTCTATCATTGTAGTATCTTATTGGAAAGCGAGATGTCCGGGTTCAACTCTAGGTATTTATTGTAATTATCTTGTGTTTATTAAGAACTTAATAATGTTAATGGAGTACACATTCAGAATTTGTATTATAAAATAAAATTAAAATAAAATTAAAATTTTACAACATTTTATTATCAAAATTAATTAGGAATACACAAATTACCTATAGGTATATATATATATATATATATATATATATATATATATATATATATATATATATTATATATAATAATGTATCTCTAATTTCATGTACTACATATATCAATAATGGGTTTATAGTTATCTATATATACTGTATGCAAAGTATACTTTTCCATTTTATATAAGTGTCCCTATATTTTACATGCGCGAAGATGTACCCCAAGAAATTATAAATAAACATACTAGAAACATATTATACTATATTAGTATACTATATACTATATAATATATATATATATATATATATATATATATATATACTAATAGTACTATATATTGTATTAAAGACTATCATATTAGTGTTGTATACAACAATATAGTTTGCTTATCGCTCTCACAGTAATGTATAATATATATATATATATATATACATATATATATACATATATATATATCATATATACACATATATAATATATGTGTATATACATAGGGGTATATTTATATATAATATTAATTTCATGATGTTAATAAATACATATTATAACATATATATATACATATAATTAGTAAAATAATATTAATGTTATACATAATATATCAATAATATATATATGGATATATTTAAAAAAAGTTGTTATCATTTACATTAAATAAATACATTATATGTCATAGTGATAATAGATAACCATACATACGGTTTTTTATTATATAAAATAAATGTACGAATTATAATTATATATTATATATTATTGTATAATATATTATCTATAGATAACATATTAAGTTGATAATATATAGTTTTTAAATGTTAAAGCTTACCAAGTCAGTTATGTATTAGGTTTGTAGTGATTTAAATCATAACATATATATAAGCACAGAGCCTTGTAAAACGCCATGAGTGCTGATGAAAGGAGTATAGAAGGATATATATATATATAATATAGTTATACCTATAGGTATAACTATAAGTATAACCTATATATAGGTATAACTATAGTATATATATATCCTTCTCTACTCATTTCATCAGCACTCATGGCGTTTTACAAGGCTCTGTGCTTGGTCCTTTACTTCTTATTATTTATATTATACCCATAAAATCCATATTTCGTAAATATTCTTACATCCACTGCCATATCTTTGCCGACGATCTATACATTTATACTTCTTTTCCCATTTCCTGCGACTTCAACTCTATTCAACTGTCTATTTTTAACTGCCTCACAGAACTTACTGACTGGTTCTCCCATAATTCCCTATCACTTAATATGAACAAAACTTACACCATCATTCTCTCCAGACCTACCTACTCCCTAATCATCAACCCCTTTCTACTATCCCTCCATACCTCACAATCAATAACAACTATTGGTTTCACCATCAACTCCCACCTAGATTACTCTGACTACATATCTATAATGATTTGTAATTCCAACTATTTTCTTTATAACATTAGATAACCACGCAATAAACTGACTTTTTCAATGACTAAAAGTCTAATACACTCGCTAGTCTTCAGTAGACTTATATAGTGCTGCTCATTTTATGTAACCTACCCCTAAAGCTTATGCTTACACTTGAGATGATACAACGACGTGCTAAACGTACCCTTTATAAACTTAAGTTCTCTTCAATAGTATCAATATATGCCCTAATGCGATCACTCGGCTGGCTTAAGTTTATGTATCTCTACAGGTACAGACTACTATGAATCACCCACAAGGTGATTCATCTTAGATCTCCCGAGTACCTAGAAGACATTATCAGTACTCAGACCCTTAGTCGAGCTAGCAGGAAATGTCACACGATGATTAATGTGCAACGCTCGACTCTCTCTTCTCACTCTGAATCTGCTTTCTCTGTGATAGCTCAAAAATACTGGAATGCTCTTCCATATGACATTATGTGTTTGAAACACCTGTCACTATTTAAATGTAAACTATCCACGCACCTATTAACATTGTGACCTACCCTTCTTTTTCCTTCATTTTTATTGTACTATATTTATTTTATTTTTGTTTCATTCTCAAGACCTATATATTCACAATATTGTATTATAATTACGATCTATAGATAGTAATTATTAGTTCTAATAATTTAATAATATGTAGTACCATTTATATTTAATGGTTCTAATAATTTAATAATGTGTACCATTACAATAAATCTTCAGTTTTAATGGTATACCATAGTACCTGTACTATAGTTCATAAACTGGTATGCACCATCATAATGTGTACCATCATAATGGTTCTATTCTATATACATGTGTATTACCAGTAATCACTTGTGTCAAATACCATTACTTCTAACAGTGTAGTTAAGGGGTGAAGTGTCCACAATATCCATAAGTAGGGGTATGCGAGTTAATGCAATATAGTAAGGTAGGTAATGTTGGAAGGTGTACATCATATTAATTCACACTCGTATATAACACCAATTCATTAAATGGTGTTTTAACCATGACGTTAAATAAAGTATATGCTTTAACACATATACATAACACATATTTTATTGTTTGTTTATTTTAATATCTATTTTTATGTAATTTTATTATATTTTATCCGAATGAAGATGATGAAATATGACATTACACTACTGTTAGGAGATATCGAATTAAAAAAGCTTAGACATTGTCTATAAACTGAATTCATTCATTCATTCATATACCAAAATCTATAGATGTTGTCATTAAATTGAAAATTAATTAACAATTCATTGAATTATGTATATATCTGTATATATAACATATAGGTGATATATTAGATGATATATATATATATATATATATATATATATTTACTATAGAATACATATGATATTGGGAGGAAGGGTAATACATTGGACATTTTGAAGAAGGAGAGTATTACATTTGACATACACATACCGTAACGTACCTTAAAAGCTAAAACAACAACAATTAGAAAATTAGGAAAGTATACTTATAAGCTGTATATTTATGAATATCGGGAAGTAGAAAAGATATAAGGATATGTTTAAGCGATTGTCTTGAAAGGTGCATTATAAATAAATGTATATAGATTTGAATATATTTCTATATATTATATAGTTTATAATTATTTATAATTATAATCGATTGTATATATATATATTATAATATATATATAAGTATATTATAAAATAACTTTGAATAGAATAGATATTATATGTTACTTATATATTATGTAATATAATATTGGTATTTATCACAGTTTTTATGACATATATTTATATATACGTTGAAAATAATAGTATAATATATATTATAATATGACATTTCGATGATGACTTATATAATACTCTGAATAACGAATTCACTAAATTGTTCGTTGTTCTACCGATAGGTGTTCACAAAGCTTCGGTCTCCCCCCAGAAGAGCCGTAGATCCGCTAATCTTATACACATCGACGATTTTATGAAAGACCGCCATACAAAACAACGTAAACAACTTATCGCAGCAGAGTTCAAGGTCATTTATTTTATAGCATAGTCGTATGCAATATATACTATGACTGCATTAGTGTTACCTCTGTTATTTATACCGTTACATATACTGACACTGATATTGATATGTATACTACTTATATATATATATATATATATATAAATATATACATATATATTAATATTAACATTAATGAATATAAATATTGACGACCTTATATTACATACTATTGTATACTATTAAACAATGTTATATACAATTCTCATCGAATTCCCACTTTATAGATTTTATCAAAGGGGTTATATAACAATAAATCTGATAAAAATGGTTTGTTATATTTATATAATTTGGGTATATATATTATGTATAGTCAATATATAATACGTATAGAACCTACACCGTATTTTATTAACATATAAGTATACTTATAATATTGTTATATTTAGTATTTAATATAATATTAAAATACTTCATAAAAGAGTAACAAATTAAAAATAAATTATAAAATTAGAACAGATATTTGTACACTTTGTATACTTCACGTATGGATTTTGCAGAAAATACATACACTCAAACACATATTATCACGTATATATACACACGCACACATATATATTCGTGTATTTAAGAGATACGATAATATTAATGACCGTATTTTAACTAACATAATAGTGTAGTGTAATTTAATATTTTTCTTGTTTTAATCACGGTATGAAAACAAAAAAATCATCTAAACGAACCGCACACTTACTCCCGCACACCTATCCACATATAAACATATACACACACATACGTTCCCAAACTTACTATTTAACAGTTGCCTCGAATAGGAAAAGAAAACAAAACTTACCCCACGTGACCTCCGTGAATATTCATTACGTAACGGTTGGTATTGTGTAATAGTTGTTAAATGTCATCACTAGATGTCGCGCTATGCTACACATTGCATGTATACATGTGTACAGTAGTCAACACAATCATACACCGTAGCCACCGACCTGATATCGAGGTACTTCATAAATTATGAATCATAATGCACCTTACAATACCGCCATTGTTTTACGAGTTCAGTTACATCCGTAACATAGTTATCATTATAATGTCATCGGCCAAGTATGCTAATTAGAAACTATTTTTTAAACTAAGAATTCAGATTGTCACTATCATTATATAATAATACTTGGCTTATAAGCAAAGTATATATACTATAAGATATATATATATATATATATATATATAATAAATAATCATATATATATATATTAGTATTATTACAATATATTACATTTACAAATATGTGCCAATAGGTGAACGGAAATGTGTTTCGCTTAGCGACACGTAGTATTATTAGTGAAACCAGTACAACGAAAGCATTGCTAATTAGGTAACAATGGCTGCATTGTTCATTGTTCTACTTTCACCTCTATCACCGCTATTATAATTACTTACTTACTTACTTACATGGGTAGGTTTCTCTATTGTATATAGACAATAGCTTTAACTATAACGATTTAACTACACAATCTACTAGAACAATGCATGTTTAATGTATATTGTATAAACGTATATTGTATAAACGTATACATATATGTATACATATAGCGATAGCTATTTGTAACTCATATAATAATGTCATTGTTTACATATTAAATGCGTTTTATAATATTAATAAGAACCTTTCACTGTTTACTATTTTTAGTACTAATTTTAATCAAGAATCTACTAGTGCCCTTTACTTAATATTTGCAGATTTTGCGAAGCAATCCTTAGAAAAATCTTTGATATTTGTTTAATATTATAATATATGCATTGAGGATGTAGTAATTATTTAATATATTAAATAGTTACTATACACACATATATATATATTTAAACCCTATATGGTATTTTACAGTATACTGCGATATGAATGCAACTACTATGACATAACTTCATAATAGTAGTTTTAGCCCTAATATGAATTGAGATATGTTTCAGGATATTGAGGTATGTTTAGGAAACTCATATGTATTATTAATATTAGCAAAAATATTGTGAAGAAAATTTCATAACAGATTTAAAAAGCATTTTCCTTAGACAAATCTTTGCTATTAGTTTCAATATTTACATTAACATATATTTCCTATTAAACAAAAATACATTATATATATATATATATTACATTATAAGATAATTAGTAGTTACTATTTGCCAACATTTCGTTTCTCAAATCTATAGATTGATCACGCAACACTAAATAGAATACACAATAGGTATATTGTCATACTACTCTATATCCATCATTACAACAGTCGTACGCCAATAAGAAACTATACATAGCTACTGATGGTTAGTCGAGGCGCCGCACGTATTGATATTACCGCACAACCGAACACACTGTATACAGTACACGTTGTATGTCCGATGTATACAGCGCACCCTACATGGGGGTACCCCGCACAATCCTATACACAAAGTACTCGCGTACTACCCCTATAAATATGCCTATATATTACCGAACGTAACACTCGTTCTCAGCGCCAACTCGATATAACGCCAGTGATTTCTGGTCTCTGGTATGGAAAGAGGACGTTCGAATCATCATAATGCTATCGGAGCTTTTCGAACACGCCAGGGTTTGTATATCGACACACACGCGCACTACATACGTCTAGCGTCTAGGTATGCGATCGTATATATATATATATAATCATGGCAAGGTACGCATGTTGTGAGACGAATGACGCGTCGTACGTACACACACATGCTCATATATGGAATCATATTATAAGCAATCTATATATATCGAATATACTATGATTATAATAAACTATGATATTAGCACTATATATGGTTAATCATACATGACCATTGTCAACTTTATTACCTCAATAACTACTAGTTTATTGATATTATTGCATTATATATATATATATATATATATACATATATAAATAAATATATTTATTTGGTATACCTCATATGATACAACTAGTATTATGACTAGTGTCTACACTGTGTGACAAATGACAAATGTATACATACTATATTTATATATGTGACAATTTGTACACTGATTGTAAAACGTTATACAATACACTATAACCTATACACACGCACATATACATACGAACGCAAACACACGCATACAACAGCAACAATGTGATAAATACTGGCACGATAAGCATGCAAGATTCGATGACATAGATGTTTGGCTCGAGGAAATTGAGATATTTGCCGAATTTAACGTGAGACTATTCATCATTAGAAAGGTTCATCATTGTCTCCTATATGATTACGTATGACCATTAGCGCTCAGGACACAGTGTTTACATAATAATATACACTATCATAGCCTAATATATTAGTATACTATAGTAACAAATGTGTTATAATGTTGGGCATAATGGACAATATATTGAAAGGAAATATCCTTGTAAATATAGTGTTATTGTAAACTTGTTTTAATAAGCCCATTTAATGCGTTCTTTACATGCAATACGTTAATTATACTACTATATTTATTTTTAATATTTTATTTATAACTATTTAATTTATCTATTATTTTACATATATATATATATATATCATATTAATACATATCTATTGTTACGCTGATTTACGCCGATACAAACTTAATTATCGATCTAATTAGTCGGTAATGCTTTTGTTCATTAGTATAACATAGTTTCCTTATATAGGTTGTTAACACTAAATCTGATAATATATATATATATATATATATATATATATATGTATAAGTAGACTATGTTATACTAATGAAAAAACCAATACCGACTAATTAAATCGATAATTAATTTTGTCTCGGCTTAAATAAGCGTAACAATAGATACGTCACGTGACATATCACTCTTGACTCGTAGAATAACACGCCCCTTCTCCCCCCTTAAGGATGGCCAAAAGAAGCGACACATACAACAGTTTCAGTTGAGAGGTTGGCTGCCAGATAATCCGGATTGCAACAGTCTCCTCGAGTTCATACGAAGGGTCAACGGTCACGAGTACAACACGATCCTCGTGCATTCTGGGTATTATTCACATACATACACACTCAAATACACACACACACATATATATAAATATATATCACGTGGTCACCTTTATTGAGTAACACCACCGCAAAAGCGTCACACATGACATCACAACTCCAACAGTGTTACGGTGTGAATGGATACGAACTGACTTACTTTTAAATTTAACCGAAATGAATGAATGATATGTGTTATCTTATTCATAGTTATACTTCGATCTATTGATGTAGGAACCCTATGTGTATTTACAGCAATGATCCGCGATACGTATAGCTTATATATATATATATACTGCAGTATACTATAGGAGATATATGTCCTATAGTATATGGCCCGATATATATGGCCTACTGTTATATCATCTTATGCCGCTATGCCGAGTGATATTTCAGTATGCTATAGGATATATTATGTATACAGTCCCGCCACTATATATATACTATTTTTAAATATTAAATAATTTCTAAGAATGAAACTTATTGTTATAATTACGATACTTTTCAAATGAAGAGATTGTTATGGTAATTTTCAAATTATATGTGCGATTATTTGGTTACTCTTTATTTGAGTAAATATGTGGTATTCCGGAACTGTTTTGATGGATTCCAATATTGTATGTCACATGTGAATGCATTTATACATATGTACACTGTACATTGTACACGTCTGTGTATATACATGTGGTAAACTAGAGCATTTTCTTATCTATCTATAGAAACTTTCTTTACATCGATGATTTATTAATTATGTTTTATGACTAAACTAATCTAATCATGTATCAAGTATTTATTAATTAACATTTATTAATGATACATTACTGAATATGTATACTATGAAATCACGAATGCGTTAATAAATGTATAGGTACATGTATACATGTATACAACACACACACACACACACACACTTATATAATTATTATTATTAATGATGTGTTTAAATAAATACTTTCAACAACAACAACTACAACAACAACACACGCATACACACACATACATCATTACATAAATACACATGCATGTACACACTATAACGAGCGGTGTAACGATTAGATCAGATCGTGGCAGAACCGGTGTGTATATATCAGTGGACTCGGCGCTCATGAAACTGAAAGATCAAAGGGTTGTGGACATCTTCTCTTTCGTTAGATCACTACAACTACATGAACCCACCGCCATATATACATACGTTAGTACGCGCTACAACGTTACTACTACTACTACTACTACTACTACTACTACTACTACTACTACTACTACTACTACTACTACTACTACTACTACTACTACTACTACTACTACTACTACTACTACTACTACTACTACTACTACTACTACTACTACTACTACTACTACTACTACTACTACTACTACTACTACTACTACTACTACTACTACTACTACTACTACTACTACTACTACTACTACTACTACTACTACTACTACTACTACTACTACTACTACTACTACTACTACTACTACTACTACTACTACTACTACTACTACTACTACTACTACTACTACTACTACTACTACTACTACTACTACTACTACTACTACTACTACTACTACTACTACTACTACTACTACTACTACTACTACTACTACTACTACTACTACTACTACTACTACTACTACTACTACTACTACTACTACTACTACTACTACTACTACTACTACTACTACTACTACTACTACTACTACTACTACTACTACTACTACTACTACTACTACTACTACTACTACTACTACTACTACTACTACTACTACTACTACTACTACTACTACTACTACTACTACTACTACTACTACTACTACTACTACTACTACTACTACTACTACTACTACTACTACTACTACTACTACTACTACTACTACTACTACTACTACTACTACTACTACTACTACTACTACTACTACTACTACTACTACTACTACTACTACTACTACTACTACTACTACTACTACTACTACTACTACTACTACTACTACTACTACTACTACTACTACTACTACTACTACTACTACTACTACTACTACTACTACTACTACTACTACTACTACTACTACTACTACTACTACTACTACTACTACTACTACTACTACTACTACTACTACTACTACTACTACTACTACTACTACTACTACTACTACTACTACTACTACTACTACTACTACTACTACTACTACTACTACTACTACTACTACTACTACTACTACTACTACTACTACTACTACTACTACTACTACTACTACTACTACTACTACTACTACTACTACTACTACTACTACTACTACTACTACTACTACTACTACTACTACTACTACTACTACTACTACTACTACTACTACTACTACTACTACTACTACTACTACTACTACTACTACTACTACTACTACTACTACTACTACTACTACTACTACTACTACTACTACTACTACTACTACTACTACTACTACTACTACTACTACTACTACTACTACTACTACTACTACTACTACTACTACTACTACTACTACTACTACTACTACTACTACTACTACTACTACTACTACTACTACTACTACTACTACTACTACTACTACTACTACTACTACTACTACTACTACTACTACTACTACTACTACTACTACTACTACTACTACTACTACTACTACTACTACTACTACTACTACTACTACTACTACTACTACTACTACTACTACTACTACTACTACTACTACTACTACTACTACTACTACTACTACTACTACTACTACTACTACTACTACTACTACTACTACTACTACTACTACTACTACTACTACTACTACTACTACTACTACTACTACTACTACTACTACTACTACTACTACTACTACTACTACTACTACTACTACTACTACTACTACTACTACTACTACTACTACTACTACTACTACTACTACTACTACTACTACTACTACTACTACTACTACTACTACTACTACTACTACTACTACTACTACTACTACTACTACTACTACTACTACTACTACTACTACTACTACTACTACTACTACTACTACTACTACTACTACTACTACTACTACTACTACTACTACTACTACTACTACTACTACTACTACTACTACTACTACTACTACTACTACTACTACTACTACTACTACTACTACTACTACTACTACTACTACTACTACTACTACTACTACTACCACTTCCTGTTTATCATTATTCTGCTAAACATCAATTTAAATTCAAATTAATTTAGCCTGCCTAATCCGATATTCAGATAAGTCATCCACGAATATAATATAATCATCACACCTATAAACATATAACACACATTATTTACTCATTATTTATTTTTTTCATTCACTACTTTTTGGTTTATTTCAACTTTATATCATTCATATTTAAAAATGTCTCAAAATCACTGGAGCATAACATTTCCATTATATTGTTGTTTACATTTTTATTTGTTCTATTATTTCAATTCATAATCTCTATTCATACCATCATTGCACTATTATTATATTCTTACATTATTCATATACATTATATATACATTCATATACATTATATACATTCACATACATTCATATACATTCATACACATTAATATACATTCATATACACTCATATACATTTGTGTTTATCTTACACTGTATATAATATTACTTTATATGTGTATCATTCAGTACATGTATATTAGCATACACTGATTTATAAACACACATCAATTAATATATAATACCTAACCATGGATAACAAATTATGTGTTCACTGTAATAAAGTTAATGAACATGATAAATATGTTACATGTATATGCAATACTAGCGTACATTGTGAGTGTCTTCACCCTTATGGTAGTACACCTAATGCATGGGTATCTAGCAACCCTGTAATCAAGCATGTTACATCAATACTTGAGTCACCATCTTTCTTATTTAGATGTAATACATGCATTGGTAACTCTATTCAACCAAGTTGCCCTCTACCTTTAAATACATTTAAAGGTGAAATAAACAATATCGAATCCTCCACAAAGGATATCCTTATCCGTCTTGATAAACAAGATAAGATATTAAATAATATATGTAAACTAGTAAATAATACCAGTACGATATATAAACACATAATACCACCTACATTCACCCCTACAATACCCTATAACCCCCCAAAACAACACTTTCCACCACCTACTCATCCTTTAAATATATCATACTCTTCAGCTGTACGAAATAGCCCATACATGCCCATAAACAAAGTTAATACTACTATACCTGTAATTAATACTACTCCATCTAATTCTCTTGTTATTGAACATCTGAATGAAGATGAAAGAAATATTAACTTCGTATATAAAATACTTTCATATTTAAATATGTCTACAAAATCTCTGACCTCATACAAATTTATAAACTCAATATGTGTAATATACTTCAACTCACCTAACTCTCTATACACATTTCATTCCAATGTGAACCATATTAAAAAAGACCCCCGATTCTCCCATCTTTATATACGAGAACAACGCTCAGGCAATGAAATATTCAGAGGTAGAGTTATATATCATGCCATAAAAGAAAGTTTAACACCAACTGGCACTAGGTGCACCTATAATAATTATAATAATACATTTGAACTACGTCAAACTAAGAACTCAAAAATAGATTGGTCCTGTAATCCCATAAATATTACAGAATATGATTTCAAAACATGGAAGACTTCTTATGAAGTATATATACAGACCAAACATAATACAAATAAAATTGACTTAGTCAATGACCAACACACACAATGACATATAACCACCCATGACAACCACATCAGATCAATATCCTCGACCTTCACCATTCCTACCAGTATCATTCACCAATCTCATTCATCCTCACTACACATCATAAACCAACCCTGTCCCTTACCTACCATCTCCAATATAAATATGTCCTCTGCACCATATAAAAGTCCACACTTATCCAATATTAAGGCTGCAACACTTAATGTTTGCTCTATCAGAAATAAAGCTGATCTTATAATCGAATTATTTACTGATCTTAACTTAGATATTATGTGTATTACAGAAACATGGCTTAATCTTAATGATACCCCCATAATTGCCACATTAAACACAAATACATTAAGCTTCGTTCACCTTCCAAGACCTAGTTCCCACTTTGGTGGAGGATTAGGTGTATTATATAACAAGTGTATTAAGCTAATAAGCTATAAAGACCTTTCTCTTGAACATTCCGAGGCTTTTTCATGCACATTTCATCCCAATAACTCACTTCCACTTACAATAATAACCATCTACCGACCACCGCATCAATCTATTCCTCATTTTATTGAAGAACTCGATACTCTACTTTACGCATTAACTCCTAAAACAATTCTAACCGGTGATTTTAATATTCCTATCACCTCTATTTCACATAATTCTCGACATCTCTACGATATACTTGAATCACACAATTTGTCCCAAAAAGTCACTACCCCTACACATACAGCAAACAATATTCTTGATCTTGTTATATCAAATAAATCATCTGATATAATTTCCAACACTGTAACTCATAACCTTATAACTGACCACTACATTGTCCTTTTTAATATCCTTGTCCCTAAGCCAACCCGCCTATCAAAAACTATTAAAATTAGAAATATTGCTAAAATTGATATTTCAAAATTTATGGGAGACTTTATTAATAATATTTACATTTGTGGTAACAACAAAACTTTATCCCATTTTGACTATATTCTTTCCTCTACTCTTGATGTTCATGCACCTATTAAACAAAAGACAATTATAGTACGTGATAACTCAAAATGGTTTAATAATAATCTTGTCACTGAAAAACGAAAACTACGAAAAGCCGAAAAATGCTGGCGTAGATCTAAATCTACTACCGACTTTAACATATTTTTACTATGCAGACAGCAATATCGTAGTTTACTCAAAACAACGAAAGAAAATTATTATACTCATCTACTTACTAACGCAGGAAAAGACTATAAGAAAATATTTAAAATATCCAATACACTACTAGGACGCCTTAATCGACGTATTCTTCCAGATACTTCTATATTAGATAATATTAATAACTTTGATATATTCTTTACCGCTAAAGTAAATGACATTATTACATCTCTTCCCTCCCCTTTATCATATGTACCAAATATCCCTCCATATTCTCTTTCATTACTGAACCTTCCATCTACTTCGCTGGTTGAGAAGCTTCTCCTGTCTGTGAAATCAACATGTTCCCTTGACCCCATTCCTGTCACCCTCTTACATAAGCTGATACCTTATATTGTTATGTACTATAAGGAAATAATCGAAGAATCAATCATATCTGGCTCAGTACCTTCGTGTATGAAGTTAGCTAATGTTACTCCTACTATTAAAAAACCTGACTTGGATAAATCACTGCTCGCGAGCTACCGGCCGATATCACATCTCTCGTATATTTCTAAAGTACTTGAAAGAGTTGTAGCTATTCAACTTAATGACTATATACTCAGTAACAAAATCCTCAATAAATTTCAGAGTGCTTATACTAAAAAGAAAAATACCGAAACAGCTCTTGTCTATATTATTAATTCCCTTCAGCGTGCATCCTATAATAAACATAGCTCTGTGATCATACTATTATATCTTTCAGCAGCATTCGATACCTTAGATCATAGCACTTTAATGTTAAGACTTCAGTTTATAGGTATAAATGGAACCGCTCTTGAATGGTTCAAATCATATCTTCAAAATAGATCTTTTTCTATTCAGATTGATTCTATGACATCCACACCTCGGTCAATCCATCATGGTGTACCGCAGGGATCTGTTCTCGGACCAATACTCTTCAATATATACATGATCCCAATATTTGATATTTTTAATAAATATCCAAATATTGGCTACCATTCCTATGCAGATGACCTACAAGTATATATGATTTTAAAAGACCCTACTAAAGATATACCTATACTCAACAACTGCCTTGAGGATATACGAACATGGCTAAACTCAAACTCTCTCTCACTGAATAGCTCAAAAACCATTGCACTCCATATTTCTTTATCAAATAAGTCCACTATTCCAAATATATATATTGGTAATGATTGTATACCTTACTCCAGATCAGCCCGTAATCTAGGAATTATATTAGACACCACATTATCATTTACACATCAGATCTCCAATATAATTAAATCCGTAAATTTTATATTATACACTATAAAAATTATTAGACCTTCAATATCCACTGAAATTGCTAAACTACTTATAACATCTCTTATTCTACCTAAATTAGATTACTGTAATTCGATTATTAATGGTATACCGGATTATTTACTACATAAACTACAACTTTTGCAAAATTCAGCAGTCAGACTCATATACAATATAAATAAATTCTCTAGAACACACATATCACCTTACATGAAAATATTACACTGGCTCCCAATTAAATACAGAATAATATATAAAATATGTATGCTAACCCATCATGCCACTCATCACAGCCAACCTGACTACTTACATACTCTACTTACTCCCTATACATCATCACGCCCAATACGACTTTGCCTCAAGTATACTCTAGTCATACCAGATTTGCGTAATGTATCCATAAAACAAAAGAGAGCCTTCTCAATCTCTGCACCTATAGCCTGGAATAGACTTCCTTATAACATTCGTTCTATTCAATCAACCACGTTATTCAAAAATAAGCTTAAGACATATATTTTCTCTTTGGCTTATCCTAATAACAACTAGTCAACATTTAATGCACGGCCGAAAATTTCTGATGAAGTTGATGGCAGTGCCTAAAACATTAGGTTACAGGTTACAGGTTACTACTACTACTACTACTACTACTACTACTACTACTACTACTACTACTACTACTACTACTACTACTACTACTACTACTACTACTACTACTACTACTACTACTACTACTACTACTACTACTACTACTACTACTACTACTACTACTACTACTACTACTACTACTACTACTACTACTACTACTACTACTACTACTACTACTACTACTACTACTACTACTACTACTACTACTACTACTACTACTACTACTACTACTACTACTACTACTACTACTACTACTACTACTACTACTACTACTACTACTACTACTACTACTACTACTACTACTACTACTACTACTACTACTACTACTACTACTACTACTACTACTACTACTACTACTACTACTACTACTACTACTACTACTACTACTACTACTACTACTACTACTACTACTACTACTACTACTACTACTACTACTACTACTACTACTACTACTACTACTACTACTACTACTACTACTACTACTACTACTACTACTACTACTACTACTACTACTACTACTACTACTACTACTACTACTACTACTACTACTACTACTACTACTACTACTACTACTACTACTACTACTACTACTACTACTACTACTACTACTACTACTACTACTACTACTACTACTACTACTACTACTACTACTACTACTACTACTACTACTACTACTACTACTACTACTACTACTACTACTACTACTACTACTACTACTACTACTACTACTACTACTACTACTACTACTACTACTACTACTACTACTACTACTACTACTACTACTACTACTACTACTACTACTACTACTACTACTACTACTACTACTACTACTACTACTACTACTACTACTACTACTACTACTACTACTACTACTACTACTACTACTACTACTACTACTACTACTACTACTACTACTACTACTACTACTACTACTACTACTACTACTACTACTACTACTACTACTACTACTACTACTACTACTACTACTACTACTACTACTACTACTACTACTACTACTACTACTACTACTACTACTACTACTACTACTACTACTACTACTACTACTACTACTACTACTACTACTACTACTACTACTACTACTACTACTACTACTACTACTACTACTACTACTACTACTACTACTACTACTACTACTACTACATATATACAATATACTATATACAAATACTATATACTATATATAGTAGTATTTGTATAGTCGTAGTATACTATAGTAGTCGTAGTTAGTAAATATCATGTATATCTGCATTGTCGTGTAAACTATATATATATATATATATATATATATATATATATATATATATATAGTTCATTTCATGATACATATGTATAACTTATATTATAACTAAACCTCTCACAATCGATCATGTAACGTATACGATATTAATAATGACGTAATTTTACGTAACAATCGCGATACTGTACCGAAGACATGCATACACGCAGTCACATATACACACCTATATATACCTCACATATAAATGAGTTAAGATGGGCAGTGCAAATAATAGGAACGTGCATGAGGCCGTGTAAACTCAGTTTTGTTTAGAGAAGTAAATTACAATTTTGTGAACAAATAGAGTAATCTTGAAAATTTAAAAATTAATATGGAAATAATGTGAAAGTTAGCTACAAGGTTAATAGGGTAGGTTGGACAGGAGTAAAATATTAAATTAAAGAAATAAAATTACAATATTATGTGATACAAATGGTATGGAGTTATTAAATATAAATACTTATATATATATAATATATATTTAAATTTAAATGTAATTATAAGATATATCTTATATATAACAAATAAATATGAAAATATTCAATTCAATACATATTACAAATTATATATTCAAAATTGTTAAATTAATTTACTTATTTAAATATATTTATATAAAAATACTATTTAAAGATAATCTGAAATATAAATATTTCACTAATTACTAATTATGTAGCTCAATATTCTATTTAATATTAATTATTTTGAGTTATACACTGTATATAATATAATAGCCCTTATAGAAAATATATATGGACGTATATATTAGTAAAATCATTATAATCTAATATGAAGTAATCGTGACCATGCGATGTCCAATAGGAACAATACGAACTGATCTACGCATGTCTTGCCAACCAGACTCTGTGCGGCAACACCCTGGTCACACTGAAACAACTTCCGATGTACATTCAAAGACTCACCATCAAAGAAAATAAGATCACCGGATTTCAAAGGGAGTTCCAAGTTAGCGTAGCAATATGTTGTTTCATAACTCATATTCACTGTGTGATACATTCACGCACATTAATGAGTGTACAAATACGTATACTATAATAATAATACAGCGCTATTATAAGTGTGTCTAAAAGTGTGTCTATAACTTTTATATATATATATATATATATATATATATATATGATATATATAATATATGATTATATTATTAGATTGTATATACTATCCGAAATACATATCATATAAAATCTACCTGTCGGTAAAGGCTTTCCCTATAGAGTCTGTAGTGAAAGCCTTTACCGAGGTAGATTTTATATGATATTTATTTCGGATATATATATATATATATAGTATAATATACTATTATGAATTAATTTAATATAAAAATTAATACATATATTGTATAATATATATATATATATATATATATATAAATAAGATATATAATTAATATAAATAATATATATATATAATATATATACACATTATCGTATACGATTACGTAGACAATACATTTAGGGGGTTCTTACACCTTTCGCGCATTCACATGTACAAAATAGTTAAAAGTGTACATATATAGAACACTCTGAATTTAAACTTATTATATTTTATGACTTAATTTTGTTTATATTTATTAGAATATTACTCAAATCTATAATATGAATATGTTTATGTATATATAATTTTTATAAGATTTGAAAGAAGTATACTTCATATATGAGAAAATTACTTTTATATTATTTTTTTAATTTTTATATTATATAGAACACTCTGAATTTAAACTTATTATATTGTATGACTTAATTTTGTTTATATATATTAGAATATTATATTACTAAAATCTATAATATGAATATTTTTATGTATATATAATTTTTATAAGATTCGAAAGAAGTATGAGAAAATTACTTTTATATTATTTGTATGTCCTAAATTACGAAGGAAATGCGCTGTAATATGTTAATTAAAATAAACATATAACAAATAAATACTTTCAGAATTTAAATATGTATAATAGTATACAAATAATTGTTCTACATATTGTAAACATTTCAACAATAATTGAGTAATAATAACCTATAGTTAAACTATTTTTAGTATAATAATATTAGGAAATAGTGAAAATAATGTATAGGGGAAAGTCTTCAATTATCGACCTCTTCAAATACCGACCCCTCTCGTAACTCAGTAACTATAAGACATATACAAAATGATATATATAACATATTAGTAAATCAATGATAAATATGAATAAGTATCTTGTTTTTCAACAAATTCAATCCTGCAATTCTTATTTGATAACATCTAATATTATGGTGTTATTTTAAATATTTTTTTTTAAATAAGTGTAAATACTATATATTAAGTAAAAGAAAAAGGAATTATATGCATATTATTCCTCCTTAATCCCGTGACCGGTAGGTCGTAGGGGGGATTTGAATTGCGGCAATTACACATATTTGTTTCCATTTCTCACGGTCCAATGTATTTTCGAGAAGATCACCGATATCACTTTTTGTCAATTCTATAACATTATACATCCAGCTAGTTATCGATCATCCCTGTCTTATCTTTCCTTCTACACAACCTTATATGATTACTTTATGGAGAGATTCATGTCGTATTGTGTGGCCAAAATGAGACACTTTCCTTCTTTATATAGTTGAAAGGTGGTTCAACAGAGCCTATTGCTTCAATAATTTTCTTGAAAACATAATCATTCGTTTTATTTATCCTAGAATTCTTCTATATGATTTAGATTCGAATGCATTTATTCTTTTCTCTAGGGTTTAATTTAATGTCCATGTTTCAAAACCATATAATAGAATAGAGAGTATCAGATATTTGTATAAGTGTACACCATAAATATATATATATTGGTACGTAACGAGATTCTTCTGCTTTTCCTTTATTGATATATACTATTATTGATATATACTATATATCAATTATCAATTAAATTATTATAAAAATATTTAATTTTAATAAGTATTAACCAAGATGTCTGAATTATAGAAACCTATATAATTTTCCAATTACAGACCCCCGATGTAGTATTATTATGTCTATACAATTATATCATATAATATTACTCTATAGTCACAATATTTCAAATAAATATATTGAATATTAAATAATTTATTACAAATAGTTATGTAGGGGTCGGTAATTGTATAATTTCTCCTACCCTTAACAGTATTAAGTTAATATAAAGTAATCATATAAATTAATTTATAATTTATAATTTAATAAATAAATGTAATAAAAATGTAATTAATAATATATATAACTATAACTTTGTTATAGTTTATATATATATATATATATATATAATAATAATAATAATATCAGATTCAGATGATGTCCGAGATCAAAAACTCAGGTATGGTATAGAAGTTCTATTGAACTTATCGAAATACCATACTGCTCTCGGTAATGAGAGAATTAATACAAAAACGATAAATATAAAGAGTATACATATTTTGCAATTCTATTTTGTTCATTCGTGTTCTATCTCATAAAAAATCAATACAATAAAATTAAATGAAATCTCTCAAAACCAAGAAATCATCATGTATATATAACAATAAAATAATAATAAAATATAATAAAAATATATAATAAAATATTTAAAAAATGTAAAAATCTACTAAAATAATAAATAAGTTAAACTATTAAAAATCAAAGAAAACGAAAGACTACAAAGTAAGGCTACAAAGATAAAAAATAAATATGTATACAATACGAACACTTTAAAAGAGCTAAAAAGAAGGAAAGATGACCATGTAAATAAAATAACAAACAATACAGATAAGCAAGTGTAAGTAATTAGATATAATTATTTAAAAGCATGTTTTTAATATGAATTGTAAAAGTATTCAAATTCATTAAAGATGATATGGTTGTATTTAAATAATTTCATAAACATGCGCCTTTGTAACGAATACTAAATTTCCCATTATAACATTTTATTTTTTGTATTAAGAATGTTCTATTTACCGAAAAGTATAAAAGGAGAAGTTATGGGTAAATAACTTACAAATTGAACTATGCAAATAATGCTTGTTATATATTCTAAACATATATTTAAATAGATATATTATTATATATTTAAATTTAAGAATTTTATGTCTTAACAAAATGTAATCAATATTGGTTTTGTTATCAAGTTTATATATTGCTCTCATACATTTATTTTGTAAAATTTGAATGCATTTTATATTGCTAGGGTAAGTACTTACCCATATAATAGAACACTAATTAATATGACTATGAAAATAAGAAAAATATAGCATAACTAAAGTATTAATATTAAATTTATATTTATATCTATGTAGTAAACTAAGTCCATAGTAAAGTTTATTTTTAATATTATTTATTTGCATTTTCCAATTACGATTTTCGTCAATTAAAATACCTAGGAATTTAAAATTAGTTGATTGTTTTATTACTATATTATTTATTTTGATGTTCAAATTATGTTTTACTCTTGTGTGATGGAATACAATTAATTTTGTTTTATCAATATTAAGAAATAGATTATTACCGCAAATCCAGTCACATATTAAAACTAGAGTAGAATTTATTTTATTTTCTAGATCATTTAAATTATGAGACTTAAATGTTAAAGTGGTATCATCAGAAAAAAGAGTACAATTACATTTATTAGTTATATTAGGTAAATTATTTATGTACATTAAAAATAATACTGGTCCCAAAACTGAACCTTGTGGTACATCACATTTAATCGGAAGAATTTTAGAATTGGTATTATTATAGCTTACGTATTGATACCTGTTTGTTAAATAGCTTTATAATAATGACAAAGTGATACCTTCGGAACCATATATATAATTTGTTTAATAACATGGCATGATTTATAGTATCGTATTATATATATATATAAGTATATAATAATAAATATAACTTAACTATAAATATAACTTATAATTTGTGTATACAATTTTATAATTAATTATTTTGAATAATATAGTATAAACCTACATGTGCATAAAAGATAATTTGTAATTAGTTATATAGAATATTGAGATATGATTTGTATATAAGATAGATAAAGGATTCTATAAATAATTGTGATAATACAATTTTATTTAATTTAATTTTTAATACAAATTATAAAGGTACATAAAAGGTAAATATAAAATTGCGATTTAATTTATTTTTAAATTGAAATATATTACACTTTGTTAATATACATTTAATATAATACATACATATATTACAGTCAATTATAGTATGATATCCATCAAGTATCCTATAGAATCATATACGTTAAGTATTTAAGTACTCATATTATTTATTCAGTTATTTAGTATAGATTTTTAATATTACCAAGGACAAGATCTGCTAACGAATATTTTGTGACATTTTTATTTTCCGCTTGAGTGAATTTATCGTATCGCTTTAAGGTCAGGGAGTACACATTTGAATTTGATACAAAAATAAATGCAAAAACTCGTTTTTAAATAAGTGATTTCAATATGATTATATTTATTCATAATATAATTTAATATACATTATATTATTTAGAATTTCGATATAAATAATATAAAAAAACATAGTTCAATTAAAACATATAGTTTAATTATAACAGATAATCTCTCTAGATTTATGAATTCAAAACTATTTTATAAATAATTCGTATTTTTTAATAACATATTTATATAGAAATATAATTTAAACTATGAATATATTTGTATTTGAAATATTTGATTCAAAGATTTAAATAATTGAAATATATTTATATAAACAATTGAGAAGTATCTATATCGGAATACACAAATTAACCATTTCGTAGATAGCAACCATCCGTCCTTGGTATTACAAAATATCGAGTTTAATGAATAATGTAATATAGTGTTATTAAAAATTAATATTCATAATATATGTATATATATATATATATATATATATATATATATATATAGTCTGCATAATAATGGTCGCATATGTATTAATTTAAAGCTATTCACATATTATTCAACATATATATTATAATTAATAATAATTAATATAATAAATAAACGTATTCTGAAAATTGTAATGACATAATATTATCACTATACGGATACATATAGGATACCTATGTATGTATATTGTAATGTAGGACAACTTGCCTACTTAATATTGTACGTATATGAAAGATTATACTCCAGTAAACATTTACTAAATAATTTCCAATAAATGAATATTATTACCCAGTAAGTAAAGTAATCAAATATCGTAATCAGATTACAATCCAACATGTAATCAGATTACAATCATGGGGCTATGTATTGGTTACGATCACAGATTTTGATTCGATTACAATCGTATTACAATCATGATTACCAACTGATCGTGAATCAATGTTAGTGATCAGTTTATAATCATTGATTACAATCGTATTAAAATCAATGATTTATATATAAGTGTAGTTCGTAATCAAAGCATAGTTGCTTATAAATGATTGTAATATGATTGTAATCGTATTGTGATCAGTTAATCACAAATCATAATGATGATCAAACTATAATCTAATCACTATCACTGATTACTTTACTTACTGGGTATTAGTATACTACTATATATACTACTACTATAGTAGTATAGTAATATTGTACTAGGTACCTAATAGGTACTACAATATATATATATATATATATATATATATATATGTAACAAAATTACTTTTACACTATAATATAATATATATATATATATATATATATATATATATATATATATATATTGAAAACAATATTTTCATTGTAACAAATAATAATTTTACTATACTAAAATTATTGTTTTTAATAAAATATATTTTAATAGTATATGTTGAATTATATATATATATATATTATTATATAATATATAATGATAAATAATTATTTGTATATTATTTACTGGAGATATTTATAATTTTAACTCATAAATCTAACTGATATTTACAAATAATATACAAATATTGTCATGAAATCTAATAATAATAATACTAATAATAATAATAGTAATAATACTAGTAATATTAATACAACAGTGTACAAAAAGTATAATAAGAATGAGAGATATCTTATTTAAATTTTTAAAAACATATGATTTGAAATAAAGCTATAATCTTATCTAGATATAAATAGTTTATATACGTAGGATGGATATATTGAACATATGAAGGATATATAAATATGTATATATATATATTATATTATATATTATATATATATATATATATATATATATATATTGTATGTACAATGTACATACTTATACACTGTACATACTTATAAAGAATGTATTCTTTATTCTCTTTAGTATACTTGAAATATGTCAAGTAATATTGAACACGTGATCGAATAAACTTAATACAAATTATATCTATCGTGCTTCATGAACATTATAGTTAAACATATAATTATGTAACTGTAATATAAACACATATAATATACACAACTTTACATGTACACAACAAAAATATACATATATTCTATTATATAAACCTAAACTTAATTCCAAAAAAATAATATGTCTGCTTATACTTATTTTTTATAATAAGATATACATTTTTATATTGTTGTATTAGTTTGTAATGTATACATTACAAACAATAAAATATGCATATATGCATATTTTATCAAATTAATATATATTTAGTAATATATATCTGATATAAACGAACAAATAATTAAGTTAATATATATTATATACCTATATGATATATATATATATATAATAGATAACATATATATTATAACGTATATATATTATATATATATATTAATACTGAAATGAGAAATGAAACATAATTAATTTTAATATAATGATTTATAATGTGCATCACATATGCTGTTTACTATTATTAATATACATATATTAATGCTATAATATTATTTATATATATATATATATACGGGTTTCGATATAAATGATATATATATATATATATATATATATATATTATGATATATATATATGAAATTAATATATATATATATATATATTTATATATTAATGGGGAGCCTATATAACCCATAGTATGACCTATAACCACTATATAATCCCTAACCCCTAACTAACCTAACCTGTTCTGAAGATTCTGAAGCAAGTGGTTCCCAAGGTAACGGTGGGCGAGTGTGCCGCGGGTCACAGAGTCGAGAACCGTACCAAGAGCAGGGATATCTTCCTTCAGCCTCGTTAGTAGCGCGTTACGTAAATAGTTGTATGTATATCGATTTAGTTTATATCTACTTATAAGTATAAATGTACACGTTCATAAACGTACAGTTTTATCTTATGAAATTGTAGGATAAAACAAACTTTATATAACTATAGATATACAATAAATCGATAACGCACGCATATGATTTTTCATCAACGCAGATTTTAAATTAGATATAATTTAATTTGATAATTATTATAAACTAAACTTATAGCATTAACTATATATTATTTAAAATATTATGTAAATATTTACTCGAATTTATATTTATAGGATTTACTTATAGATTCATCTATCTTATAATAATCATGAATTCAATTTTTAAATAAAATAATTATTTTTTATTGATTTATTCGATTACGTAGAATGGAATGTTAAAATAAATTTAAAATTTAAAATTAATTACAAAATAATAAGATTAAAAGGTAATTCAAGTTTATATCCGGGTTTATATGACATAATTTAATTTTTTTTGTGATTAGGTTTTTATTATTATTTAACATTTACTATTTTATAAATATTATTATTATTTTTTATAATTTGAACCTTTATATATCAATGTAGTTAGTAACTTATAACCTACTATAATAGGTGATTATTTTGTCAGATACCCAACTATATACAATAAATACCACTATATTATGTATAAAGAGAGTATGTCTATATTTTTAAATTTTATTGTTGTCATATTATTTAATATTTGTGATTTTATTATTATTATATAGTTTATTATATATTTAGTAGAATTATTAGTTTTAATATCTAAATATTTATTTTAAATAGATGTATATAAATTATAGTTGTATCGCACGCGCACACACACACACAAAAACACACACACACACTCATATATATATATATATATATATATATATATATATATATATATATGCTTATAGGTACCAAAGATATTGTGATGTATTTGGAAAATCTTTGTAGGTACTATGCCAGTAATATATAGTATATTTAATAAGTTTTATTAATATTTTTGACAAATAATGATATTGTTTTATAGTATTATAATATTCAATAATATAATATGAATACTATACTACTTACTGGTATACCAGTAAGTATTATAGTATTCATATGATAGTATTGTTATTCTTCTAGGAAGATATTTTTGTATTATTTGATAAATTTATAAATATTATTTGTTTGTATTTTATTAGAATTATCTATTTTAATAAATAAATAATCTTATATTATTTGTTAGATGTTATCTCCTCGTATTTCTTGATTGATGTTTTATTTGTTGATTGATAATTTATTTTATTTATTTATTTGTTTATAATGTTTACATTATTTATGAAGTTGTATCAATTATTTGGTTATATTCACTTCTGAATTGATTTTATCTGAATATGATGTTATTCGAAATGTCAACATAACAATAATATAATAGAACAAAACTGGTCACATCGCAATCAAACACAATCAATACACAATGCACATAAGTTCCTGTAACTACCTTATATGTAGTATTTCATGTTGTATAACTACCATATATATTTTTTTCTTTGTTTCATTATTTTTAACACACACACACAAATACACACACACATATATATATATATCGTTTGTATACAAAATAATACATATATATGTATTATTTTGATATGTGATTTTTAATGAATTATTTTAATACTATAGCTTTTTGATATTCTTCGGTCTATTATTTTGTTATTCAGGAAATAATTGATATCCATATACCTATACCATATATGTATATATTTAAAAAATAATATATCAAATTAATATTACAAAATGTAATATAAATATTATAATAAATAATATATATATATATATATTATGTTATTCGAATTTGCACGAATATATTAGTATACGCCCAATTATTAGTCTACTCACATATGTTATTTAAGATACAATATTTGAAATATATACATGTGAACATATATATTATTGTAAAATACTTATAAAAAACGATGTCTTACATCTTCGAATTTTACTTATTGAATTGTTTTAGCGAGAGTATTATGATATGATATGTGTTCAAACCAACACTACTTTTTTTTATTATTGATAATAGTGGTGAAAACTTCCCAACATAATAGTTAATTTTCTCTTTAATGTAGATAGTGGTTTTATGCTCTCTGTAATGTACACCTAATAGCTGTCTGTGCGCTTTATTTTCGAAGGCTTGCATTTATTCTAAATTATAAATATATATATATATATATATATATATATATATATCAATATATTTAAATATATATATATATATATATATTTAAATTTAAATATAATTTAAGTTAAATTAATAATATTAACCCTTCCATTACTTTTCTAGAAGCCATATTTTTGTAATTGATATATGCAATTATAGTTTTTTTGTATACGTTATTTAATATTAATTAATATCTTAAGATATAATAAATATAAGTTAATTATTTTTTAATCAGGTTATCCATAGGAGAGAAAAACGTAGGATACTATAGTATACTACCACTATATAGGATAATAGAATGAATCAATAACACTTAAAAATGTATTTATTATTGATTTATTACAAGTATATATATTTTAATATTTTTAATTTTCTATAATTTCATATGTAATTTTTTCTAGAAGATCAGTATATATCCAGATATAATAACCCACGCAGTTTATCTATAGATAACCTTTCGATAACAATTAAAACATATTATCGTGGAACAACCGGTATATCATAACGGTTTGATTGACGGCCCGTTACTTACTCGATATCGTGTAACCACGCCCACATCACATAGCCGAACGTTCTAGACCGTATCTGACCTCGCACGACTCGACGTTGGACACTTGTAACGACTTCATCAATGCCGTCTTCGTTGACGTTAGAAAATGTTATGTAATCATGATTAGGGGAAAGTCTCCGATTACCGACCCCTAAATGATTATTTGTATAAATATATTTATTTGAAATTTTGTAATTAGGGTAATATTATGGCAATGAATAATGTGGATATTTTAAATTTTTGATATAATTATATGTACAAGAATAAACAGGGGGGTCGGTAATCGGATACATGTACCTAATACCGACCCCCTTCTCATATTACCGACCCCCTAATATAATCGTGATATAAATAATTGTAGTATTATAATATCCAATAAAATAGTAGATATACATAAATATAATTAATTATAACATTCAAGCAAATTATTTTGTATTGAATTTATGTTTTAATAATAATATTAAATTTAAATTTAAACTTTTTAGTAATTATATTAAAATAGTGTATATTATTATTTAATATTTATTTATTAATCATTATGTATATAATCAACTGGAATCATGAATCCTAAATCTATATCAATGATACACAAACAACTTACGACATATTTTAAAGTAATATACGGATCTATTTAGAATGGATATTATAAATTACATGGGGTCGGTATTAGGGTAATTTAGGGGGTCAGTAATATGAAAATTATATGGGTTGCTATAATTATGATATATTGGTTAATAGTTATTCAAATTAAATTATTTTAATAATAGTTATAACAATTTTATTGATCTATAATATTATGCGAGGTATTAAGTTTTTTTTTAAATAATAAAATATTTACAATAATTTAAAAAAAGTTAGTATTCAAATATTTAAAAAGTAAAAACAGAATATTACATGTTATCAAATAACAATTGTAGGATTAAATATTTTTTCAAATAAAATACTTATTCATATTTATCATTAAATTACTAACAGTTCATGTATATATTATTTTTGGATATATCTTATAGTTACTGATATACGAGAGGGGGTCGGTATTAGGAGGTGATCGGTAATCGGGGACTTTTCCCTATATCTATTATAGCCCTATAGAGATTATCCATAAATAAATATAGGTACATATCTAATTATACGGATCTTATTGTATTTAATTATAGCTATAATTATAACTAATTCTATATCTACTCTATCTGATTATATATTTATATATGATAATTTATTTTATATTATCGTAACATTTAATAATTAAGTATCTAATAAGATCAAATAACTATATATTTATGTTATATATAAACCTATCGATTACGTTAATATTATATTATATTGATATTATATATGACATAATAACACAATAATGAAATAAGCAATATGACGTAATAACGATAGTTTTAATAACAATGCGTCGTCAAATTATGCAATTGTATATGTTATGTATTGAAAAGTATTAGTATTTAATGTGGTCATATATTATGTTGACTTAAACAAAAGTTAAATTTTACATCTATATATAGATGTAATTATGTTATTAGATGTATATATCGTCATATACTTATGATCCTGTATGAAGAAGAGTATGTTTGTTAGCATATATGTAAATATATATTTATATATAAATTAACAATTGTTAATTGTAAACAATTACATGTATTATACATAATATTATACATATTCTGAAAATAATATATTATTTTAACTATAGTTACATAATTTAATTATATCATACTATATTTATATAATTATATACAACTCTATATATAATAATAATACCAAATTAGTATTATTTATTATACTTTTATTGTATATTATAACAACATAGATATGCATACAACTATTAATACTATCATGTGGTTCTTATGTCTTACTATATATACTACATACCCTATTGGGTTTTTAAATAACACTATTATATTCTATCGTTGTCACCTATTACATAAACATAACTGAATGTAAACTACATAACTATATATTAAAATGTGGTTCACATTTTATATTTCCATATATTAAATTATATCTAATGAATATATGTATTCATTAACAACACACGCCTTAACGACGCGCGTTCACCCGTAACCAGGGTTACCGAAGTAAGAACGCCTACATAGTTACGCAATGGCCTTACAAGGTCACGCAATGCGACGTGTGGAGGCTGGTCTACGATCACGGCATCAACTCTCTCGTCCTTCTCGAGGACATGCACTTCAATACCTGGGTTAGTCGGCGCCGGCGGTTAGACTAAAGCTGATACCACAGTTCAGGAGAATATTCGCTCGAAAAACCGCAATTATGAATATTTGTATACAATTATTGATCTATATAAACCGCAATTATTATTAAAACAAGAATTATATTTAGTTTTTGAAACATATGATTTTTCATTATGTTTATAATTAAGTTCCCCACCTCCTCCTCCTCCTCCTCCTCCTCCCCCTCATGGGTGCACCCCCTTCCTATTCTTCATAACCCACCCTCCCACGTATTCAGAACTACAAGATATTCTGGCCCACGCTTCACGGCAAAGAACAGAAGTACGGTCCGATGTTGGTGACTCTGTTGGAGGAAGAACTCACGTCCGGAATGACGATAACCACGTTCAGAGTGGAAAAGGTTAACAGTGCAACCAGAATACTAGCTTTCAATGTTCATCAGCTGAGTTAAGAAATAACGGACATACTATCACGCATACTATACAGATCTATTTGTGTTAAGATCACATCCGGTGAATTAAAATGGAATCATACTCACTGATAGTAGAATTATTATAATTAAATTATCGATTAAGAAATATTGTAATATATTCGTGTTACGAAGTATACGAACCTCAAGATCAGTGGTTCCCAACTTGTTTTCATCATGACTCCTTTTTTTGATAATTCTTAATGAAAACTTTACTTTTTTCATCATTAAACTTTATTCATAAACGAATAATATAACCTATAATATATATATATATAAATATTTTTAGAAATTGGCTCATGAAACCTATAGGATGGAAACCATTGCTCTAGACTCTATAGTCTAGATTGACTATCACATGGTATTTTGTGTGACATTTTTATAAAACGATTCAATATATTTTCATATATATTTACATATTTTAAACTTTCATAATTTCACTTGAAACTTGTATGACCTCTGGTATTAGGTACACATAACTATACCATATATCTATACATATAGTAATTGTATATATAGTAACTTTCTATTAGTGTATATAATACATATTATTTATAATAGTTATAATGGTATTTTAATACGATCAAGTTATTACCAATATATATATAATTCAGAATTTGGAATAAAACACATAGATAGATATTGAAGTAAAAACTTACAAATATATATATATATATATATATATATATATATAATTGTAAATTTATAATATATCTTTTAAAATATTACAGACAACATTATTTATAGTTTTTATAAACATTATTTTAATTACAAATAATATCTAACATTAATAATATGAATATATCTATTATAATATATATGTTAAACACATATGTATTATATGTATATACATATATGTTATATATATATCTGATGGTATTCAAAAAAATAGTAGTAAATTAAATTCATAAAAATACATATCACAAATATAATAGTAGAGCTTATATAACTGTATCTGTTTTACTACACTTTTTATTATGAAATTATTGCATAATATAAAATATATATTAACATCATTATACATTTAATCTATATCAGAATCAACATCCCCATCATCATCATCACCATCATCATCATCATTCTCATCATCAACATAATCAACATCGTAATTATCATCATCATCATCATCACCATCATAAATTGATACAATTTAAAACTATTCTAATTTTTATTAACTTTACATTCTGTTTTTATATAAATCCTTATAATTTATATAGTATATTTCTATATTTATAGTACCTACACTCATAATATCATGTTGTACATAATACATATACTTGTTAACTATAGTATAATTTATATATATATATATATAAATAGAAGGAAATAGTTGTATATTTAACGCTATCTATAATGTAAATATAATTTCAGTATAAACCAAAATTAAAATAACTGAGTCATCGAATGATTTCCGATTACATAATGTAATCTTACTCGTCGCTTAAGGACGCACGAAGGATGTCCTTGATGAACACTTACGTAACGCATCTTCTGAAGAAAGGGATATCCGTCGGCGAACACGTAACTACTATTTCACCTTTTCACTAAACACGCCCCCTAAACACACCCACAAACACATAGCACAAATTTGCAACGATTTCGTTTCAATACTCACGTTTTGTTTTCTCTAACAAATGTCTCTTGTCACACATTAACTCATGGGCCTAGGCTAATATACTTTCACACACACACATTAACACATACTTTCACTCACCTACTAATATATCTTAACATATAACACGGGTATTAGTGGTGTTATTTCTATTGCTTGCATACCGTGTTTATATTGATACTGGTATGTCTACCGTCGTGTTGGTTGGATACCATATTATGTTATGCAATCTTATATTTATAATTATTTATTTTTTTGTTATTTAAATTAATCATTTAATCAGTTTGAATACATTAATTAAACACGAGTTTAACATTTGTTGCTATTAAAAGTCTATTATGCTGCTATTATGTTTCTATTATAATAATAGAAACACAATAGAAGCATAATAGCATTATAAATTAATAATAGAATAATATCAGCATAATATATCTTTAATGGCAATATAATAGCAGCATAATAGCATTACAAATTAATAGCAGCATAATATACTTTTAATGGCAACATAATAGCAGCATAATAGCGTAATGTAAACATTTGAGGTTAAGATGTATGCTATTATGCTGTTATTATGCTGCTATTACTGTTAGATGTGACGTTTCCCAGTTGCTTAAAGTGTGTATTACGTCACATATGATTACGTCACTTATCTCGCGTAATAACAACACAGTACACAGTACCTAGATTTGTAATAAATTATAGTTATAAATATTACTTTTCACGAAAGTATATAGAGAAAATATTTAAATATTTTCAGAGCAAATCTATTATTAGTTAAATGCTCATTAAAATGAATGCACTTATTTATATCGAATATTATTCACGAATAATCTAATTATCTATTTTGATACAATTACTGATTGAACATTATAATGTTCATTATATTGTATACATATAAGTACGAGTATACTCCCCGATACGGAATATAATGGCAGGCGAGACATACGTGGCTGGGGCGGCGACGTTTACGTGCTAGAGATAGGCAAATAATGCAGATATGAAACATTTCAACGTTTCAGATAGTTGAAATAAAATATTTGAAATAAAAATGACGCAGCTAACATTCATATATATATATAAATAGTAACGCATACAATCATAGCACACGATGAAAAGTGAACTCGTAAGTTGTACGTATATAGAGTAGTACGTAACCTCGGATAGCTATTGCATCATATGTATTACGTCACGATCACGTGGTGGCCATGTTACGTAACACTACGATGACGTCACTCTCACCGTGCGCGCACACACACACACACACGCAGTTGATCAACAGTCTTATCTGCGAACACATCACCGACGAGGTACAGAAGGTGAAGGACGTTAAATGTCAGGTTAGAGGTTATGACGTACTCACGTGACATCCGGTATCGGCATCGCGCTCCACCGGGTAGCGTGTATTGGTACTAACGATAATAGTTATTATAATGATCATAATTATTATTATAATGATATATATATATATAAATATAAATATAGATAGGATAGAGTGTATGTACAAATTGTATAGTACAATATACTGTAAAAAAAAACTCTGGTACTACTAAAAACCCATTGTATATAGATGAATTTGGTTATGGGGTTTGATCCATAATTGGCAGCTTAAATCCAGTAAGGGTTTCTACATTTATATAATTACATTTTTGTAGATTGTAGTAATTTAATATAGTTATGAGTTTTTAAATATGGTTATATATTTTCCATAATTCAGATAGATATAGATTGTAGTCATTGATTTAATTTAGTATTCAAATACAATTACTATATAATCCTCATAATCACGATATATTGCGAAACCCATATGCATATCAAATGACTACAACGCATGACTACATAGAGTGTATACACTATAGACACCCTTACTGGTTATTAAATGATGGGTCAAACCCCATACATATAGGGGTGCTGGAACGATTTTGTATGGGGGACCAACCAATCAAAATAAATGTTGTGGTAAAAGTGGGGACCAATGTATAAGAGATCCCCCTAGATTTTAAAGTGGGGGGACATGTCCCCCCGTCCCCCCCTGTTGCAGCACCCCTACATACATACATCAATATAGGTCATATGCATATAACCCATGGGTTATAGTAGTATCTGTTAGAGGTTTTTATTGTAGAAATACGATTATCTATTTTAAGATTTCAATGACGAGTATAACACCCATAATCACATGCATCTATACTGTATACCCATATATGGGTTTATGTTATAAGTTTGACTATAATGATGACTGATATTAACGCTAACAATTCAACAATTCGTGGCGACAGATAGTGAAAATGTTCTCTCTGAGGGAGTGGCCTTCGCCCAAAGAGAAGGTTCCAGAAAGAACGCTCCGACAGACCACGTGTTTCATAGACCTACTGAGCAAGGTGGATCAGTGGACGCACGTTAGTTATACGTATGTGCTATATTAACGATGTCGTACCGCTGTATGCAACGTGTGAGGGTGTGGTTGTAGCGGGGTTAAAGGATATCCTTAATTAGTAATATGCATATATATACATGATAAAAGCATAATATCACAATTGAAATAATATGAATATTAGTATATAATTATATTACAAATATATAAGTTACTCAAATACAATTTGTATTGAAACATTGATATTGATATATAATAAATATCTATATAATTTCTTAAAAAATATTATACATATATATTAAAAAGTATGTTATTAGCCGTAATATTATGTATGATAATATATATGAAAACTTGTTTGTGTAATGTAATGTATATATTTAATTATTTATAATCAAAATGTATTAATCAAAATGTATTATAAAATGAGTACAATTATTAGTTTATTTGAATTTATTATTAGTATATTACTAAAATGAAATTATAAAAAAGTATATAACATTAATTTCTAAGTAAATTTAAAATGATGAATTTCTATAATCAATTCATGACATTCTTAATATACTTTATATAGGTAGGTAGCTACATATAGGTAGGCACATTAATATTAATAATATTAGTATGAATGCGTATTTAAATGTTTACTTAATCCTATTGGTCAGTCAGTTTGTCACGTGATATTGTTATTCCAATACAGCCTATCACTATCTCCTAAAGTATTGAATAGCTTAATTTTAACTCTTTAAAATATATATTAGATCTATATTATCATCATTATTACTAACTAGCAAGTAAAGTATTCATATCACATAATATAATGGCGCGTTTACGCTGACAATACATAGTCAAGATAATAATCTGTGATGATACAATTGTCACAGGTTTAAACTACGACTACCTTATTATTGTGTTTATTATCCTTATTATTCCTAAGTGAATTGTAACTATTCTGCTATTATACCTAATAATATAGTTCAGTTGACTTTCAATTTTGATATTTTGTTTAACTTAACTATTTTTTATTTTCATTTATTATATATATATATACATAGAGAACATACTATAGTAAATATAGATTAGAAACATATTAATTGATGGTATACATTGGAATAGAGTGAAATAATTTCTTATCAATAATTATTCTTGCATATGCATCACTAGACTATCAACAAGTATTATAATTTCCAAGGGTTACCATGAGATACTGCACTCACATAATCTCCCATCCATTTGTTGAATTATTTAATTTTAAATATCTTAACACTTTTAGAATTTCTTAATCTTCTCGCAGATTATTCAATTGTTTAACTCCAATAATTAATAATCTATTATTAGTACATTATACCTACATGTACATTTTGTTTTGTCAATATTATATTTCTAAAATTGTTAAGTTAAATTTTACATTAAAATTAATATTATATATATATATAAATAATAATACTATTGTGAATTCTGTACTTATAACATACCATGTTATTATATTTATAAATATACATTGGCTTTCAATAAAAGTAATTTTCCAAATGTAAACGGTATTGCAAATAATTTTATTTTATTTAAATATTTATCACTAAAATACATATATAATCTATTGTAGCTATATATAGTATTCGTATCACGCTTCATGGTAACGTTTTATATCTAAGAGCAATACAGTTAATATATATATAATATATATTCCATAAATATTCTTATTTATAAAAAAAATGTAATTACAAAATATTTGCAGACCAATAATATTGAAATCTAATAGAAATACTTGAAATATAAAATGGTCACAAATAGAACACTTAATATAATACATTAAACATCGATACATTAAACAGCTGCACTAATAATACCACTAATACTAACACCACCCGATGTACCGCAGTGCAAGGGAGAGAACGCCCCGATATGTGTGATGTCCAGCGACGGACGCCGTAAGTGTGGGGTCTACTGTACTTTGGCCTCATCTTGGGACAGACTCCGCGCCGAGAGCTCCGTGGACATCTTCCAAACATCTCGCATCATTAAAGTAAATCGACCCCAACTCATCAACAATATGGTTAGTTTGGGACGGGAGAAGCGGGATGAGGAGGAAGAGGAGGAAGAGAGTTTGGGGGGGGGGGGGTATCGTGGTGGTGGTGGTGGTACATACCCATATTAATATGCTGACCTTGATAACAGCTAGGATGGTGATGATGATTATGATAATGATAATTACGATATTGATGATATTGATGATGATAATGATGATATTGATGATGATGGTGATGATGATGTTGATATTGATAATGATAATTATGATGTTGATGATGTTGATGATGATAATGATAATGATGATGATAATGGTTATGATGATGATGACGATGTTGATTCTGATATAGATGAAATGTATCATGATGTTAGCATATATTGTATAGTATACAATAATTTCATAATCAAGAGTGTAGTTAAACAGATACAGTTGTATAAGCTCTACTATTATATTTTTAAGAATTTAATTTACTAATATTTTTTTGAATACCATCAGATATGTGTTTAACATATATATATATATATATATATATATATATATACATAAAACATACATTAGGAGACCTATAAACATATTTATGTTATGATACGGAGAATTCTGCAAGTTCTAAGAGATGAAATTGTTGCAGCAAAACTGCGAACCACATATCGAGGTAGATTTGGATGAGGTGGACCTAAACCCAGACCTATACCTAGATCTAGTGCTAACCCTGGTTGCCGGTGTAGCTATTACTAACCCCAGTAGCCGCCCTTTACTAACACCACTTCGTCTACACATTAGTGGCTTATGTTATATAGGTACTAGCCACGTAGATGTTTCGAGTGTCTTTCACTAACTATTCCGTCAGATGACATTGTCGCTTGCTCAGAGATCACTGATAAATGTTGTTTTTAACCGATTTTTTACTTCGTGTATAAAAACCCGATCTATAAATATGTTACGAGTTTCTTGATATACCATTATATCGCAGTATATCCTATTATGCCCGATTATGTGCTATTATGTGCTTTTATGTGATATTATGTCATATTAGGCTACTATCACCTCAGATGTCATTCACATGTCAACTGTCACATATCGCAACTATTAAGGAGACGACGTGCCACTTACGCCAGTTTACATGCATGTAAAACATAGGGAACATAGTTTTATTAAAAAAATTATGTTATCATATCAATAATACTGATTTTTATTATATATAAAATTACTTATTTTGTAATATATATATTTCTATACAATTTTCATATATATATATATATATATATATATATACTAGCCGTACCCGACCCGGCGTTGCTCGGTTTTTATTATTTTCCTATATATTATATATTAATTATAGCTATTCCTGATTCTTAATTGATATATATAATAAAATAAATGTTAGCTGATATACAAAACAAAGTAGAAAACATTTTCAAATAATATGTTAAAAAATACAACAAATATTTTAAATATTACAAAATATGTTTTAAAAAAATATCTAAAACCCAAACCTAAACCCAAACTCAAACCGTACACTACCATGCGTTGCTAGGTTTTTGATTATTTGCCTATTCATTGTAGCTATTCCTGATTATACTTAGCTAATATTTAATTTTTTTCTTCCAACTAATTTTTACTAATTCTAACTGTATCCGATGTAGACCTAGCGTTGTTCGCTTTTAAGATTATTTGTAAAATATTTGGTAAGATTACAAATAATAATTTAAAATATTACAAAATATATTTTTAAAAAGTGTCTAAAAATATTTTAAGAAATATAAAAAATATTTCAACATATTAGTAGCCATACCTGATTTTGAATGCCTATTTATTTTTTTATTAATTATAGCTATTCCTGATTATTCTAAAATATATAATTGCTAAAAATTGCAAAAAAATATATAAAATATTACAAAATATGTTTCAAAAACAAACCATACCCGACCCGGCATTTCTTGGTTTTTGTTTGTTTGCCTATCTATTATTTATTATTTATTAATTAGGGAAATTTCTGATTCTATATTTCTAGTATATACAATTAAATAAAGTTTATTTAAAATACAAACAAATATAGAAAAATATTGTTTATAATATTTAAAAAATTAGTGAACAAATATTTCAAAAAATATTTTAAAAAATACAACAAATATTTCAAATATTACAAAATATGTTGAAAACCCAAACCCAAACCGTCCCAAAACGGCGTTGATCGGTTTTTAATTATATGCCTATTTATACTTTATTAATTATAACTATTCCTGATTTGGAATTTCTTGCCGTACCCAACTTTGCTTTACTCGTTGATTGATAGCTTACCTATCTATTATTTATTATTTATGGCTATTCATGATTCTGCTTTTCATATACAATAACATAAATTGTTGCTAAAATTCAAACAAATTTATACAAATATTAATATCTCAAAAATTAGTGGAAAAATATTTCAAAAATATTTCAAATAATATTTAAAAAAATACAACACATATTTCCAATATTACAAAATAGTACTTAATAAATATCGAAAACCCAAACCGCACCCTGCGTTGATCGATTTTTGATTGTTTGCCTATCTATTATTTATTAATTATAGCTATTCCTGATTCTGTATTCCTAGTATACAACAAATATTTCCAAATATTACAAAATATATTTTTTATAAATGTTCTACAAATATTTTAAAAAGTATATTATTATATCTTATAATATTTATATATTTATTATATAATTATAATATGTTAATTATATCTTAAAATAATAATATTTCAACGAATAGTTGAAAAATATAAAAAAATATTTCAAATAATATTTTTTAAAATACAAAAAATATAAATAATATTTTAAAAATATATTTTTAAAAAATGTCAAAATAATGTTTAAAAATATTTCAAAAAATGTCAAAAATATTTCAAAAAATGTCAAAAATATTTCACAAATATTTCAAAAAATGTCCAAAATTTCCAAAAATTTCAAAAAAATAGTTCGAAAAAATGTAAAAAAAATATTTCAAAAAAGCGACGCCGAAGATTTTGGATGACAAAAAATCATTTTAATGGCAAAAAGTCAATTTTTTTTGGGGTACGCGATAAAAAATTCAAAAAATTTTCCGGACCAAGACCATACTGTTGCAAATTTATTAAGATCGGGTATAAAATATTTTCGCGACGTACCCCGGTTCTCGAGTTACCTCACCAGATACACACATATAAATATTTATATATATATATATATATATATAATTAAATAGACTTTCTTTTATATAATAGATATATATATGAAAATTGTATACAAATAAATACATTACAAAATAATTTATTGTAAATACAATGTAACTAAGTATTATTGATAAGTATATTACAAATGATTGAAAAATAATCATATATAAAAAGTTATCACCCTTTAAAAAATAACCCTTTACCCTCTATATTGTACATGTAAACCGGTGAACATCGCGTGTCCCCTTATTAATTAACAAACCTAAGGTAAAGGGACTTTATATTTTCGAATTTGATTTTTAAATTTATTTGTTATATATTTATACGTAATGACAATTTGTATGGTAATAAATAAATTAGGTATTGTTATTATTATTTTAGTTATGTAAAATACTAATAATATGCCTAATAAAACGTCTTTATAGTATACATATATGTATAGATTTAGTGTGCTAGACAATGAATATCATTGCTGAGTATTATATAATTTGTAATTCGATTAATCTATATTTAATTGACATTTTATCAATATATTATATGTTATTATTGTATATAACAGGGGGTGGGATAAGGTTTCTATACATTGATGATTAAATATATGGTTAAATTGATGGTTTCAGTATATATAGGCCTACCAAAGAATTTACGAATCAAAGATATGTCATTCTAATTAATTTATGTAATTAATGACAAAGTGTACTGCAACCTATCTATTAATAATTCTATTTTTAGTTTATATTTATTTACATATCAATTTAAAACATATATCACTATTATAAATGAAAAGTTATATACATTTGTTAGTTATATACAAAGTTATATGCATGTTATACAACGCCCGCCACTGTGTGTATAAATACAGCAAATAATGGGTATACACAAGACTAGGCTTACAGTATTCTATTTATTGAATCAATATGTTTTTTTTTGTATTGAATTTATAATATATGCATGTATACCATAATATACATATATTTATAATATATATTAAATATGACCTATTGTGTATATATATAAATTATAATTTTAAATTTGTATTTATTGTAATTTATTCTATATAAGTTGTATTTATACTCTTATTAGAAAATAATATTAATGACAGATATCTCTATGGGAATATATAAACATATGTTATTTGTATAATACAATAAAAATTAATAATATAGCTAAAATAGTTTTTTAAAATAATAATAGCCTTTATACATCCACTGATTGTATGAATTCATTATTTAGAGAAAACAGAATTTGAATATATATGAATATATTATATATTATATATAATGCATATATATTTATAAACAACTTTTTATGTAATTTCTAGAATGTTTTAATGATTAATTTTTTTTATAAATATTAAAAAACATATCATAGAGTATTATGAAATAATTTTTTTTTTAAATAACAAATTATTTTCACCAAAACAAGGTGTGTGACATCCCCTTAATACAATATAAATTTAATTTATAGTGTTTGTTTTAATAATAGAATATTATTTTATAATTGGAAACATTTTCCTTAAATATACAGTCATATTCTAGATATATGATAAATCATTAGAACCATTAACATATGCTTCGTAAAATAATTGATAATAATATCAGATTTAGTTGATGACCGAGATCAAAAACCCAGGAATTGTATAAAAGTTCTATTGAACTTATCGAGATACAAACCTGCAATTGATAATGAGAGAATTAATACACAAATTAATACATATAAAGAATATAAATATTTTGTAATTATATTTTTGTTCATTCGTGTTCTGTCTCATAAAAAACCAATACAATACAATATAATTTAATATAATATATACAATACTCATGTATATGGTGATTTTTCTTACTTTGAGGTATGTATAATAGTCTAAATAATGTGGTATTATCACATAGTTAAATTGTTAATATATTAAGGGGATAGGGGAAAGTATCCGATTACCGACCTCCTCCTAATACCGACCCCTCTCGTATCTCAGTAACTATAAGAGTTATCAAAAAATTATATATAGATGAACTGTTAGTAATTTAATGATAAATATGAATAAGTATTTTGTTTAAAAAAATATTTAATCTTACAATTGTTATTTTCTAAAATGTAATATTCTGTTTTTACTTTTTAAATATTTGAATAATAACTTTTTTTAAATCATTATAAATACTTTATTAATTAAAAGAAAACTTAATTTTGTACATAATATTGTATATTAATAAAATGTTTATAACTCTTATAAAAATAATTTAATTTGAATAATTATTAACCAATATATCTTAATTATAGCAACCCATATGAATTTCCTATTACCGACCCCCTAAATTACCCTAATACCGACCCCATGTGATTTATACTATCCAATCAAAATATATCCATATTTTACTTTAAATTATGTTATAAGTTGTTTGTCCATCATTGATATAGATTTAGAATTCATGATTCCAGTTGATTATATACATATTGATTAATAAATAAATATTAAATAATAATATACACTATTTTAATATAATTACTATAAAGTTTAAATTTAAATTTAATATTACTATTAAAACATAAATTCAATAAAAATTAAATTACGTCATGTTATAACTAATTATATGTATGTACATCTAATATTTTTATTGGATATTATAATACTACAATTATTTATACCACGATTATTTTAGGGGGTCGGTAATAGGGGAAGGGGGTCGGTATTAGGCACATGTATCCGATTACCAACCCCCCTGTTTATTCTTGTAAATATAATGATATCAACAATTTAAAATAGCAACATAAACTATATATCATTGATGAATCAATCGGACAAATTACAATTACAGTATTTATAATTAATTTTATGAACAATTTATTCTAATTTAATTAGTTAATAATTTATTTATTTTTATTATTTTTTTAATTAATAATACAATTTAAGTATCTAAATAATAACATTTTTAGATTTAGCTTTAGTAGTGGTATTAATATTATAACTCACTCGATTTTTTATGAAAATCAGAATAGTTCATACGCTGCGCTCTGATTGGTTATAGGGTGTCCGTATTAAGACATATAGAGTGTCCGTATTAGGGACTTATACGACCTCTAGATATATGCTTATAATTTAATGAATATTTGATAACAAATATAGAAATTATATATATAATTTTAGAATGCTTTATTTTTTAATAATATATTGTTATACATTTGTATTATCTTGAGAAGGTTTTAAGTTGACATTTGGTTTCATAAATTTAAAAACGTAATAAAAAAATCAGTTTATTGGATAGGGGAAAGTAACCGAATACGGACAGTGCCCGAATACGGACACTCTCGGTATCTCAGAAACCATAAATCCTACAAAAAAATGTTTAATTAATAAAATATTCATAATCATATAAATAGTCTAAAAAAGTATTTTTTATTTTTTTATTATTCAAAATATAACTAATAAACTGATTTTTTTATTACGATTTTAAATTTATCAAAAAAAATTTCAACTTAAAACCTTCTCAAGTATATATAAATGTATTAATATTAAATATAACAATATATTATTAAAAACTAAAACATTCTAAAAATTGTATTTTTAATTTCTATATTTTTTATCAAATATTCATTAAGTTATAAGCATATATCTAGATGCCATATAAGTTCCTAATACGGACACTCTAAATGTCTTAATACGGACACCCTATATCCAATCAACGCACAGCGTATTAACTATTCTGATTTTCATAAAAATCGCGTGCGTTATAATATTAATACTACCAATAAAGCTATTTCTAAAATTTTTTTATTTAGACACTTAAATTGTATTATTAATTAAAAAATAATAAAAATAAATAAAATATTAACTAATTAAATTACAATATATTTTTCATAAAATTAATTATAAATAACGTAATTGTAATTTGTCTGATTGATTCATCAATAATATATAGTTTATCTAGTGGTATATAGGGTGTCCGTATTATAATAAAGGGTGTCCGTATTCGGACATGGGTACCGAATACGGACACCCCAGTTATCTATGGAATTAAAATATTAAATAAAATTTTAAAATTACAATAATATCTATAATCATATAATATGAATATATTGTAATTTTTGAATAAAAATAATGAGTCATAAAAAGTTAAGTCCATTTATTGTTAAAGTGTCCGTATTAGGTTACTTTACCCTATATCAGCAATATTTTGAATAATTAAAAAATAAAAAATACTTTTTTGACTATTTATATAATTATGAATATTTTATTCATTAAACATTTTTTGTAGGATTTATAGTTTCTGAGATACTGAGAGTGTCCGTATTCGGTTACTATCCACTATGTATAATATACATATACATATATCATATACATATAATATGTGTATAATAAGCATAAACACACATATACTATACTGTTTTATTCAAATAAGCGATATATTTTAATAAAAAATATATGTCATTTTCAAACTTGATTTACTCTTGAATATTTTAGTATAATTGTATTCTTAAAAAATTTAATAACTATGTAAATAATGCTCAAATATTGGTGACATTTTCAGAATATTATTTATTATGTGTTTATTGACTGAAAAGATGATCATACAATTATTTTTATTATATCATATATAAAATATAATATAAAAATATATAAAAAGTAAATTACATTTTTACCATTATTAGATGAGTTGTATTTCCAAAAATATATAATATTTTTTCATTATGCTATATAAACTATACAGAGCAGTCCTCCCTTCAATATGTATTTTACAGAATTGTAATATCTTAAGAATTTTTAAACTCATTGACAATTTTAAAAATCCATATCTTTTTACATTGAATTTTCAAAAATTTTGAAAACAAGCGTAACCCCTTAAATTAGTAATTATATAAGAATTTAATTTTAATTTAGTAAATTTGAAAAGTATGTGAATACTATAGTATATACATATATATGTTATTTCTTTAAGAATAAGTGTATATTTTATATATATATATATATATATATATATATATATAATAAACTATATAACATATACATGAAATAAACTATATAATAAAGTGATGAAGGCAGAAAACATGTTATTAAATATTGATTGAACTGCGATACGCATTACTGTTTCACCTCCAGTTTTATTACCAGAATTAGATTACACCAGGGACAAGGACATGTGTCCTTACCAGTGGGCAACTGTCACATGGCATGACTTCCATAAAATGCAAATTAGTTATTTAATGTCTTTTTCATATATTAGTCATATTATATATATATATATATATATATATTTATGTATATATATATACATAGGTATACATATGTATGAGTATATATATATAAACAAATGTTTTTAAAAGTATTCATAATATATATATATATATATATATATATATATTAGTGATATTAATAATAGTATAATATATATATATAATATACTATATTAGTAGTAGTAGTATTAGTGGTAGTAGTAGTAGTAGTAGTGATATTAGCACTACTACTAGTTGTAGTAGTATTAATATTAGTAGTAATGGTATTGTTGGTACTTTTAGTAGTTATATAAGTGGAAATACTACTAATAGTAGAGTAGTAGTTGTGTTTGTAGTAATATTATAGGTGACAATACTACTACTACTACTACTACTACTACTACTACTAATACTATTACTAATGATAATATTTCAAATAATAGTAGTTGTAGTGATGGTAGTAGCATCATTAGTAGTATTAATAGTAGTAGAAGTAGTAGCATTTATAGCAGAAGCAGTAGTAGTAGGTAGATACGTAGTTATTAGTTATTACCTATTAGTAAGAGTTAATAGATCTAATGAGTATAACATTCACATTGATATATAGAAGATAACAACAATACACATACGAACACAATGTACATTCTATGATCGTGTTCACACGGTTCATCTGATACCACCAGTGTGTGTCTGTGTGTCTGAGCGATAATGTATATCTATCTATAGTTGTATTTATATTGGTTATCATACTAGCATCTGCCACATTACGTTGCAGATTGATCGCCATGTGAATACGTTCTTCATATGTGTACATGTACAAGTGCACTGTAAAATATAGATATATCTAAATTTACAATAATTACCAATTAACTAATATTGTTTCTGGTGTGATTTTATACACATATTCATATTGTTATACACATACCTATACAAACTTACATACGTATACACACACACATATATATATATATATATATATATATATATATATATATATATATATATATATATATATATATATATATATATATATATTATTTAGGTATAATAATATTAATGAAAACACATTTTAAAAATAAATATTGTCACAACAATTTAAATATCCTATTTCATTTCATCTCATTCTCACCACAACTATATAGAGTATAGTATATCCAAAGATTTTCCAAAGGAAAGATATTGCACTCCCTATCTATCTCTAGTACCTTTACAAATGTAAATTAAAAATGAATCTGACCATTAACACTAGATGGCGAAATAGTATATGAAATATTATAACATGTGATATTTTAATTAAGAAATTAAAAAATTATTATACATATAGAAAATTCTTATTTTCTGACTAATACTGCTAGATGGCCATATCGAATTATTAGGTTACACAAATATACACAAGTGCAATATCTTTCCTTTGGAAAACTTTGGTATAACTATACTATATATATATAGTATACTTTAAAGACAATTAATATGTATATCTCCACGGCGGAAACGTCGCTAAGAGATTTGACACGTGGGTTGTCTAGTCATCTATTGTTATGTCTACCAGATTACCATAGTGGAGTGCGTGTGTAGAGTGTACGTTGTACACAATATATGTATACGCATGAGGGGCGTCTCCAGCAAGTTATCGAGGTGGGCCTAAATTCAACAATACACTTTAAGATCATTATTGACGATGGATTGGGATGGGGCGAGGGGGAACTCCACCCCTGGCCCCCTAGATCCACGTATTAACATATACGCTGTACATCGGTTAACTGGCAATGTAAATAACAAATTAATAACACCGATAATCGGTACCATTATTATTTCGTTATCAGTTATATAGATAACGGTAACATTATTTACACACTCGCACACTAAACCGCACACTTCACACACTTCGCACATACACGCACCGATACCCACCATGTGCACACCCACACTGACCCCGATTTCGCACACAGAATGAATACATGTCGTGCTACACGCTGGTCTACAAGCTGATCGAGTTCCTGTACTTCCGGTACGGTGAGAGGGTTACGTGGTCGTCTATACGTGACCACTACTACGACCATTACGACCACACCGGTGATACGCTGGCGTTCGAGAAGTGTTCCGCCTCATATTATTATTATTCGCTTCATTGAACACGAGAGCGAGATAGTGTGTACACATTCCTATCACGTGATCTCCGCCCCTTTATCGCACGTGACTTTTACGTAATACACGAGCGTTCAACGAATACGCATACTCTTGTACGGCAGATGACAAAGTATCATATTACCTATCAAATGATGATAATATAATAAATGTATATATGTATATATATTTATTTAGATTATTTTCTTGAATTTCTCTTCTTATTGAAATAAAAAATGATAACTAAATTATTATTTGAAATTTATTAATAAATTATAACTAGTAATACTTAACTAGTTATACAGAAATAACTAATCAATGTATTTATCTGATGTAGGGGAGTCTGAAGATATGTACGAAAATAAACGAAGGCTAACATATCTCGTTGTACATTGTACACGTGTTCCCTAACACACTATATACTATATGCTATACATGTGTTCTTTACTGACACGTAGCCTTCTCCACTTATATGTATCTGCCATCTTTATTCGAACACACGAACACATACATTTGCACATATATACATGTATATACACACACATATATATATAATATATATTATATATATACATTGGTCATCAATTATAATTAGCTTTACTTAACTATCTATAGTAATATTTATGTGAAGCTAGCTCTGCATGCCCAGTGTACGTACACTCATGCATACACACACACGAGCGCACACACACACGCACACACACACACACACACGATACAATTCATGCCATGCGTCGCGCTCACACGTACTCGCGCATGCGTTAACAAGACTACACGCGACGATATAGCACAACATCCGGTACGTATAACCGTCACGTGACACACACGTGGCGACATCTACGCGGCACGTCGTCCTTTTCTTCCCCCCCCCCCATGTCCTTCCCTCCTCATCCCTATCCCTTCCTCCTCATCCATATCCCTTTCCCCAGTCCCCTCCCCCAGTCTCCTCATCCTCTCCATCCTCGCTAGAGGCGTGCCTAAACCGTCTAATAAAAAGTGACGCCGATACTTTTCCCTGGCGAGCGAGACCGTGATTTAGGAATCTGGCAAACCGGAAACGAGATTAAAGACAATGGCGGTTGGAGACGTTACAGTACGCGTGTTATTTCGTTAGTTAAGAAACATCGATTACGTGTTATTTATACCGCGATGTACTGTTGCATTATGGGAATTGTGTGTGTTATTTATGCCGCAATGTACTGATGTATTATGGGTATTGTTGACGTATACTCTGTGGTGACTATTGTTCTATTGATGTGTGTGTGTGCTTTTATGTGCACGGAGGTAACAATAATAGTGGGTCAAAGTACACTCTAATGTGTTTCCGGTCACGTCAGTAAATATAGATTTGATTTTCTCGGCAGTTAATAATATTAGATTAAATGTTGAAGATTAAATAATATACATATGTATATATAATATATGTATTACATCATATTTTGCATATACCATTTATTACATAATACACAAATACATATATAAACATACACATACACACGTGTATACATACATATATTGATATAAATTAAGTATATTAATATAATATATATATATTCTATATGTAATTACTAATAATAAAATATAATAATAAACATGTATATATATTAAATATTTGATTATATATGTATACATATGCATATACCTCTGGTGATAATAATAGTGCTACTTGCATTTCAATCTTACGCAAAAGATTGAATTATTATCATTATCATTAGTATTATTATTATTATAAAGATCAGCGTATTCATGTTTCCCGGGGTATCCTATGGTATAGGTAGTAGTAGTAGTAGTAGTAGTAGTAGTAGTAGTAGTAGTAGTAGTAGTAGTAGTAGTAGTAGTAGTAGTAGTAGTAGTAGTAGTAGTAGTAGTAGTAGTAGTAGTAGTAGTAGTAGTAGTAGTAGTAGTAGTAGTAGTAGTAGTAGTAGTAGTAGTAGTAGTAGTAGTAGTAGTAGTAGTAGTAGTAGTAGTAGTAGTAGTAGTAGTAGTAGTAGTAGTAGTAGTAGTAGTAGTAGTAGTAGTAGTAGTAGTAGTAGTAGTAGTAGTAGTAGTAGTAGTAGTAGTAGTAGTAGTAGTAGTAGTAGTAGTAGTAGTAGTAGTAGTAGTAGTAGTAGTAGTAGTAGTAGTAGTAGTAGTAGTAGTAGTAGTAGTAGTAGTAGTAGTAGTAGTAGTAGTAGTAGTAGTAGTAGTAGTAGTAGTAGTAGTAGTAGTAGTAGTAGTAGTAGTAGTAGTAGTAGTAGTAGTAGTAGTAGTAGTAGTAGTAGTAGTAGTAGTAGTAGTAGTAGTAGTAGTAGTAGTAGTAGTAGTAGTAGTAGTAGTAGTAGTAGTAGTAGTAGTAGTAGTAGTAGTAGTAGTAGTAGTAGTAGTAGTAGTAGTAGTAGTAGTAGTAGTAGTAGTAGTAGTAGTAGTAGTAGTAGTAGTAGTAGTAGTAGTAGTAGTAGTAGTAGTAGTAGTAGTAGTAGTAGTAGTAGTAGTAGTAGTAGTAGTAGTAGTAGTAGTAGTAGTAGTAGTAGTAGTAGTAGTAGTAGTAGTAGTAGTAGTAGTAGTAGTAGTAGTAGTAGTAGTAGTAGTAGTAGTAGTAGTAGTAGTAGTAGTAGTAGTAGTAGTAGTAGTAGTAGTAGTAGTAGTAGTAGTAGTAGTAGTAGTAGTAGTAGTAGTAGTAGTAGTAGTAGTAGTAGTAGTAGTAGTAGTAGTAGTAGTAGTAGTAGTAGTAGTAGTAGTAGTAGTAGTAGTAGTAGTAGTAGTAGTAGTAGTAGTAGTAGTAGTAGTAGTAGTAGTAGTAGTAGTAGTAGTAGTAGTAGTAGTAGTAGTAGTAGTAGTAGTAGTAGTAGTAGTAGTAGTAGTAGTAGTAGTAGTAGTAGTAGTAGTAGTAGTAGTAGTAGTAGTAGTAGTAGTAGTAGTAGTAGTAGTAGTAGTAGTAGTAGTAGTAGTAGTAGTAGTAGTAGTAGTAGTAGTAGTAGTAGTAGTAGTAGTAGTAGTAGTAGTAGTAGTAGTAGTAGTAGTAGTAGTAGTAGTAGTAGTAGTAGTAGTAGTAGTAGTAGTAGTAGTAGTAGTAGTAGTAGTAGTAGTAGTAGTAGTAGTAGTAGTAGTAGTAGTAGTAGTAGTAGTAGTAGTAGTAGTAGTAGTAGTAGTAGTAGTAGTAGTAGTAGTAGTAGTAGTAGTAGTAGTAGTAGTAGTAGTAGTAGTAGTAGTAGTAGTAGTAGTAGTAGTAGTAGTAGTAGTAGTAGTAGTAGTAGTAGTAGTAGTAGTAGTAGTAGTAGTAGTAGTAGTAGTAGTAGTAGTAGTAGTAGTAGTAGTAGTAGTAGTAGTAGTAGTAGTAGTAGTAGTAGTAGTAGTAGTAGTAGTAGTAGTAGTAGTAGTAGTAGTAGTAGTAGTAGTAGTAGTAGTAGTAGTAGTAGTAGTAGTAGTAGTAGTAGTAGTAGTAGTAGTAGTAGTAGTAGTAGTAGTAGTAGTAGTAGTAGTAGTAGTAGTAGTAGTAGTAGTAGTAGTAGTAGTAGTAGTAGTAGTAGTAGTAGTAGTAGTAGTAGTAGTAGTAGTAGTAGTAGTAGTAGTAGTAGTAGTAGTAGTAGTAGTAGTAGTAGTAGTAGTAGTAGTAGTAGTAGTAGTAGTAGTAGTAGTAGTAGTAGTAGTAGTAGTAGTAGTAGTAGTAGTAGTAGTAGTAGTAGTAGTAGTAGTAGTAGTAGTAGTAGTAGTAGTAGTAGTAGTAGTAGTAGTAGTAGTAGTAGTAGTAGTAGTAGTAGTAGTAGTAGTAGTAGTAGTAGTAGTAGTAGTAGTAGTAGTAGTAGTAGTAGTAGTAGTAGTAGTAGTAGTAGTAGTAGTAGTAGTAGTAGTAGTAGTAGTAGTAGTAGTAGTAGTAGTAGTAGTAGTAGTAGTAGTAGTAGTAGTAGTAGTAGTAGTAGTTGTAGTAGTAGTAGTAGTTCATTAGAAACAAATATTAATTATAATCAAGCTTCTAATAATAATTCTAATATAGTAGTTATTGATAATATACCTCATCTAAATAATAATATGAATAATCTTCAATCAATTTTTCAATTATTTAAATTAGATATTAGTATAATTACTAATGCTAAATTTCATTTTAGTTCTGCCATTATTACTCTTAATTCTACCTTTTCTAGAGATCTAATATTATCTTCTACTAATCTATTGCGAAATTCTGATTTCAAAAATGTATTCGTTCACCCTTTGTTAACACCTGAAGTTAAACAATTCAAACATATTTCTTACCATGCTTTAAAAAGCAAATTAATTCAAGGTTATAAATGTGTTTTAAACCGAAGAAATAATAAATATGAATTAAGAAATATTATAAATAGTGATGGTTCTGATGTAATTGACTGGAGTGGTAATCCTTATATACCATGTGATAATACATTTAATGAATGGAAAATATCATTTAATAGTTATATAAGTGATATCAAAAATAAATCTTCTGATCCACAATCAGCTTGACTAAATGTGTCTACTAAGTCCTACCACCCTACAATTTCATTAATAAATGCTCGTTCCGTTAAGGCAAATTTGATTTTCATTCTTGATTTTATTAATGAATTTAATCATGACATCATAGCATTAACGGAAACATGGTTTAATGAAAACGACTGTGCAGTCATTTCTTCATTAAAATCAACAGATTATAATTTTATTCAAGCTAATCGTATGTGTGGTCGTACGGGTGGTGGAGTAAGTATACTGTATAAAAAAAGTATTGAACTTGTCAATTCAAGATTATTTGACTTACCTAATAGTGAATGTTTAATTTCAAACTTTAAATTAAATTTTTGCAATAATTTTAAATTAATTGTAATTTATAGACCTCCAAGTAATGCTTATTCTTCTTTCATTGATTGTTTTTTTGAACTTGTTTCCCACATCTCTCTTACTAATACCGTTATTTTAGGAGATTTCAATTTTCATATTGGATCTGATAATACTGCTGCTCTCTCTTTTAATAATATTTTACAATCTTTATATTTAACTCAACATGTATCTGAAAGGACACATATATCTAATAATATTCTTGATTTAATTATCAGTTCTAGTTTTCATCTAAATTATTTAACAATTCTTCCAATTAAATTTCTTATTTCTGATCATTAAGCTGTTTCATTCATTCTGAACGTTAATATTAACTGCAATTCAAATCGAACGATTAGCTACAGAAATATTCGCAAGATTATGAATCTTTTAGTACTGATATCAAGTATCATACTAGCTCCAATTTCAACAATATATCTATATCTTTTTTAGATCAAATTCTTACTTTTCTACTGAATAAATATGCTCCTTCTAAAAATAAAGTAGTTAGTGATCGTACTAATGAATGGTTCTCGAATGATAATTTATATATCAAACGCCAAATGAGAAAAGCTGAAAGAATGTTCAATAAAAACTCAACATCTTTTAACATGATAAATTTAAAAAAGTTAAAGTTATCTTTTAAAAGGAGTATAACTTCTACTAAAAAAGAATTTTATAAAAATAAAATTTTAAAGTGTGGTAATAATATGGGCAAGCTTTATGCTTTCACTAATTCTCTTCTAGGTAAATCTCATCACAAATCTTATCCTAATATTTCTGATGATATTTTATGTAATAATTTTAGTGATTTTTTCATTTCTAAAATTGATATTATTTACTCAGTCATTAAAATAAAATTGTCATCCCCTTCTATAAATCAATACAATTATTTGAATAATTCCTCTGAAAATTCTCAAAATACTCATTTAAATCAAACTCCTACTCTTACTCATTTTACGCTCCCTTCTAATGTTGACATCTATAATCTTTTAGTTACGGCTTCTTCTGCTTCTCCCTCTGATTCTCTGCCTCTTACTGTGATGAAATCTTTAGCTAACACACTCACTCCACTTTTTTCTTCAATCATTAATCAATCCCTTATTACAGGTGTTATTCCTTCTATTTTAAAACATTCTATTATTACTCCTATTTTAAAGAAAAATAGTCTTAATATAAATGAACTCTCGAACTTTCGCCCTATTGCTCAACTACCTTTAATCTCTAAAATTCTCGAAAAAATTGTTTTTAAACAGATAACTACTTTTATTGATTTTAATAACTTATCCTGTAACTTACAAAGTGCTTTTAGAAAGAACCACAGTACAGAAACTGCGATAACTCTTATACTAAATGATATATATATACATCTTTAGATAGAAATAAGAAAATTCAGATTCTACTTCTAGATCTGTCATCTGCCTTTGATACGCTATCTTTTGATATCCTTTCAGATAGACTTTTAGACATTGGTATATCTTCAACTGCTCATGATTTCTTAATTGGATTTGTCACTAATAGAACTTTTTCTGTTAAGATCAATAACTCCTATTCTAAATCTCAATCATTTAAGTACGGGGTTCCGCAAGGATCCGTCTTAGGTCCACTACTATTCTCTATATATCTGAACCCAATAACTAATATCATCAAATCATTTAAAACATTAAGATTTCATCTCTATGCTGATGATATTCTTATTTATTCTGTTAATAGTATATTGGTCATGAATAATGAGCTAGTTGAATGTGCCAATCAAGTGAATAAATGGCTACTTATGAACAAACTTCTACTTAATACTTCCAAAACTGAATTACTGAACTTACAGCATAACTTTAATAACTTCACTGATGTATTTATTGATAATATTAGAATTATTCCATCACTAAAAATTAAATATCTTGGTATTACTATTGATAATAAATTGAATTTTGATGATCATATGTCAACTGTTTGCAGGAAAGCAAATTTTCATTTATATAATATACGCTATATAAGAAAGTTCATTAGCAAAGACCTCACTACGATGCTAATTAAAGCAATGGTATTTTCGTCGACTAATTATTGTAATTCGATATATTTAGGTCTATCCAAAAAATTGAATAAATGTATCTTTAGAATTGATCATTCGGCAGTACGATTAATCTATCAACAACCTTTATTTGATCACTCGAGTGTTACATTGCGTCAACATAATCTTAATATTCTCAACAATATTAATAGAAGCAAATATAGAATTCTATGTATAATTCACAAATCACTCACTGCAGGTCCTTCATATATTAGAACTTGCCTATCAGTTAAAGTGCCTATCTGTCGTGAACTTCGATCATCTAATGATGTATACTGCTTACAAGTCAAGAAATCAGTGAAAACAGTAACTTCCAAGAGAGCCTTTCAATACTATGCGCCGCCACTATGGAATTCTCTTCCCTTGCAAATAAGAATGATTCCTAATCACGATACCTTTAAATTTAATTTAAAACGTTATTTATTCAATATTGAAAAGTCTTAATTTATTATTTTTACGTTATTTATGTTATGTATGTTATTGATATGTTTTATTTTCCATATGACATTATATAATATGGTTTTTTTTTATATATCAATAACCAATATTGCATTTTGCAATGTACAGTTTATAATAATACTAATTATTATTTTGTTTATATTCAATTATGTTATTTTTGTTTGTTTGCTTTGTTACACTCTTGAGAACGCCTGGTGTGTTATTTGCAGTGTTTAAATAAATCGTTTTGATTGATTGATTGATAGTAGTAGTAGTAGTAGTAGTAGTAGTAGTAGTAGTAATAGTAGTAGTAGTAGTAGTAGTAGTAGTAGTAGTAGTATTAGTAGTAGTAGTAGTAGTAGTAGTAGTAGTAGTAGTAGTAGTAGTAGTAGTAGTAGTAGTAGTAGTATTAGTAGTAGTAGTAGTAGTAGTAGTAGTAGTAGTAGTAGTAGTAGGTAGTAGTAGTAGTAGTAGTAGTAGTAGTAGTAGTAGTAGTAGTAGTAGTAGTAGTAGTAGTAGTAGTAGTATATATCCTGCCTGTAATTACAAAGAGTACCGTATTAAATTAATCATTCTACCCCCGTGCCAAGTCCACTACACGTAATCATATCGGTTACCGTAATGATCAGTAGGTACGCGTGTACGGGTCAGGGGTCAAGTGTTCGATACCTATAGCGACACGACACGGCGACTAGTGACAATACGAGCTGGAATGTCGTTGATTACAAAACACAATTACGGTGGAGGATGTATTAATTGATGTATTAATCAAGTACTAGATGACTTAGGAGGTATTAATGTCTGTATACAGTACTCGGTGATGAGGGAGGTGTCGCGTTACCATTACGTTACATCGTAGAGTAGGAGGAGGAGGACGCTGATTAGCGAGTACATAGCTGATTACCCGGCGGGTGCGGCGTAGCTACATCACGTGGGTAATAGTCACGTGTTACACGTGATGTTATTGTGGGTTCAACAGTTACATCTTCATTATCATTATCATCTTCAGTGGTAACGCAGAAGTAACTTTATTATCAGTGACAGAAGCAGAAGTAGAATTATCATCAGTGAGAGGAGCAGAAATAACATTATCAGTGATAGATGTAGAAATAACATTATTATTATCAGTAGTAGAGGCAGAAGTAACATTATCATTATCAGTGGTAGAGGCAGAAGTAACATTATCATTATCAGTGGTAGAGGCAGAAGTAACATTATCATTATCAGTGGTAGAGGCAGAAGTAACATTATCATTATCAGTGGTAGAGGCAGAAGTAACATTATCATTATCAGTGGCAGAGGCAGAAGTAACAGTATCATTATCAGTGGTAGAGGCATAAGTAACATTATCATTATCAGTGGTAGAGGCAGAAGTAACAGTATCATTATCAGTGGTAGAGGCAGAAGTAACATTATCATTATCAGTGGTAGAGGCAGAAGTAACATTATCATTATCAGTGGTAGAGGCAGAAGTAACATTATCATTATCAGTGGTAGAGGCAGAAGTAACAGTATCATTATCAGTGGTAGAGGCAGAAGTAACATTAGAATTATCAGTGGTAGAGGCAGAAGTAACATTATCATTATAATAATCATCACCGTTATCAATTGATATGCTAATCATTATCGTCATCACTAACAACAACGATAGATCACTAACATCAGCGTTATCATCATCACAATCACAACCACGACGTAGATTATCACGATAACGACTACGCCTAACGGTAAGGTAGAGAGATCACGTGATGGTGGTAGCTTAATATATTACACACACGTGACCACGGTGGTCGCTTAACACGTGACTCATCGGCTACAGGAACATACGCTACGATCAACGCTACGATAATACGCTGTAATCTTTAAGACGACGTAACACCTCTAGCGGACGTTTCCCCCTCGGTCCAAACCACGTGTGTGAAGTTGACCAGTGAGGTCAATGGATGCTCGTAACGTGGCGGCGGCTTTAATGTGTGCGCGCGATCAGTGATGCGTATAGTTATTTAGTTATGGGATATGCGCGCCTATAATGTTATTACTATTACGGGTCGGTCGCACAATACTGCCACGTAACTCTGACACGCCCTCTCCGGTTACGCCCACCCCCGTTCGCGAGTATTATCGCGCTACGGCGGTATGATACGAATATACTACTTTAACACCCGCGATAAGACAATCAGCGTATCGTATCGCGTTATCTTAGTATACCCGATATTGTCGTAGTATTCGGCCGTCTCACTCGAGGATAGTCACGTGGATTACGTCATAATAGGATTACACAACAACAACAACAACAATAACGACAACGACAATGACGCTAGAAGCGAGGCGATACTAGGGGAAAGGGAGGATATGGCGGCGTGTGGGAGGAGCGGAAGATCTAACTCCAAGTCCACAATTCTGCAGGCGGAACTTAAAGTTCTTCGAGGGGATAAGGTTAGCACCATCTACAACCTCGTTCTCAACTCATACATTATTCACTATACAGAATACAGCACTGTACATAGGGGTGTTCAGGGTAACCATAAAATGCGTGCTGTACCACGGTTTTGTTGCGTGAAAATTTGTTTTACAAATAACGTCAATAATAGAACATGTTCTAATTTTCACTAGGCTAGTTACATACAAGATTTATGGATTGCGTGAATACCCATTACACTCGTACAGTTCTATAGTGTGTAGTGTATAATGTTGCATGTGCAATGTACATTGTATTAATGAAATAATAGCGTATATATATATAAACATACATACGCGATACACATATTTACATAAATACCGTCGCCAATATACCTTTTATAATAGGCTACATTCTTAAAAATCAAACTAAATTGTATACAATATATATATGTGCTAGTTTAAGTTCGGATACAATACACTATATATGATATGTTCACATGTGTACACTTTACCTATGTTATTGACTACTGTTCAATGCAAATACATATTTTATATATATATATATATATATATATTGTTAGCATAAATATATTGTAAATACATGCAAATATTATAAAAACATCACGTGACAGCAGTCAACTGAATTAATACATCAATCAAATAGGTGGTGGCATATATATACATGGTATAGCAGTTCATTGTAGCTATCATAATATGAGGTAAGCCGTACGATAAGTTAATCTCTCAATACTAGACCATCGTAATAGAACTATCGGTATTTTATTACAAGAAATGCATATGTATATCATAAATATGAGCACAATTAGTATGCATATATATATATATATATATGCATAACATTGGATATATTTATATGGAATTTATAAAAAAAAACATAGAACCATTCACAAGTATTCGGATATACAATATATATATATATATATATATATATATATATATATATATATATATACATATACATGTATATATATATATATATACATATTTTATATATATATATATATATATATATTGATAGCATAAATATATTGTAAATACATGCATATATATATATATATACTAAACTCGTATACTAATTATGTAAGCGATGCTAAAAAATGCTACTCTTATAAGAGGTATACCCGCTAAAATTAAGTTCATAGTTTTTACTTCAATACACCTAATAGACCCCCCCAATATACCCTTATTATACCCCACTATACCCATATTATACTCCACCTTACCCGTGCTAGCCCTTACACTAGACCATAATTGGTTCATATATGTGTTAACTGAGGTATATTAATTATAGTATACATTGTTAGATATTATCTAATAGAATAGATAATATAGTAATCACTTACGCCTATCTCGTATGTGTGTGGGAGGGGGGGGGGGCAGGATTCTAATTCGTGACGATATTCACCACTACGAGTCGCTTAGACCCGTGTCATCGCTACCGTAACCTATTTACCCTATATTGTACACGATAAGTGGGCGTTAACGCGCGTTGCCTGTCAATCAAATCACGCACATGGCCTCAGGGAAAACTGTTCCTGACGACGACGCGCAGAGTATGTTATTCGTGTTGCTTTTATCGTCGTCTCTCTAGAATGTTCTTAGCGAATAATTCCATATTTCCTAACATCTACACAAATATACACACATAATATATACAAATATATCTCCGTTTACGTGTAGGTATCCCTACATATCTATACAAAGGTAGATTACTAATTACAGATCATACGTTTGATTATTAAAGCCTGAGTTAAACATACAAACGATAGATTAACAAACTGTATATCAACATGACACATAGATTAACACACGAACAGTTACCATAGTCGATATAAGACCGGTTGACTGACCCGCCCCGATTACCTAACTCACCACCCCCCTTTTACGTACTTGCCCCGCCCCTATAACGTACTTGCCCCGCCCCTATTACTTA
>OZ025239.1:37512421-37544921 GCA_964019155.1 Osedax fenrisi
AAGAAATTATAAATAGATTTATATACATATAAATATGTATATATATATGTATAGCAGAATGGCGCAGTGGGAGCTCCCCCTAGCGTGCTGGGCCCATAATTATGGGGTTAACCCAGAGGTCCGAGGATCGAAACCTCGTTCTGCTAAATTTTTTATATTTTTAATTTGATATAATTTCTGTAAATTGTAAATCCATTAAGGAAGGGGAAACATTTATTTTAATTTGTTATCAACATTTATTTTACTTTAAAATATTAAAATATAATTAATTATTTTTAGAAGATGTTGAAAAATAATTATTAGTGCCTTATTTATGCATCGTAAACATCCTGTATATAATATAATATAATACACATTATTATGTAATATTTATTACATAACACACTTTAGAAGCTTAGGAATAGCCTATATCTCGGAATTGCTGTCACACGATTTACAATGTGTGAAAGGTACAATCGTTTGAACCGATATCGGTAAATATCGATATTGATAAATCTTTATAACATTTTCAGAGTTTTTGATTACTATATAGCTATTTTATATAGGTATATTTGCAAATATAAATATATTGCTTTGATATACTTAAAATAAAAACCATATTTTTTTACACTTTTTGAACACATAATCTATGGTTTTTATTATAACTATCAAAACAATATATTTATATTTCCAAAAGTACCTATATAACATCTATATAGTAATTTTATAAACTCTATTTATAAACTCGGATAATTACTCTGAAAATTATAATTTGACTTTTACTAATCTAATATTCCTATTATTTTCTACTTATATATTATTTTATTGCTTATTTAATTATGTATTATTGTTTTCTTCTAAACAACAAATGTGAACTATCTTTGTTATATTTGTGTATAAATATATATATATATAATATATATATATATATATATATATATGTGTGTGTGTGTGGAATTATCTTATTTAAGGGCTATTTTAGATATGGCATTAATAAAATAAGTATATCAATATAATAATATACAATTATTTATATTATATGCATGCGGCTACCTATTAAAAGTACCACTACCACACTAGAGTATACGTTTAATATAGGACATTTAAATAAAATAATAAAGGTGTGATTTCAGTAGCATGGAAAGTAGGAAACGTCCGCAGATCTACTGTTGGACCTGCAGGTCTACATTTGTATATACTAAATGTATCAAGTGAGCTGTCCATCTCTCTGCTACACTGAACTGAAGTGTTGCCCAGAGTTTATCACGTGACTAGAAGGGTGGGCTGTTTGTTTAGATTATAACTGGTCGTACTTTCGTGTATGTTTTCATAACATATAATAGAATTACAATGCATTTAATATTTTAAAACAATAGATAATAAAAAACAATATATATATACATACATAATAATAGATATAATAATATGTATACAATAGCTATATCAGTATAGGTATTATATAACGATATTGTAGACTATCAGCAATATACCTGCATGTTTGATATCCTTAAACAATTAGTATGAAGTTGACATTTTATATCGTAATTAATTAATATATTAAAAATAATGTTACCTAGTTATTTTTTGAAATAATCATTTGTGTAAAATATACAACATAATGGTATACCTAATATGTATACATATGTAATACAAGTTAACTACACGTAACACGTATGACCTACGACTTAGGTATACTATTTATGATTGAATTTAATCAATATAAAAGTAGATCTTATTTATCATAACTTATGATTCATAATTCATATCTAATAATATCATATATGAATGAATGAATGAATTCAGTCTATTGACAATGTCTAAGGAGAATCAGTGAAAGCGATGAGCTTTTTTAATTCGATATCTCCTAACAGTAGTGTAATGTCATATTTCATCATCTTCATTCGGATAAAATACAATAAAATTACATAAAAATAGATATTTAAATAAACAATAAACACACATATAAAAGAAAGAATAAAACAAAACTAAAACAAATATTTGATTCCCATGTTAGCATCCAAAACAAAGTATAAAATATAATTAATACATTTTTCATAATTGTAATATAATATTTATAAAAAATCTAAATATTTGTATCACATATTTTATGTCAATTTTAATAATATTGATATATATATATATATATTTGGAGGTTACTATAGGTTATTAAATACTGTTATTAATACTGTTTATAATTGTTAATTCTAATACTGTTTTTTATTATTTTAATACTTTTAATTTTTAATACTGTTTAGTTTTTTTTTTTATTAGTTATGTAAAGTTAAATATATAAAAAGTAAAATTTGTAAAATAAATATAAAATTGTTTTGATAAATAGTAATTTTTTAAATTTTTTAAACATTTAATACTGTTTTTTTTTTATGTTTTTAATACTTCTAATTTATAATACTGTTTTTTTTTTATTTTTTGTGTTTAGTTATATGATGTAAAATATATAAAAATGTCAAATATGTAAAAATGTAAAATTTATATGGAGAAATACCTATTTAATACTGATTTTTTAATAAAGTTTTATAATATAAAATATTTGTTTAATTTACAATATAATATTAGAGGAAATAATATATTTTTAATATTATTAAACATATCACTGCAAAAATATGCATGTGCATTTAATATATATATAACAACAATTAAATATACGAAACTGTTTAAGCTCTCGTGTGTATCACCATGCATCTATGAATACAAATTTGTATCTATCTGTGAATATACAATATAGTGCACTTGTGTTATAATTTATAACTACAAGTTATAACTGTATATATATATATAAGTTAAATTATAACTTATAACACATTACAACACTCCTGGTTCAAATGTTGATACAACTTGCAATTATAAATTGTTTTAATCATCAAATATAAATATATATATATTACATATTATACATTTATTAATAATAGAATAATTGTATATATTATTTAAATCACTGAATCTTGATATTATATTAGCCATTAAATTATATTTTAATTCATAGGCATACTATATATATTTATATTTAGTAATATACTATTTTGTATACATAAATAAATAAAAAATATATACATTTTGATACCTACAAATATATACCTAGGTTATTTATTAAATAAATATATTATATATTATAATAATATTAACAATTATATTATAACCAACGATTTTTCTAAGAAACGATATAACACACGAAAATTCGTGTAGTCCAATTTTATAAATAAATAATGAGCAGCGCCACCTATAAAGGTGAATTTCGGACAAATGTATCGTTTATAATATAAATTTGTATCTAACAAAACACTTTTGAAATGTACAAACATTATTTTAAATTATTATTTATATGATGACATCTTATTGTTTATTAGTAATATATAACAAATCAATAAGTATTTGGTTTTAAATGTTATACATACCTATGAGGTGAGTAAAATCTAACGTATGTTGCATGTACTTTAATAGAACAATTATAACTTTGTTGTATAAAAACCGTGTCAAACTTAAATATATTTCAGTGGCGATACTATTGCTAACAGCGGGATATATGAATATAATGATATCTTTGCTACGTAATATCTTTTTATAATGTTTATTACAATTGAAATCACCGATGCATAACATTTCAAATTTCTAAATAACTTATATTAGTCATTATAATATCATGTATACATTGATTGTGAATTTATACATAAGTCTATTTATAATTTATTTATGATACCTATAGGTACCATAAATAGATTATAATAAATAGATTATATATATATATATATATATACATAACATCAATAGCTTAATTGTGTAACATTATACTTGATATACAATTGAATATTAATTGAATTACTACACCATAACTTGTTTAGCTATTATAAGTAACATTTATATTTGGTATATATGATTGTGTATGAACATATATATATATATATTAATGTAGTAACTTTCACATTACTCAATTACATATATTTTAAAATTGTTGATTGTAATATATGTAATTAAGTGTGTATTAATGATATATGAAACTGTAGTTTCGTTATATAATATAATATTCATCTTTTTCATCGAATACCCATACTGTATGACTGATTAATGCTAAATCCACAACAAATAAGTCCCCAATGGAATCGTTGCACCTAAATATGTATGTGGTATTTTAAGTTATCGGTCTCTTTTGTTCAGAACTAATGCATGCACATTTTAAATTTATGCATATTTCAACCTAGTTCAAATATTATTATTAACAATACTTTACTAGATAATTCAAATATTATTATTAACAATACTTTACTAGATAATTTAAACCTTTTTGTAAATGATTATTATTCTAAAACTAGATCGATCAGCAATAAATACCCTATACTTTTTGCAATGTGTAAGCACCATATTAGGGGAAAGTAACCTAATACGGGGGAAACTTTAGCAATACATGGTCTTAACATTTTACGATTCATTATTTGTATTCAAAAATTACAATATATTAATATTATATGATTATAGATATTAATGTGATTTTAACATTTTATTTAATCTTTTAATTCCATAGATAACGGGGGTGTCCGTATTTGGGTACCCATGTCCGTCGGACACCCTGCGTTATATTACATACACCATATATTCCACTAGATAAACTATATATTATTGATGAATCAATCAGACAAATTACAATTACATTATTTTTATTAATTTTATGAACAATTTATTCTAATTTAATTAGTTAATAATTTATTTATTTTTATTATTTTTTAATTAATAATACAATTTAAGTATCTACATTATAACAATTTTAGATTTAGCTTTATTGGTGGTATTAATATTATAACGCACGCGATTTTTTATGAAAATCAGAATAGTTCATACGCTGCGCTATGATAGGTTATAGGGTGTCCGTATTAAGACATATAGAGTGTCCGTATTAGGGACTTATACGACCTCTAGATATATGATTATTATTTAATAAATATTTGATAACAAATATAGAAATTTTATATATAATTTAAGAATGCTAATTTTTTAATAATATAGTGTTATATTTTATATCGATACATTTGTGTATTCTTGAGAAGGTTTTATGTTGAATTTTTTTCTCATAAATTTAAATACGTAATAAAAAAAATCAGTTTATTAGATATATCAGCAATATTTTGAATAATTAAAAAATAAAAAATAAATTTTTAGACTATTTATATAATTATGAATATTTTATTAATACATTTTTTTTTGTAGAATTTATGGTTTCTGATATACCAGAGTGTTCGTATTCGGGCACTGTCCGGCAGTGTCCGTATTAGGTTACTTTCCCCCAGGCCCGTAGCCACGGGGGGGGGGGGGGGGCCTGCGGGGGCAAGGCTCACCCTGAGATTAGGTAGGCCCCTACAACTTGTTTCACATTACTTTTTTTCATATAGTATTTACTAGATATTCAATTATATTTATATTTTTATTTTATAATTTTATTTATGTTATATTTATTTATTAGAATGTATACCTATGTATTTTAGTCATATACATTATAGTGAGGATCCAATTCAGTATTTATGGTTTTATAAAATATTTTCTAAAATTATGGTAAATATTAAAAATAAATTTTAATAATTTAATAGTAATTAATTAATAGGTATCCTATAAATAGCAAACAACAACACATTATTTGGTTTTCTAATTAAAATAGGATCAGACAAATTAAGATCACAGAATAGCAGTAATAGAATCAAATATCAAACGAACCCCAAACCTAAACAATATATTGCACTACAAAGTATGAATAGTAAATTTAAATTATTATCCATCTGATCTCGGAAATGTTTGTACTAAATATACAAGTGGTATAGCATCTTTTGGAAATAAAATAAGAAGATTTACCGATAATATGTATATATATAATATATATTATAATATATTATATATATATACAAAATAACGCCAATTTAATTTATATCCAATTTCGTAATGGGAAAAGAAAATGGTTTGATAAATGGTCCCAATCATGTGATTTCTTCTATGAATCGCGTAATAAAGATCCAACTGGTGATTGACTATCAGTACACTCTCCTAAAAAGTATTCTTTTAAACTCATCAATGCTAGATCAGTACGTAATAAAGTTTATTTGATTATACAATTAATTATTGATTCTAATTGTTCTATATCTGCTATTACTGAGACTTGGCTAACTATTAATGATTCTGTTCTAGCTTCCCAACTTACCCCCGATGGTTTTAAAGTATTGCCTTCGAATAAGTATACACCACATCGCCGTGGCGGCCTAGCTCTGTTATTCTCATCGGAACTAAGCTTATTTCGTCACCTACCCCATGTTTCTCTTCATATGAAATTATGATCTGTAATATTCAGTTTCCTTCATTATTTACCATTATAATTATACTTATCTATTATCAACCTTCCTATAGCCTATGGAGTTTCTTAGATGATCTCTCTTCTATTTTAGAATCTTTCACATCAGTTAACACAGTTATTCTTGGTGATTTTAATATTCAAATTAATAATGAAAATCATGCTTCCTTATTTCTCAATAAACTTATATTTGAGTATTCCCTGACGCAACATGTTTGCTTTAATACTAATACTAATAGTAATAATATTGATTTTTTTTTATATTTAGCTGATTCTAAATTAATTTCATATCCCACTCAAAGTTCTCTAATATCTGATCACTATGACATATTATTTTATTTGAACTTGCCGGTGATACAAATTAATCGACCTTCTAGATCGTTTCGGAAAATCTCCTCTAATGATAAACCAATGTGTGTTAATTCTGTATTCCATCAACGTAACAACAAACTATATCTTCTTATTTTTCTACACTTTTTGATTATTTTAATTTGGCATTATCTCATTTGTTTGATATTTGTGTACCCTCCATTACTCTTATCAACCGAACTTATGATAAGTTTCCCTTGGTCTAATATTGAGCTTGTTAATCTGAGGCAACTACTTCGTAGACTACAACGTAAATATGCATCCTCTAAACTTAAATCTGAACTTATTTACTTTAAAATTGTCAATCGCTTTACAAGAAAAAATGTCTACCAAATCGTTATACCTCACTGATATGCTCGGTAGTTATGGAATATAAGCTTATAAATTATCTTTCACCTTATTAGGTAAAACCAGACCAAGCATTTTCCTGAACAACATGATTTAGTTCTTTGTCCATTGTTTGTAAATTTCTTCCAAAAATTGTCTAGCATTATCAATGTACTTCCAAACATCAACTCTGCACGACCAACTCTCAATTTAACATCCATTCAGAATCAATGTTCATGTTTTTCGCTTCCCACACATGACATTGTACTCTCTTTGATGACATCCTTGAAAACCAATTCCCCCTTGATCCTATTCCACTCAATCTACTTCGTTTATTATCACCATATGTTATTGGACTTATCACTGAAATCATTCATATATATATTATATCATCTATTGTTCCACACTCAATGAAATATTCATAGATTAATCCGATTAAAAAAAAAATAACATTGACCAATCTAATTTATCAAGTTATCGTCCAATATCCCAGTTATAATCCTTATCTAAGACCTCAGAATGAGTTGTGTCCACTCAACTTATTAATTACAGTATGTCCAATGCTATTGTTGATAAATATCAAAGTGCGTATCTTCCTCGTCGTAGTACCGAAATTGCCCTTACTTTTATCATTAATGATATTCTCATATATCTTGGTAATAAAACACCATGCTATCTCGTACTACTAAACTTATCTATTACTTTTGATACTCTCGATCACAATATTCTTTCTATTGGACTTAATGAAATTGGTATACACAGTAAAGTCCACAGTTGGTTTATGTATTTTGTTTCATCTAGATTCTAGAACATCTTCGGTGAAGATTAATTCCTCGTTGTCTCCTCCTTATTTTAATATCGATGGTGTTCCAAAAGGCTCTATTCTTATATATTATTTTCTCCCCAATATATATATATATATTGTTCATTATTTATATTCTTCCTATAAAATCAATTTTTCACAAATATCCTAATATTAACTATCATCTTTATGCCGATGAACTTTTGATATATAGCCATTTTCTAGTTCTAGTGATTCTGGTCTGATTCAAATATCTAAACATGTATGTTTAATTGTATTACTGTTCTCACTCATTGATTCTCTCATAACTCCATTTCCTTAAATATGACTAAAACTAATACTATCATATTCTCAAGACATATATGTTACAAGAACTATAGTTCTCCTTTATCAATCACTCATATTTTTCTACTATCTCTTCCACCTTCTCAATCTATAACTATCCTCGTTTTCACTAAAACCTCTCAAATAGACTACTCTCCACACATTAATAATATGATACGTACAAATAACTATTTTCTATATAATATTAGAAAATATCGTTATAAGCTTACCTTTGACATGAATAAATGTTTAAGTCACTCGCTAGTATTCCATAAACTTATCTAATGATGTTATTATTATATACATTACCTATTAACTTGATCCTACTGATTTTTGTTATTTTATTATATGCATATAAAGTTATGTTTATATAGTGTATAATATACACACATAGTGTATTTTTATTTATTGTTTATTTATACCCTGAGTAATTTACATTGTGCGCCAATATAAGTAATATACTATACTAGTAGTGATATTATAACTAGTAGGACTACTAGTAGACTACCTATACCAATTATCTATTCATTGCATTTTAGTCTTACATTTGTGTAGGGCCTTGCCCCCCCTGATATACATTTCTGGCTACGGGCCTGCTTTCCCCTATGTGATATTTTAATGTTCACTGAAATTTGACATACTAATAATATTAATTATGCCATACTTTCTGAGATTCCAATAATTATAATTTATACCGATTAGACATATTTAATGCACGTATTGAAGATATTTTATTATATATTAAATCGTCAATTCGTTTAAAAAATGCAATATGGTTAAAAAAAACTAGCTGTTAATAATATTCGAATTTTATGTATAATAATTAACATATTTATTATATAATTATCGTATTTTATCAGCCACCCAATATTGTTTTCATGATATAATCACGTTATGTAATTATATAGAAATTATCTGTAATTCGGTCTACTCGTGAATAATTATAAACATAATTATAATAGTTGGTGATTCAACTTTCCTGATATAAATTGGATATCCGATAGTACTACTCATTCTGAAGAAGCTTTCCATATATATATTCAAGTATTAGCCTTATATCAATTAGTAAATACTAGATCTGGCAATATGCATATTGATTTCAAGCATGCTTGATTTAATTTTAAATAATAATACAACTTTATTAGGGGAAAGTCTCCGATTACCGACCCCTAAATGATTATTTGTAATAACTTATTCAATATTAAATATATTTATTTGAAATTTTGTAAATAGGGTAATATTATGGCAATAAATAATGTGGATATTTAAATGTTTGATATAATTATATTTACAAGAATAAACAGGGGGGTCGGTAATCGGATACCTGTTCCTTATACCGACCCCCTTATCCTATTACGGACCCCCTAAAATACTCGTGGTATAAATAATTGTAGTATTATAATATCCAATCAACATAGAAAATATTCATAAATATAATTAATTATAATATGCACGCAATTAATTGTTATTGAATTTATGTTTTAATAGTAATATTAAATTTAAATTTAAATTTTAAAGTAATTATATTAAAATAGTGTATATTATTATTTAATATTTAGTTATTAATCAGTATGTATATAATCGAATGGAATCATGAATCCTTAATATTATTAATGATACATAAACAACTTATGACATATTTTAAAGTAAAATACTGATCTATTTTGATTGGATATTATAAATCACATGGGGTCGGTATTAGGGTAATTTAGGGGGTCGGTATTAGGAAAATCATATGGGTTGTTATAATTAAGATATTTTGGTTAGTATTTATTCAAATTGAATTATTTTTATATTAGTTATATTCATTTTGTTGATCTACAATATTATGCGCAGTATTAAGTTTTCTTTTAATTAATAAATATTTACAATGATTTAAAAAAAGTTATTCTTAAAATATTTAAAAAGTAAAAACATAATATTACATTTTATCAAATAACAATTGTAGGATTGAATATTTTGTAAAACAATATACTTATTCATATTTATCATTACATTGCTAACATTTCATCTATATATAATTTTTTGATATATCTTATAGTTACTGAGATACGAGAGGGGTCGGTAATCGTAGACTTTCCCCTATCTGATATTTGTTATACGAATCTATTAGAATATAACAATCACAAAATTGATCATTTATCAATTATTTTTAATATTTTAAAACCTCAATCTCATTCATCTACTAATATTCAAAATAATATTTTCGCTACACTTAATTTGGATCTAATTTTATATTAAACTATAATTAATTAATATCGATAGAAAAAATATAATTTATAATTGTATATATAGCGATGTAACGAGCATTAATACATTGCAATTCACAAATATAATATATAAATATATATTTTGTTATTTTATTTTGATGGAGTCCTTTCATCCAGGAACTTGGATGAAGTTTTCACTTATAACCATGTGGTTCTAATGTCCCTTCGATGCTGATTAATGCATCCATGGTTTTAATTAAGGCCGATCATTTATTTATACACAATTTTATAAGATCACTTCTAAATATTATTTTAAGATATATTTTAATGATCTGGACGGGGATTGAATTCGCGACGCGATTTTCAATTTGGAAAAAAATCCTTTTATATTACAGCCTTGTTAAAAAAAAGGTGAATAAACATTACCTTCAAATTATAGACCAATACGTATACTATCACCAAAGCTCATTCTGTATAAATAAATACTAAGCTATTCATTATATTTGTAATTAAGGTCAAATGGCCTTATCGATATCATTTCATTCAAATCTGTTTGCTGATATTGATTACATTGATATAGCATTTGAGAAAGTTACTCATACTCTATTATTACTAATATTATTAATATTAGTATAGGAATGTGGAAATGTATATTCTTGGTTTGAATCCTATCTTAAAAATAGTTTATAACAATTTAAAATAAATGATGGTTATGGAATACAAGGTTCCGTGATAGGAATTCACCTATTTCTTATTTATATAAATCATCTTCCTAATATTTTTAAACTGCAAATAATTACATAACTTTTAGCAGATGATGTACAAATATCGATTATTTATAATTCCATAGTTGACCTGATGGTTTTGCAATCTGGTCTGATGTAACTGATATCCTGGATGTCTAAATGGGACTATCTACCGATATGTTCAATTAAGACTTTCGGGACGATTTGTAAACTTTTGTATAAATTAAACAATTATTCAGAATTTAAGGATGTTGGCATTATTTTTAATATTCGGCTAACCTTTGATATTTATATAAATAAAATATGTATTAAAGCCATCACCTTCTTGATATTATAAACATAATAGCTAGATGTTTAATTAGTAATAACTATCATTACTTTATAAAAGCATATATAACATATGTAATACCTTTAATAGAATACAATTCTTGAATATGAAATCCATCTAATATATACTTAATAATTGCCTTAACAATTAAATTGAAAAATTCCAGACTTTTAATAACATACTTTTCTATAGATATAATTATGAAAATTATGCAAATTATGAAAATCTGTTATTATATATTTAATTATCTATAGATATAAATGTATACATTATCCAATCGTAAATTACATGCCGACGTGATTCTGGCTTACACAATAATAAACGGCCTGGTCGAGGTTGATTGTTAGGGATTGCTAGAAACATATTAATTGAGAATTCGAAGTCCTTTGTAAAAATGCAAAAAGAAAAGTTAAAAACAAATGTTACTTTGAACTAATTAAGTAATATAATTGCAATCCCCATGAATTCACTTTCAAATGTTATCTGTTCTGTAAAATCAATATCTGAATTTGTCAGTAGACTTGATAAAAATGCTTAATGTTTAACTTGAATTTATGCATATTTTTATATTTATATTTTTTATTTTATTTAATCCTCATTATTTTATTACTTTTACATCTTATTCTACTTTATTCTGGTTCAATCTTCACATCAATATGTTTCGGGAAGTATTGATGCCGGTGGATAATTTTCGGCGGAAGTTTGTACATTCAATGTATAGGCGACCCCTTTCCTTAAAGTTTAAATATTGGTGTAAGGTATATTATCTATAGTATCAGAATTATTACCCATTTATCTTTTTTCTTTTCGTATTTTCATTTTTCGTTTCTTGGTTTCATATGTAATATTTAATACTTATATTATTTGTACTATAGAATTTATTAAGCATTATATATATATATATATATATATATATATATATATATATATATATTATTACTCTGACGTCATCGATTCCCCTACGATTTACGAGTCACGGGATATCAAGTAACAAGTAAGTATATATATATATATATATATATATATATATATATATATACTATTTTGTATTCGTTTTATGTGTTATATTATTGTTTTATGTCATTTTATTTGTTCATATACCTCTCAATAAATCATATCAATCAATCAATCAATTAATCAATATATATATATAATTATATATGTATATATATATACATATATTATATATTAATATATGCATGCATATAGTATGAATGTATATATGAATATATATGCCTATATATAGATAAAAACAAAAATATAAACTAACAAAATATACATTTGTACATTATTAAAATGTATATATGTAATTAATAAAATATATGATATTCGTATTCATTATATTTATTATATATTATATATTATATATATATAGTATAATTATCCACAAACCCCTTTAGATATACCTCTCTTAAATAACTATATTATAATATATGGTAAACATAAGTTTACCAACGTTGAGTTTACCTAATAAGTAATTCTTTATAATCAAATATATATAGGTAGAAATGACAAAAATACTTAGCATAGCTAATTATATATATATGATACTTATTTTGTAATGTATATTTAATTTTTATTTTAATTTATATTTAATTTATATTTCCGATTAGGTTTTAGAATTACTAGAAAATTTGACTAATTAGTGAACCATACAGAATGCCGTGAACTAGTTAAGGGTGAATATAGTTATAGAGTACACGTGTACTTAACGACTAGGTCATGTGACCTTACGTCACGGATGTTTACTGATATCGGCTGATACTTCACTTGTTATTATAATTTACTTCACATTACATTCCAGATATATATTCAATGTTATACAAAAATCGTAGCAGCTGATATTCGACTATAAACATCGGGGTAAAAATCGGGATTGCTTTTTATAACTAAGAAAGAACACCATGAAATGAAATGAATTTATTTTTTAAAAGAAACAGTTTGAATAATATATATATAATAAACAATTAGTGGGGCATATAATAAAAATAGATCCTTAAAGGATCTTTAAAGGCATATAAAGAAGTCTTTTTAGACTTATATCAATTATACACCATGGTGTATATCTGCAGATAGAGAACAAATGGTGGTATATATAACCATTGAATTTCTACGTAGAACACCGCTGTTAACTTTGAACTTTGAACTATATAAACACTTACACACCGAAAAAATACAGGAATATATAGTAGGTTATCATACAAATAAAACATATGATATATAATATAAGATATTTTTAAGAACATGTGGGTGCAAGTTCATAATCTCATGCTGTTAAATATCAAATAGCACAACAAATTATCTTTAAAATAGAATTTATTTTGAAAGGTAATATATGAATAAATATTCAATAAATAATATTTACCTTGCTATTTTATATATTTACCAATATATTGACCAATATATCCAATAGGATACTTTCAGATCATGATGATATCACGCGAAGGTTCAGTAACGAGGAGAGCTTGCCGATTAACAACCATTATTTATATAAAATATAATGAACCGTTATTTATATTAGAAGCTATTCTTTTAAATTGTAAATTTTCATAAAAACTAAACATTCCCCATATACATTTTATAATTGTACATTTATATTCAATTTCCACCAAGAATGAATAATACCTGCAACTTTTTAAACTAAAATGTTCATATTAATTATTAGAATTACTGAGAATATTGATACAAATTTGTATCATTAATAAGTGGTAAGTGAAAGTCTCAAATTACCGACCCCCTCAATATACCGACCCCTCGAGGGATTTCTCGTATCACAGTAACTATAAGATATATCAAGAAATTATACTTAAATAAAATATTAATAATTTAATGGTAAATATAAATAAGTAATGTGTTTTTCAAAATATTAAATTCTATAATTGTTATTTGATAGAATGTAATAATCTGTTTTACTTTTTAAATATTTGAATAATACGTTTTTTTAAATCATTGTAAATACTTTATTAATTAAAAGAAAATGTGATCAATTACATGTTTATAAATATTATGAACATCATTTAATTTTAATAAATAAATAACAATATATATTAATTATAGCAACCCATATGATTTTCCTATTAACTACCCCCTAAGTTACCCAAATACCTACCCCATGTGATTTATTATATCCAATCAAAATAGATCCGTGTTTTACTTTAAAATTTGTCATAAGTTATGTGTGATATCATTGATATAGAATAAAGATTTATTATTCTAGTTGATTATATACATATTGATTAATACATAAATATGAAATAATAATGTATACATTATTAAGTGTATACACTATTTTAATATAATAAATATAGTGTTTAATTATAAATATAATATTAACATTAACACATAAATTCAATAATAAATAAATTGCTTGAGTTTTGCAAGATATTATATCTATTTAATTCTGCTATTTTTATTGAATATTATATTACTACAATTATATCTACCACTCGTATTTTAGTGATCTGTAATTGAAGAAGGGGGTCGGTATTAGGTACATGTTTCCAATTACCGACCCCCTGTTTATTCTTTTCAATATAAATATATCAAAAATTTAAAACAGCAACATTATTAATTGCTATAATATTACCCTAATTACAAAATTTCAAATAAATATATTTAATAGTGAATAAGTTATTACACATAGTAAATTAGGTATCGGTAATTGGGGAATATCCTCTAGACATTTTCGATAACTGAATCGGTACCAATACAACTAAATACGTGGGAAAGGTTTATAACTATGTTCAGGATGATATTGACATGTATACTAAGTAGGACAAAGATCAGAAAGGTAAACATAGACCGCTGCGGAATGTTGCGATATCGGCATTCTGGTGGATAATTGCAGTAAGGAGGCTAAACGACGATGACAACTACAAGTAATGAGACGAGACTATAGGCTGCCGTGTATAGGTTGTTTCTCAAACCGATGTTAGTCAGAGCTTCAGTTAGTCTTCGACGGCGAACCGCCATTAGACGGAGGAGGAGGAGGAAACGTATGGGCGTGTCTACATGACCTTTAAACCGTGAAACTGGAGTTCGCGCACCTTATTCTAATTTACCTTCGAGCGTAATACATAGAGAGATATGTCGTTCTAGATATATATGCATCGATGATATAGAAATAAGCAGTATCACGTGTGAGAAATCTAATAATCTGACCACCTTAAGGGCGTGTTTATACAGTAAATAAATCATCGCATACGTGAATTTGTAACGATAAAATCATCGCAGATTAATATCTACGACCACCTATAGGTGGTATATTACCACTATGTCATTGCGTCGTAGAACTATGACTAAATGTAATACGAATTATCATCTTAGATATTGACCGTGTTAACACGTCCTAAGCATCGGTTCAGACATTCTTACAATCTCAGAGTAACGACCAGTTGCTACAGTCGGGAGAAGTAGTTTGAACATACCGTGGAGTATCTGTAAATAGAGCAACTAGATTAAAGCTGTGTTCGTAACAATACAACATCCCAATGTAAGCACGATTGTTATAGCGCGATATCGGCTACTTCAAATTATTCATTTTTAAAATGTACTAGATATCGGTAAATCAAATATTTAAGATTTGATAATAGGTAATTTATATATATATATATATATATATATATATATATATATATATGTATAAACCACGTGCGTCGACCTGCCAGATATAAGTCTGTAATGATAGCCGTTCACACCGAAACTGTCTTTTTGATGCTCGACGATACCGGGCTGTATTTGTTGTTATATATGCAGTTTAATATGTACGTATGTGTTCTACGGCATCGATTATGATTATTGAATATTAATAATACACAATGACGTGAGAGTAGTGAGTAATATTTAATAAAAATCGATATTTAATATTCGAATATTCTAATAATCAATATTTAATATTACATTATTCTCAATATATTTTACACAGGAAATTATAAATAAATATTATTACACAACAATATATTTAAATTTAAATTCATAATTAATCTATATAAAATATAATATATTATACACAAATATATTAGTTATAAAATTTGAATATTTTGGGTATTTTATTTGTATTATAATAAATAAATCCGTTTTATCATTCCTCGCCAAGAGGCAATGTATACAGAGGAATCTAATAAAACATTTAATCATTTTTGCTGAATTTCTACAATCTACGTTTAGATAGTCTAGATTCTCATAAAATAATGTTGAAAAAATAAATAAAATATTAGTATTACATATTAATCACAAATTAAAAAGTACTCTAAAAAAGAAAAATATGAGATAAATTCATATAAATTTTAAAAATATAATGGATTTATACCGAACAGATAATAATATTAGAATTTATATATAAATATAAATACATCAAGAAATACAAAAATAAATATACGAACAATTTAATATTTTTTTATATATTTATATTTTTATAAATTATAATACTCTAAAGAATAACACTTTGTAGAAAAGGACGATTATATTGGAACAAATATGGAGAAATTTATAAATAAATAATAGAATAGAATACATATTTGTATTATATTTTATAAATATAATACAGTTAATAATATGAATTATAACGGGTAATAAAAACAGAACAGAACATAGCATGTATACATGTATTCATATATCATATTAAACATTAAAACATTAACATATTATGTATATATAATACAATTATATAGATATTTACAAATAAATGATTGAATATAATTATTATTTGTATATGTATATATATATATATATATATATATATATATATATATATATATAATTTTAATACAGTAAATAATAATACATTGTAGAAACTAATAAAACATATAGAATAGTTTTATTAAAAATTATGAATATAATACAATAAAAATTAGAGAGATATATATATATATATAAAATGTTAACACTGTAAAGTAAAATAGCTTGTGTAAACAGATAAACAATGGATAGGCATGTTATTATTTCATACCTATATATAGGGGAAAGTAACCTAATACGGACACTTTAAAAATAAATGGTATTAACATTTTATGACTCAATATTTTTATTTTTTAAAATTACAATATATTAATATTATATGATTATAGATATTATTGTGATTTTCAAATTATTTAATCTTTTTATTTAATAGATAACTGGGGTGTCCGTATTCGGTACCCATGTCCGAATACGGACACCCTGTGATATAATACGGACCCCTATATACCACTAGATAAACTATATATTATTGATGAAATAATCAGATAAATTAAAATTACATTATTTATAATTAATTTTATGAATAATTTAATATAATTTAATTATTAATTAATGTATTTATTTTAATTACTATATTAATTAAAAATATTAGTTAAGTATCTAAATAATAACATTTTTAGATTTAGCTTCATCGGTAGTATTATATTATTTAATAATAGTTCACACGTTGAACGCTGGTTGGTTATAGAGTGTTAATACATCTTTAGATGTATTAACACTATAGAGTATCCTTATTAAGGATTTATATGACCCCTAGATATATGCTTATAACTTAATTAATATTTGATAACAAATATAACAATTATGTATATAATGCTTTAGAATGCCTTAGTTTTTAATAATATATTGTTATATTTTATATCGATACATTTATATATTTTTGAGAAAGTTTTAAGTTGATATTTTTTTTCATAAATTTAAAAACCTATTTTAATTTTTTATCTATGGTACTATACGTAGAATGTAAATATACTGTATATAGCATTACTTATTATCTTTCCTCATACAAATAAGTTTGATATGTGTTGGATAATTATCTAATAATATTATATACATATAAATGATAATATTATAACAAATAAAGTATCGTAAAATAATTATTAAAAAGAGAATTTTGTTCAGATAATACAAAATTTCCATTTCTGATTATAAATATATCTTTATTAATAATTCTAATTTTATTTTTGTCGTTGTAATAATTATATTACATATAGGGGAAAGTCTCCGATTACCGACCCTTAAATGATTAGTTGTAATAACTTATTCAATATTAAATATATTTATTTGAAATTTTGTAATTTGAGTAATATTATGGCAATGAATAATGTGGCTATTTTAAATTTTTGATATAATTATATTTACAAGAATAAACAGGGGGGTCGGTAATCGGATACATGTGCCTAATACGACCCCCTTCCCCTAATACCGACCCCCTAAAATAATCCTGGTATAAATAATTGTAGTATTATAATATCCAATCAAAATAGTAGATATACATAATTATAATTAATTATAACACGACGTAATTTATTTTTTATTGAATTTATGTTTTAATAGTAATATAAAATTTAAATTTAAACTTTTTAGTAATTATATTAAAATAGTGTATATTATTATTTAATATTTATTTATTAATCAATATATATATAAATAACTGGAATCATGAATCCTAAATCTATGCCAATGATACACAAAAAAGTTATAACTAATTTAAAGTAAAATACGGATCTATTTTGATTGGATATTATAAATCACATGGGGTCGGTATTAGGGCAATTTAGGGGGTCGGTAATAGGAAAATCATATGGGTTGCTATAATTAAGATATATTGTTAATAGTTAATATAGCGTTATTTTTAGTGGTGTTGTTTAGCCAGAATATATGAGCATTATTTGTTTAGTTTTAAATGTAATTTATAATACGCAATTTATATTAGATAGTTTTGAGAAAATATATATAAATATAACATATATACTATTGATACATTATATAGACTAGTAACTAAATCATGATCATATTTGTCCATATCAAGGTACAATTATTAATACTTCCAGGTGATATATTTCTTTTACTAATATATATATATATTATTTTCAATAATATTTAAATTTAGGTGAATATTTAGATAACATTGTAAGTGATTAGTAATATTTGAACAAAGAGGCCTGTACTAAACATTTTAATAAAATTTGAATCAATACAAACATTATCTATTAATAAAGAAGTTGACAAAGAGAATCTATATATACTATAAAAGTATGCCATATATGGCATACTTTTATAGTATATATATAGATTCTCTTTGTCAACTTCTTTATTAATAGATAATGTTTGTATTATTGTATACAATAAATTAAGTTAGTGTAATATATTAAAAAAAGGCTGAAAATCTAGAATATTAAAATTAATAATGAAATCTCCACATAAAATAATATTATTGTTAGATAAATTATAAGAATTAAAACTATTATATAAAATACAAAAGAATAACTTTTTATTATAAATTGGTTTACGCTATACAGTGAATATTATTATATTATAATTTATATTGGTAAATAATCTTAATTGATAACATATTATACTTCTTCATTATATATATATATGTATAGTTTATTGATTTAAATTATTATCAAATATATCGAATACATATTTTTTTATTAATTTAGCGAGTATGTGATTTTAACGATATTGAAGTTTGGTGCATATACCAACTAACTTACCCCCACTAACATACCACCAATAACTATCCCCATTAACTACCCCACTAACTACTTCCTACTAACTACCCCTAACTAACGTACCTTCAGTAACTTACTATGGCTACGAATATATGTATTATTATTATTATTATTATTATTAAATAGTTTATTGACTAACAAAACATTATATGTTTATCGGCGTCATATATAATAAAATAAAAATAAACAAAAAATAATAGTAAAGAACGAAAACTAGAACAATACATAATAACGAGAACAATGATATTAAATGGAATTACAAATAAAGAAAATATTTATATAATTTACGTTTAAATAATGACTCAGATTTAGTTATACGTATATCAGTTGGTAATAAGTTCCAATATTTTGGTGCTGCAACAGCAAATGCTGCTTCAGAAAATCTCGTAGAAGTAATTGGTTGGTGTAGAACCATTGTGGATCCAGAGCGGCGAGGTCGGGAGTCGGAACGAATTGATATTAACGTAGCGAGATATTCGGGAATAGATCGGTAAATGGCTCTTTGCGTTATGCACAGGAGACGAAACTTGCATTGAGAATGAAACGGAAGCCAACCAAGAGAAATCATCAGAGATGTAATCGAAACATCCATACGACGTTTGAGCTTGTACAGTATTCTAACCGCACGACGTTGAATATTTTCAAATCTGTGCATTAAATAAAGTGGGAGAGTAGTATATAATGAGCAACAATAACGAAGTCTACTGAATACAAGGGAGTCGAGTAAACACTTCGTTAAGTTATAAGTAAGTTTATTACGTGTCTTTCTAATATTGTAAAGATAATAGTTAGCTATACGAATTACATTTGTTATTTGCAACGATACATTGAACTTGTTATCAAAGGTAATACCTAGTGTAGTCACTGATTCGGAAATAGGAAGGGAGCGTAAAAAAGGATGGGATATAGTTAAAGGAGAAGAGGATCTAGATAAAATAATGGTATTAGTTTTAGCCATATTTAATGATAATGAGTTAGTGGAGAACCATGTAATTAATTCAGTAATGCAGTTATAAATAATTAATTGAATAGATTCAGTGTTACATGATGGTGGGAAGGACGTATAAATTTGCAAATCATCTGCATAAAGATGATAATGTAAATGAGGATATTTAAGAAATATTGATCTAATAGGTCAGGGGTTCTTAAACTTTTTGTGTCATGACCCTTTTCATGAAATAAAATTTTACCATTACCCAAAATTATTTTGAAAATAAAAAACAGATTTGCTTAAAATATTTATTAATGTGATTTATGAATTTGTTTCTTAGATACTAAATCTGAAATATTCAGCAAAGTCTTGCTTAAAGCGCATCTCATGTCTCTTTCTGCTTCAAGTTTATTTCTGGCTTTTGATTTTATATTCAATAATGTAGAAAATCCTTTTTCGCATAAATACGTTGATGAAAATGGCAAAAGCACTCGCAATGCAAATAGGCCTATTTTTGGATATTGTGATGATATCACTGCCCAGAAATCTGATATGTGTTTTTCTTGTTTGAATAAATCTTTCATTGATGTATTATTTACTAAACTAAGAAATTCGTTTTCCATTTCCTCAGGAATATCATCCACACTTATAATAAACGGATATCTGGCTAGTCTCATTTGTATGCTTTCTGTATTTATTTCAGAGAAATAACTTTCAAATTCACTGTATAAAGATTTGAGATGAGCTACAATTTCATTATTGAGATTCTCCGATATATTATTATCATCAATAATTTGTGCTAATCTTGGAAAACATGATATCTTTCTATTTTCTATTTTCCTGCTCCATAGTTTTATTTTATCCATAAACGTTTTTATACAATCTCTATGTATTATTATGGTTGTATCTGGCCCTTGAAGTTGAAGATTTAAAAGATTCAATGCTTCGAATATATCTGCAAGGTAAGCTACATTTTCTTTAAAATTATCTGTAATCTCATTTAATAAATGTTCTGCATTTTTTCCTTGAGATTTAAATTATATTTTTAATTCATCCATGAGCTCATATACACGTCGTGCTATAACATTACCTTTCGATAACCATCTGACAGCCGTATAATAAAGAAGGTCCTTGTGATTAGAATTCAACTCTTGACATAGAAGCCGAAAAACACGTGTATTCAGTGCACTTTTTTAAATAAAATTAACCATTTTGATAAGTGTTTGTAAAACTGATTTCATATTAATAGGTAGAATTTTAAAGACATTATTTTGATAATATATTTTATATAATAATTGATTTATATATAAATCAATTATTATATAAAATATATTATCAAAATAATTTCTTTGTTTTCAATAAATTTATATAATTGTTTTTGAGAGTAAATCACTATTTTTGATATATCATAATTTTTAAAAATGAATTGATTTCAATATTTACAAAAGATATTTTATTAAAATATATTTATAATTTATATATATTAAAATTAATTTATAATATGATATTATAAAATATTGATATAAAATACATATAATATCCATATGGTATATTATTTAATAAAATGTATTTTTTTACATAATATACTTATTTTACATATGTTATAGTAGAGAATGTAATTTTTCACCAATAATATTAATAATTGAGATTTACTATTACATGGAATTTTCGGAGAAATCTTCTTTTTTTAAATTTAATATTATTAATAAAAACCCCCATGACCCTTTTTTGGGTCATGACCCATAGTTTAAGAAGCCCTGTAATAGGTAATATATAGATTATGAATAACATGGGCCCGAGTACGGAGCCTTGCGGAACACCGTATGAGTTAGTAAATGGTTGTGATAAAGAAGAATTAATTTTAACAGAAGAAGTTCTATTTGAGACAAAGGACATGAACCAGTTGAGTACTTGAGCATTAATTCCTATCTCACGCAGGCGATACGAAAGAATAATAAGATTAAGAGAGTCAAAAGCGCACGATAAATCTAGTAGAATAAGATAACATGGGCTTTTGGTGTCAAGAGATAAAAGAATGTCACTGAAAATAAGGTTGAGGGCAGTTTCTGTGCTGCGGTGTGGGAGATAAGCACTTTGAAAACAATCAGCAATATTGTTTGTAGTTATATAATGTATTAACTGGGTTGAAACAACTCGTTCTAAAGTCTTTGATATTGACGAGAGTTGGGATATTGGTCTGTAGTTAGTCAAGTTTGAGTGATCTAAAGTCGGTTTTTTAAGTAGTGGGGTAATATACGAGTGTTTCATCGATTGTGGAACAGTAGAAGTAATAAGAGATACATTGATAATATTAGTAAACAAACCAATTATATAGGGAGAAATGGAACGAAGTAAGACCAATGGAACAGGATCTAAAGGGGAGAGAGATTTGAGGGAAGTCACTAATGAAAGAACACATGCCTGAGATTGAAGGGTAAAACAAGACCAATGATTTGAAGAGGTAATGAAAGTAACATTAAATAGTGCGACATCAAATCTTGGGAGAGAATCGATAACATTAGATATCTTTCGTTGAAAGAAATTGGAAAAAGCAGTGCACAGATAGGAGTCAGAATGGTCAGGAAGACGTCTATTCTGATCTCGACCGATTAATTTAAATGAAAGTTGAAATGCTTGTTTGGAAGACATACTAAAGTTATTTAACATATCAGTAAATTAGGAGGATTTTAATGTGATAAGTGTAGTCCTATAGAGTGAACGGCATACTTTGAAAGATTTAAGATCAGATTCAAGGTTAGATACTTGATATCTATTTTGGAGTTTTCTAAGTGTTCGACGTATGTTTACTAGTTTATTGTTAACCAAGGTGATTTGGAAAATGATCGATTAATGGATTTAATGACAGGAGCAAATATTTCAAGAGAATTTGAGATAGCAGCATTAAAATTGTCGTAAAGAGAGTCAACTACAAGCAACGACTGAGGATTATCAAGTCGTGAAAATATAGAATTTACAAATGAAGGAATGTGAATAGCAGATATCTTCCTAAAAGAACGCTCTGGTCGGGGAGAGGTAGATGGTGGTAATATCAACTCAAACGTAACTACAAAGTGATCAGAAATTAGAAAACTTTGAGAAGGAGATGAAACAATGTCAGATGAAGATGGTGATATAACTAGATCAATGCAATTACCATTCGTATTAGTGGGAAAAAGTATATGTTGCGTGAGAGAGAACTCATTGATCACACTTTTTAAAGATGATGCAGCAGGATAAGATCTATTATATTGTATGTTAAAATCGCCAAGAATTATAGTGTTATCTGAAGAGATCGATTCAAAAATAGATGTTAGATCAACTAAAAATTCAGTGATACTAGAAGAAGGAGGACGGTAAATTAGAACAAAATATATTGTACAAGAAGATGGAAACTTAAGATTGCAGATCATCATTTCACACGATGAGAAAGACGGAATGGTAGTGGAGACAAGTTTCAATTTAGATGAGTAAATTAATGCAAGACCACCACCACGACAAGGAATAGATCTATTAGCAATAGTTATATTATACCCTTGAGGTATTAGTTGTGATGATAGAGCAGTGTCTTTATCAGTCAGCCAGGTTTCTGTAATTGCCGTTATAAAACATTTTGAATCAATAATAGATTGAGCTATAATATCAACTTTATTACGAACAGATCTCGAATTAATTAATTGAAATAAATACTTATAATCATTATGATAACAAAGTCAATCAGAGGGAGAAGAGCCTTTTTTGGATTTCAGATAATGTATATGAATTATTGATATTTATTGAAAGTAGTACCTTTTCTAGATTTTAATAGTATATAATATATTAGTGTATACAATACTATTCTATAGAAAGGACTTATCCTATACTATATTATACTATATTATACTATATTATACTATATTATATTATATTATACTATATCATACTATATTATACTATATTATAATATATTATCATATATTACCAATATGCCTTAGCATACTATACTCATTAATATTGCTAACGTAGACATTATATTGATACATTTGTAGGGTAGGCGCTGGAGTTAAAATGTGTTAAATAATTTAATTTTTCCAATATTTTTTTATTATATATTATCCAAGTTCTGTATTTTATTTATAATATCCTAAAATATTTTTTAATATTTTTGAGTATTTCTATCAATATAAAGTGTTTTAGGAGTAATAAATTTATAAATATATTTATGTAAATACTTGTAATATGTAATCTTATATTACGATTTATTAGAATAATCGTTTAATTTAAAAATTTCTAGATTTATTTTAGCATAGATCATAGATTAAATAGCATTAAATAAATAAACAAATCATGTGTTATATATTTGTTTTTATATTGTATATTTTATATAGTTGCATATTTGTACATATTATCTATGATTATTTATGTAAAAACTTTGAATGTCATTTTCACCAGTTTTTACTTTTTCACTTAGTAACCACATGTAAATGCCTACTACTTTTTTAATTTATATCATTTTTATCTGAAATTTTTACTGTAAATGTATAACATATACATCTATATAAATTATGTTTTAATTATTATTATATTTTATATTAATTAAATAAATAATGATTATGTATGATTATGTAATATATTTATAATAAAAAATATTCATCGTTTATAAACTGTTTTATTTCATACTTTTAAATTAATTGTATTTATAAAAAACATAACATATATGTATTATGATAGTATCTATTGAATAAAAAAAAAATTATGTAATTATCTTTATTAATTTTTTATCAGTAGCGTTTTCGGTGGAGCTATAAATAGCATGGTGTAGATGAACTCCAGCGCCTACCCTTAATACTAACAGTACTAACATTACATAATGACGTCATCGTAAACCACAATCAAACTTGTATAGAGGATGCTTTCTCGTGGTCGGGTTGCTTGGCACGTGATCGAATAGGTAATTTGACACGTGACATGTAAGTAAGCTAACACGTGTGCATATTACTTACTTTTACATATCAATAGTCCCGATTATAGAGACTATACGGTCCGTTATTTCGGTAGCGCCGGGTGCTAGACATGTATCATTGATAGATAGGAAAATGAACATGTACAATAATAAAGATATTAAAAATGAAGTTTGCCAAACATCTAATTACATTTACAAAAAGTAAGTTATGTATATATTTATAATCTAAATACATTATTAATCACTCGTGTCAAAGTGATAATAATTATATAGGTGTTCAATAATAACTGTATGTCTGTTCCTCGCTAACTATTTCCAGTACTATTACTAATTAGCAAGGCCATTTTTTGTAGCATGACAGGTGATTAGGTGGACAGATGGACATTCTGTTGATACATCGCGTATACTACAATTAGTAGTATGTCCATGCTACGAGCTGCACACCCTCATTAAATATAAAGATAATTAAAGTTAAGAGACAAGTAAATGACATCAACAAAGCTTTAACGATATCACGATATTAATCTATTACTATTATTTCTAACATTATGTACAGCATACACTCTTAAATCTGGTGGTACTTTTAAGAACCATTTGTGGTTAAATAACCTAAATTGGTTCTTCAAAGTAGCAATAATAAGTTATTATTAATAACTATTAGAACCACGGACATGCCATTGTAGGAGAAGGTATCTTAATACGGATAGTGCTCTAATACGGATATTCGCAGTATCTCAGAAACTATAAATCATACACAAAAATGATTAAAATATCCATATACACACACATATATATATATATATATTACTATAATATATTAGTATAATAGTGTATGTATGTATACAATGTATACTATACATATATATAAATAAATATATATATATATATATATATATATATATATATATATATATATATAGATAGATATATAATCAAAGTTCCATTATAGTATATACTATAGAAATAAATATTATATTTACAACTATGAAATCATATAACGCCACCTATTATTAATAAAAAGGTTCATTCCGCTACGTATTTTATTTTTCTGTACAGAAAAATAGGATTATTTCCATTTATTTTTCTGTACAGAAAACGATTACAGAAAAATAGGAATATGAATCATTTCATATATGAAATGTAAATGTATACATTTACAGAAAATGTTCTGTAAATGATTCATTTTATTTACGCATTTCACGTAACGTAAGAAAAGCGGAATTTGTGTGAATACCCTATAATACTGATATATCCAATTAACTTTTTCTTATATTACGTTTTAAATTTATGAAAACAAATTACGACTTAAAACTTTCTCAAGCATATACAAATATATTAATATAATTAATCAAAATATATTATTAAAAACTAAAGCTTCCTAGACATTATATATACAATTGCTATATTTTATATCAATATATAGATATATACATATACATATTAATTAAGTTCTAAGAATTATCTAGAGGTCATATAAATCCCCAATACGGAAACGCTATAACCAATCAGCGCGTAGCGTGTGAACTATTCTGATTTTCATAAAAATCTCGTGTGTTATAATATTAATACCACTAATGAAGATAAATCTAATAGTGTTATTAATATATATATACATAAACCTTTGTATGATTATACATTTAAGTACGATTTAATGTACTACATTTCATATATATATAATATATATATAAATTAATCACATTAATCTGTCTGATGATTATTTAATTATATTAATGAATGCAACAAAAAATATAATGTATCTGATATTGATGATTATAAATTATTAAAAAATTATTATTAAAGTAAAATACATAATGAAAATTCATAACATATAATAAGTAATATATATATATATATATATATATATATATATATATATATATATGTTTATTTGTATATGCTAATAGGTATATATATACCTATGTCCTTAATACACGATATTATACATAGTAAACCTATTGGTTTATACATCAATAATATACATCAATAATATATAGCATATCCACCTAGTGTATCCAGATAGGGTATCCGTATTCGAGCATGGGTACCGAATAAGGACAACCCCATTATATATTGAAAAAAAATATCAAATACAATTTTAAAATCACAATAATATTCATAATCATATGATATAAGTATATTGTAATTTTCGAATACAAATAAGTAGTCATAATATGTTAAGTCCATTTCTTGTTAAAGTATCCGTACCATGTGCCAACTTTCCCCTACATGGGATTACCTAAGAATTACGCTATATAGATTAACTGTTGTTCAACTTCCCTTATTAAGCCTTTTTTAAACTTAACAACATTTGCATTTTAAAATTTTACAAATATTTTTAAATTGAAATTTTCTAAAAATGTAATATTTAGCAATCCTCCATAGGAATCATATTAACCGTCATCGATTCTTTGATATTATCTTTACAGAGTAGGAGATTAAAAATAAAAATAAACAAATGGTATAAGATGAATAAATTTCTAAGATATTAAGGGCAAAATAACTTATTGTTTACGTAGACATGATCATCACGCGGTCTAAATCTCGATATCTTTAACAGAATATAGAATGCATAGGCATGTCGTGCATTATTGACAATATGATAATATCGAACAATACGATCATTATACTGGCTACACTCCGTACATGATTACTAATACTTTGATAATATATATATATATATATATATATATATATATATATATATATATATATATATATATATAAATGATAATTTATATTATTTATTTGTATTTTTCTTGCGATCAGTTAGCGCTATTAAACCAGTAAATACTGTTGGGTTTAGTATTTTAATTCGTAAATGTTAGATATTTTGTATACATAACATTATTTAATACACTTTGTAATAAATAATATATTATATACATATAATGTTAATCATCATTATCATCATTATAATCGTCGTCATCATCATCGTCATCATCTTTATTAACATCATCATTAACATCAACATCAACATCAACGTCATCTTAATAATCATTCAAATCTCATTTTCTATCTATAATTAATCTTGAATTATGTATTTTAATAAGGTTATTAAAGATTTACTAAATACATACGCTCTAAAAATATATCTCATCCCAATTCCCGTTAATTCAATGTCCTACGATTTTCTTCGCTCGAGTTATCGTAAAATTAAAAGAAAATATAAATATAAGTAACAGAAGTTATAATAATGATATAAATGGTATTTTGTCTTTGTACATATTGTACTTTTTCGATATCAGAACATAAATATTACCGTAATGAAGGTAAAAATCAAGATGTTAATTATAAAGAACTCTATCATATCACTGGCAATTTACTTTATAGATTAATAATTAATAAGTATCCAGCTAATTAATCTTGATAAATTAATGTTTAAACATTTCATCAAAGAACATTATATTACACTAATTAATATATATGTATAACCAACGTTACTTAATTACCTAAATATATAAATTACAGTTACTTCCAGCAATTTAATAATAAAATTATAAATATATACTCGTCTGTACTATTTTAATAGTCCAACAATAGATAAGGTCTATAATATCATAATGTAATCAACGGTATTTAAATCATTTGAAATTTAACATATATTTTATGATTTATTATTCAACATCTTATCAAAGTAACCTACATATTATCCACTAATCTGAACTATAACCTATTTGATTATAGTACATTCCTTTTATGTCATAACGATATATTGATTATTTATATTCTTACAAAATATGAACTAGATACCAGCATCATACTTATAAACTAATATATAATCTAAGTAAAGTAATCGAGAGAATAATTTGAAAATAATTAACTGGTTATTTTCTAAATAATACTGCATAACTACATGCCCATAGTATATTGACATGAGACATTCACATAGTCTATGACTCACATACCATCATATTGAACTGCACTTAATACTGTCAATGATTGACCAATATATTTATCATTTATTATTTCATGTTTATCATCATGGGTTGATAACATCGATAACACTACATTTTTCCTCCAGTTATCTATTATATACTAATAGTATCGAATTAAATAATTGTTATCTTAAAAATATGAGTTATTCTATTTTAATTAATCACTCTAATTCTTAAGATATTCTTCAGACATCTTATTAGCCTAATTATATTTATATCATAGACATTTATATTCAACAAATTCCCAATATTATATATATATATACAATGTATACTGATAACATACACATATTATCAAATACCCCATTTTCGAATATTTATACACATCATTAAACACATATGATGTTTATAGCTATACTAATGCTGTAAACCATTAATAGTAATTGGCTTTTATGTACTTATTATCTTATTACTAAATAAAAGTACAAATGAAATTATTAATATTTATCATTCTCATAACACATTCTATAATTAAAGCCCTTTGCTATAAGAATAGCTTAACATATGGGTTTATTTTTGATGAAAAATTAACCAATTCCTTAAAGTAACTCTATTTATAAAACAACCAATATTTCACTTTATACAAATAAATCTATTCATTCATAAATTTGTAAAAAGAACCTAATTGTACAACATTCAAAATTAATAAGAATTATTATATCACATGTATGCATTATCCATAGTTTAAATTACATCAGTAATATATATATATATACAGATATATTATAAAGTGAAACTAGTAGATATATCGATTAAAGCACTAAGTAGTATGTAACATCAATCGATAAATCTACATAACAACTTAGATACATGTCTTGTGTTATCGTACTTGTTTAATTGCATAGCCCTATAGGAATATAGCCATGCCAATGTGTGTGTTTCTTTTCATTTTATATCATCTGTATATTTTGTTTCGTTATTTTCCTCCATGAGATCGACACATTCTTTGATCTGCGTCTCATCGGATAGGTACTATTATTATTATAATATTATAGCTGTGTTATTATATTCAAAAGTTCTTTGATTAAATAAAGTATACAAGAACCTTCACTTTTTTACATTAATATACGTATATAATGTACATTAATCTATTAGAACATAAACTTAAATTCATAACATTTATGGTACATTTTTTCTTAAATATGAATCAATATTTCTTAATGTTATCTACTCTGAATGTAAATAAATATAAATTATTATATTAATAAGAATAAATATACTTCCTAATTATATTAATAAGAATAATATACTTCCTAATTATATTAATAAGAATAAATATATTTTCTAATTATATTAATAAGAATACATATACTTCCTAATTATATTAATAAGAATAAATATACTTCCTAATTATATTAAATATAATTTACACTTCTCTTCATTTATATATATATATATATATATACAAAGTCTAACAAAATAACTATGATAATATTAATTATACTAACATTTTAAGTAGGTCGTAGTCAGCTAATAGATTATTCCAAGATATAGTACAAATCTCACTATAGTATACATATATATATATATATATATATATATATATATATATATACATATATAAATATATACATATATATATATATGGAATTTGTCATTTCAATGCAATTAATATGTAAAGTGCGAGGAACGACCTACATTTTAAGCATAATCGAAATATTTTCTATTGTTAAATAGTTAATTGGTTGTTACTTTATTAGGTTTAATATGTTGTCTATTATTTATTACAGCCTGTTGAGTTATATAATTATTTATTATATTTGTATAGAGTTTAAATTAATTAACAATCGATTAATCAATCATAATCACCATAAATATCAGCACCTTCATCACAATTATCATAATTATTATCATCATCATCATTATAATTATATTATTATAATTATTATAATTATCATTATTATTATTATAATTATTATAATTATTATTATCATTATCATCATCATCATCATCATCATCATCATCATCGTCATCATCATCATCATTATCGGCAACATCATCAATATGATTATCATTATCATAAAAAATATATATATATATATATATATATATATATATATATTAAAAGATACTAATTTATGCATTACGATATTCATTAGCATCCTATTCGAGGAAAGTACATTATTTAAGTGGACGAGATATTAGATTATGATGTGCATGCATGATTGATTACACGCACACATACACGCACACACACGCACACACACACGCACACACGCGCGCACGGGCAGCGCACCGGTAACTTTATCTTCGCACTATCCTGCCGGTAACTTAATTACTCACCGTGAGAGATGGAGAGAGAGATGGAGAGAGATGGATAGAGATGGAGAGAGATGGAGAGATATATCTCTCTATGGAGAGATATGGAGAGAGACTGAGATAGATTGAGAGATATTGAGAGAGACTGAGATAGATTGAGAGATATTGAGAGAGACTGAGAGAGATTGAGATATATGGAGAGAGACTGAGAGAGATGGAGATATATGGAAAGAATCTGAGAGAGATGGAGAGAGATGAAGAGATATATCTCTTCATCTCTCTCCATCTCTCTCAGATTCTTTCCATATATGGAGAGATATGATGGAGAGACATATTCTCCATATATGGAGAGATATGGAAAGAGAATGGAGAGAGATGTAGAAGGTAATGTTTACCTAGCGAATGTGCACACACATACGTACACATATACGTACGTGCGGTGTATCGTGCGTACCAGTATGCTGCAGTACGTAGACCACGTCGTGCGGCTCATATTTATGCATTAATTATTAATAGTAATAACGAGAGCGCGCGCGTGTG
>OZ025239.1:37547421-37574921 GCA_964019155.1 Osedax fenrisi
GTAGTAGTAGTAGTAGTAGTAGTAGTAGTAGTAGTAGTAGTAGTAGTAGTAGTAGTAGTAGTAGTAGTAGTAGTAGTAGTAGTAGTAGTAGTAGTAGTAGTAGTAGTAGTAGTAGTAGTAGTAGTAGTAGTAGTAGTAGTAGTAGTAGTAGTAGTAGTAGTAGTAGTAGTAGTAGTAGTAGTAGTAGTAGTAGTAGTAGTAGTAGTAGTAGTAGTAGTAGTAGTAGTAGTAGTAGTAGTAGTAGTAGTAGTAGTAGTAGTAGTAGTAGTAGTAGTAGTAGTAGTAGTAGTAGTAGTAGTAGTAGTAGTAGTAGTAGTAGTAGTAGTAGTAGTAGTAGTAGTAGTAGTAGTAGTAGTAGTAGTAGTAGTAGTAGTAGTAGTAGTAGTAGTAGTAGTAGTAGTAGTAGTAGTAGTAGTAGTAGTAGTAGTAGTAGTAGTAGTAGTAGTAGTAGTAGTAGTAGTAGTAGTAGTAGTAGTAGTAGTAGTAGTAGTAGTAGTAGTAGTAGTAGTAGTAGTAGTAGTAGTAGTAGTAGTAGTAGTAGTAGTAGTAGTAGTAGTAGTAGTAGTAGTAGTAGTAGTAGTAGTAGTAGTAGTAGTAGTAGTAGTAGTAGTAGTAGTAGTAGTAGTAGTAGTAGTAGTAGTAGTAGTAGTAGTAGTAGTAGTAGTAGTAGTAGTAGTAGTAGTAGTAGTAGTAGTAGTAGTAGTAGTAGTAGTAGTAGTAGTAGTAGTAGTAGTAGTAGTAGTAGTAGTAGTAGTAGTAGTAGTAGTAGTAGTAGTAGTAGTAGTAGTAGTAGTAGTAGTAGTAGTAGTAGTAGTAGTAGTAGTAGTAGTAGTAGTAGTAGTAGTAGTAGTAGTAGTAGTAGTAGTAGTAGTAGTAGTAGTAGTAGTAGTAGTAGTAGTAGTAGTAGTAGTAGTAGTAGTAGTAGTAGTAGTAGTAGTAGTAGTAGTAGTAGTAGTAGTAGTAGTAGTAGTAGTAGTAGTAGTAGTAGTAGTAGTAGTAGTAGTAGTAGTAGTAGTAGTAGTAGTAGTAGTAGTAGTAGTAGTAGTAGTAGTAGTAGTAGTAGTAGTAGTAGTAGTAGTAGTAGTAGTAGTAGTAGTAGTAGTAGTAGTAGTAGTAGTAGTAGTAGTAGTAGTAGTAGTAGTAGTAGTAGTAGTAGTAGTAGTAGTAGTAGTAGTAGTAGTAGTAGTAGTAGTAGTAGTAGTAGTAGTAGTAGTAGTAGTAGTAGTAGTAGTAGTAGTAGTAGTAGTAGTAGTAGTAGTAGTAGTAGTAGTAGTAGTAGTAGTAGTAGTAGTAGTAGTAGTAGTAGTAGTAGTAGTAGTAGTAGTAGTAGTAGTAGTAGTAGTAGTAGTAGTAGTAGTAGTAGTAGTATTAGTAGTAGTAGTATACGCAATACAATATTATAACTATATCGTAGTTATATTATCTCGGTCAAGTTAATCCGGTAATTGTTATTGTCTATAATTGTGTTATATTATAAGTCAACTGATATTGATGTATGAGAAATTTATGTGTAATCTCATCATAATAATAATGATTTATTTAAGAATAATATACATATATATATACATACATATAAATATATATATATATATATATATATATATATATATATATATATATATATGGCATTCAAGCATATTACATGTTTTCGTCTAGGCATTATATATAATAAGGTACTAATTGAATAATATATATATTCTAGGATATAGTGTAGAGTTGATATCTATGTAGATGTATGATGTATGATGTATACATATACAACATAGAAGTGAACGTGTATTCCATCATATTTATATTTATGAAATGGTGGTTTTAATATTATTTATGGTTTTTATATCATATTTAAATAGATTTGAATTACAAATTAGAAAATTAGTTTAAGGTAACTAGATATATTATTAATTATTAATATTATATATTATGATGATGTAGTAACGTATGTATATATATATATATATACTTTACTAGTGTGCTTTATTGTTTATTTATTATATATTAGATTTTAAATAAATCTATCCCACAACAAGTATTTCCGGAAATAATGCCTGGAAATATTTGTTAGAAAGTGATTTTCTATAAATGTGTAGTAGGATACCAGCTTTAAAGTTACTATATTTGCGGCAAATTTCCGGAAAGTAAGACGGTATCCCACTAAAATTGTAGTTATATTGCTAGAAAATTACTTTCTAGCAACATTTCCGGACATTATTTCCGAAAATACTGGTATACCAATATATACTATAGTATAGTATACTATAGTATACTATAGTGGGATACCTTTAGGATCGTTATATTATTATTATTATTATTATTAAATTAATTTATTACGAATTACATTTATATAATATTTATAATAAACACATAAATAAATAATAAAAATAAAAATACATAAGGATCTCTAAATATAAACAATAATAACACACACACACACACACACACACACACACACACACACATACATATATATATATATATATATATATTGCGAATAATATACTTGTAAATACTCGCTGAATCCTTTATATCTTAATATATAGAACATTGCATAATCTTACTTTTAAACCAGATTTAGACAATCCTGGCATAAGTACTACATGACAGTACAATTGTATCAATTTACCACTAGTAATAGCATTAGCTATAAAATATCTAAATACATTATTAACAGTTGAGGGGGCGTGCGAAATTGCCGATAAATATAGCAATAATATAATTCACCATGTTAAAATATAGGATAAATAGGCATGGAGTATTATTATGTTATATGGTTCAATTTCATATCTATAATAGTTAATGACCTAATTTTTTTTCTATATATAGCTAATAAATACGGCTTTATAAAAACAAAATTCTATATAAATTTATACAAGTAGTTTATAAATTTATAATAATATATATATCACATATAATTATAAATTATTAGATATTATTCTAAATAATGTCATATATATTTTTATTTTTATAAATTTATAAATTTCATTTTATTGTTTTTAATCTATATATAAGTATATTTCCAAAGCAGATGGTTTTATCAAAAATTATTCAATAATAAAAAAGATATTAATGTTTTAGTAACATTACTTATCATAAAAAAAAGTTACTGGGTAAATTGATGTTGAAAATTTCAGTCATATTTTGTTTAATATTTACAAGCTAAACATATATTTCAAACATTTTAAAAATCGATATTATATTCATAATATGGAATGAATTTATAATACCTTATATTTTACAATAATTATTATTTTATTTATTTACAAAGTATTTAGAATTTGACAGACTAGTAGGTATCATAAAATGTTGATATTTATATTGCAACTTTGTTAACGATTTTGTGTGTAAATAAAAGATAATTAATTATATAATATAATTATTCAATAAAATAAAATTGATTTATAATTTATTTAGAAAAAAAGAACGTTGCACATCCCCATACAAGAGAACCTTACAACATTATACATGTCACATGTCTATGATATATACAAAGTTATTAAATCGATTACCTACATCTGTATGTACATCATATTTATCAATTAGTTTGTTATCTATACGCTAGATTGACATTATTTCTATGCTATTTAATGAACCGATGGCTGTTTTATTTGAAGATATAACAAGTTACCATCTATCGCTCATATTTTATTACTTACTTGATAATGCTATGTAATATAGTTTGTAATATACATGTCTATATATAGAAATGTGTATTGTGATGTATACATGACATCAAATAGTACGTAACATATTGAACACCATTGATTACTCACTATCGGCCTACAACATGACTCATCACGTTCGATGTCCTTAGTTCATCTCTAGCTGCATCCTTAAATATGCGCAGGAGGAGGAGGAGGAGGAAGAGGAGGAAGAGGAGGAGAAGGAGGAGGAGGAGGAATATTATGTCACGAATTTAGTCTATCGACTAATATTAGAATAAATACACATGGGAAATATAAGAAGTTGATCATATTATACATATATTATTCCATGTTGTAGTAGTTAGAGTAGTAGTAATATTAGTAGTAGTAATATTAGTAGTGGTAATAGTGGTTGTAGTAGTAGTAGTAGTAGTAGTAGTAGTAGTAGTAGTAGTTAGAGTAGTAGTAATATTAGTAGTAGTATACTACTATAGTAGTAGTAGTAGTAGTAGTAGTAATAATAGTAATAGTAATATCAGTGGTATATGCTATGCTATATATATATCAATATCGATATATAGCATGAATACAAACAAATGTTACACGCAGCATTACGGTTTATCATTATTCAGTACGTAGCATAGTGGTGTGCGCACTTGTAAACGTACGCGCAGTGTGTCGCACACACGCACGCACACACATACGCACACACTCACGTACACACACGCACGAACATACGCGTGCAGGGTACCATGCGATACACACGACTGCGCGACTGTGTAGGTGATACTGACTATGTATATTTGATTGTTATTTGTTGACATCACCCACACACGCACACACACACGCACACACACGCACATACACACACACGCACACACAGATACACATACACACACACAGAGAGAGAGACACACACTAGCTATTCTGTGGCATACGTGTGTGTAAGGTATAATAGGCCGTTCACATCAACTCCGTTTTATTTTAACTCCGATTTATGCTCCGATTTTTAGATCCGATTTTTAGCTCCGTAAATTTAATTCTGTAGTCGGCGTCACATTGACTCCGAAAAATTAACTCCGAAATTAGCTCCGACAAAATAATTGTATTTATTAATTTTCAAATTTATTATTATATTAATTTGTTTACAAAATTCGAAATCTTTGTTAATAAATATTGTAATTTACATTAAAGCATAATATGCATGCGAATAGATTTATCATAATATATGTAATATTAATTAATTAATAATATGTGTCGAGTTAACAAATTACAAAAATGTATATTATATTCATAATATGAGTTTAAAAGTGCTGTTTTGGCATATTTATTATGTAAATAGAATTATAATTCATTTATAACACATCAAAGGATTTTAATCTTTTTAACACATTAATTTTAATATTAATTTTATAATTATATTCTATACATAATATTTCATTATTATAATCCGATATCATTATTATAATGATTATTCAGTGATTATACATTATATTTAATCATGTATATTTATGCTATCTTACAAAATATAATTGATCATTCTATATAATTCTATCAAATTATATTGCCAGCAGTAAATTTGATCGATATATATCTTATCTCAAATAATGTACAATATTATATATGATATCACATCATTTAATCGGTTATATATTTCAATTAAAATTAGTAAATATGATCTATATGTAGATTTGAGTGACACATATGATGTGTCACTCAAATCTAAATATAGATCATATTTACTAATTTTAATTGAAATATACACCTACATAATTAGATCATACAAATTATGATATTTTCAAGTTGTATCATGCTTAGTAATTTGATTAATTAATAACATTATGTGTATATATATATATTATGTTATTCTTATTAATATTAAGTGAATATATATTTACGGCCTCATTTATTTTGATTATTATACGTCTTTTATATTTCGAATTACTAAACCTATCTACATTATGTACATTTAATGTATAATGTAACATTATGTAGTAAATATTACGATGTTTATTATCCTTAGTAGGTCTATATGTTTGTCTATATCTAAAATAGAATCCAAAAGTTACGAAAGAATTATAAATTATTTAACTATATATAATATAAAATAAAAATTAAATACAATATAATATTGTATTCAATTTTTAAAATATTGAATATTTTAAAATTTAAATCCCACAAATTGATATAAAATACCTCCGTAAATTTTTAGCATCAAAAACTCAACATGTTGAGATTTTACCGGAGCTAAAATAATTCTTCAACATCCCATAAAACGGAGCTATTTTATCTATTTTTCGGAGTTATTTACCGGAGCTAACTACTTTTCGGAGCTAATTATCGGATCGGAGGTAAAAACGGAGTTGATGTGAACGGCCTATTAGTGTCACACATATGCGACGCAATGTGTGTATGAGTTATGGTGAATAATATCTACGCATACGTATATGAATAATATATATATATATATATATATATATATATATATATATATATATATATACACGCTTGTGACATTATAATGAATATTTGTTATGATATCCCTTCGTGTTCGATATTTTACTTATTATATAATGCAATGCCCATAGGCAATATGTAAATATACATATAAACACATACATACACACGCACATTATCTATATATAGACCTTTAAGTAAGTGATCACATGACCGTAAGGTAACTTATTCGCAAGTTACATATGAATATACCGATGTGATTTAGAAATAAACTTCACAACTGGACAGACCACGAATATAGTTCGCTATGGTCAGATACCTATATCGCATGATTCATCCCCATGATTCATACCCATGACTAACACCCATGACTAACACCCATACCTAATACGCATATGACATATAAAGCCACACCCCTTATGTACACTCTGTCTATGAACAAGACAACATGTTATTGCCTGCAGGGATAACGTTCATAGATGACGTGCGTAGCCCATAACTACCTTCATTATAGACAACTCTTACCTTCGTTACGATTCCAATGATGGGCCAACATCAATAACTAAATTCATCTATATACTATAGTATACACAATAGTACGAAAACCTCACTATATGGGTTTATCGTGGTATCAGTTATAAGAATATTTGTGGTATCGTAGCTTACTGATTTAGAGGAGTATCAGCGGACATATAAGGAGTGTCACGTTATAGATCACGTGTTATCTATAGATCACGTTTTAATATACCAGGTCACGTGTTTAGTATACCGGGTCACGTGGGTAGAAACCTTCGTAGATCCAACGCTCACCTATACACATGTATACGATAAGCACAACGTATGTATACTAAAGAGATCCTAACCACAGATATACATGTGACTACACTATTGTTTACTAGTTAGATAACACTTATATCACTATTTAGATATCACTAGTTAGCTAACTATCCACGATTAGTATTTGATAACAACACTTATCTTACTATTATTTTTTTTACTGAAACTATTTGGTTTTTATAATTGAATCAAATATGTTTATATTTTCAAAAGTATCTATACGATATCATCAATATATTATGTATATACTATAACAATCTTATACAGATTTATCTAACGGTTCAAACAAAGGAAGCTTCTAAACATTATAAATTCGGTAACAAAACTAGCGAGATATAACCTTATAATGTTTTAGTATGCAACATATGAAATAATGTGTATTATATTCGATATTCATTTATGAATGAATGCATGAATTGAATGACTTTTATTTATCGAATATTGGCAATAATAATCGGAGGGATACCCAGAAGCTATGTTTAGCTTATACTAAGGATACCCTTAGTATAAGCGGTATCCTTATATAGGGATGGAATAATAATATGACCTCTAGTAATACTAAACTATGTACAATATATACATTGTAATATATAAAATGCATTAATAATACAATATGTACATTAGATAATAAATATATACAAATTATAAATATTTTATAAATGTGCACATAGGAATATGTTTATAATGCATTAACAATGCACTTATAGTTAATATTGACGACATATTATATATCATTTTAAAGATAATGAATTATATTTTAATATTTTAAAGTACTATAATTGTTGAACACATGAAAACGGAGATCCCACTTAATATATCAGGGGTTTCGCGTAATATATCAGGGGTTTCTCGTTAAATAATACGGGGTTACACATAAATACACATAGATAATAAGAAGGTGTGACGATGATTCACTAATCTTTGACGTAGGAACCGAGTGGCGACATATGACGAGAATACGTTACATAATCACAAAGGTCACACGTGACGTACTGTAGGCCACGTGACGTAATGTAGGCCACGTGACGCGTATTCCAGCGGCATGTCTACACTTATACTAATACAGCGCCCCGGGTAATGTCCTATCTCGTGTGAATGGTGTGATTATTAATATGTGTGTATTTACGCGCGCGCACATATATAAATAAATATTTGTGTGGTTAATATTTTATGTATATATACGTATAAATATATAAATAAATATAAGTGTGGGTGATATTTTATATATACGTATATAAATATATAAATAAATATTTATGTGGTTGATATTTTATATATACGTATATAAATATATAAATACATATTTGTGTGGTTGATATTTGTGGCACTGATTAAAGCATTCATTATATACTATATCGTGTTATAATATATGTGTGAGAATGAATTACATTTATCCTATTCAGTTGTTTCTTATGAAATAGTTATATATATATATATATATATATATATGATAGCGGCTTATTAAGGCTCTATCATATGCTTTTGAGTCCCTTCGATCGTCACGAAATTAAAGAATATAATATTAAATGAACTAATTATATGAAATAATAAAAAGAAAATTAATAAAAAATAATACATATAACAAAAAGTAAAATAAATACAATACTCAAACCAGTTTTACGGTCTAAAAACGAAAAAATGGGATTAATTTTGGAGGTAGCAAGTGGATAATTTTCGAGGTAATTTGGTTTATGAACTTATAATGCGAACTAATATACCTTTATATTTAATATTGAACTGCCTGTTTGGCTCAGTTTGCTAAGGCGTCAGACACATAAGCAGTAGGACGCGGGTTCGAGCCTCGTCCAGACCATTAATTAATTTATAAAATGGCTCTTAAAATATTATTTAGAAGTGATCTTATATAATTGTGTATACATAAATAATCGAATCTCGTTAAAACCATGGATGCCTTAACATGAGAGCGACTTCGAAGGGACATTAGAGCCATATATGGTTATAATGAAAACATCATCTAAGTTCCTGGATGGGATGAAAGGACTCCACCAAATAAAAATAACAATAACAATATTTTGCTGGGTATACAGAACAGCAACGTATTTATTTTCAGTGTGGATATTACGAATTAGTGAGGTAAACAAACGCCAGGTGGTTTATTAAAAGTCACGTGCATGGATCGATATATGGGGACACATTACAAATTTATATTATATGTACATCACGTGATACAGAAATGCAATAATGTGAAATATAATCGTTGATTTCCGAAATGTTATGTAATACCTATGACATCGATAATGAACTATGGCCTTATTTCCACACTATAAATAGATTGTAATAGAAGCCATCCTATATAGATGTACTTTAGTGACCCATCATCGAAAGCTGAAAAAGGAAAGGGTTTACCTATAGGTATACACTTTTATGGGGTTTCTATAATATATATAGTTATTGTTTTTATATATGGTTAATTGTTTATTTATTTATATAATTAATTCGCTAACTCATACCCGTGGCTAACGTAATTGTAGATATTTTATAATAATGAAATTCCGAAATCCATAACCACATGAAATACTACAACCCATAACAACATATATTCAATTAATAATTACCGCCATAATGACCGCTTTAAGCTTTCAATATAGGCCAACATCCATAACCAAATTATATATATATATATATATATATGTATTATGCATTGTACATAATCCATTGGAGATATTAGATAGTCTAGATGTTGTAGTCCAGTCACTATACGACGATCCAGAGTTACTGGTATCATTGACAGTGATTCATAGTTAAAAAACTATTTAACTATTTAACACATTTTATAATTGTGTAGATATATCTTCTACGCTATAGCTGCTACGCCTTCTTAAAGTCAACTAACCATTTAACACCTTGAATATAGTATCGCAGACAGTATTACCATTGTTATCATATATAAAGTATCGTTTATTGTATACACTACTCTTTTTATCAACACAGCATCTTAGAATATTCGTTTATAATCTTAATAAATATTTTCCCGTTTTGTCGGTAATCGATCACGCTACTGAATCATTGGTAAGTTATTATTGATTACTGTATAGGTTAACATGTATTAGTTACAACGGTATCTAACGTACATGACGTTTCGGATGTAGATATATTGCAGATGTATAGTTTTGCATTTCTATAAGCTATCTCCGCCACTGTACTTCATACGTAGAACTTCTGCGCTAGAAGTATGGCGAGTAATATAGTTACTGTGCCATAGTTAATGTACTAGTTACTTAACACACGCGTTACTTTATATTATTCTCAAATATATATTCCATATATATACTTATATATATATTATATATATATATATATATATATACGTATATATACGTATATATATATATAATAATAATATCTGAATTTAGGCATGACCATGGTAAACGAATATATATATATATATATATATATATATATATATATATATATCTATGTACTTTACTATTATACATGTTACTATTTATTTTATATTGTCCCTGGCTATCACAGTTATTTATAACATGTACATTGTACATTGTACAATCAAAGCCTATGACTTCTTTAGGTGTCCATTTGTATCCGTTATTTTGTATTGTATTCGATATATATATACACGTGATTCAATGAATAAATATTTGTATATATAAATATAAATATAAATACATATATATATATATATATATATATATACATATAAACATGTATATATATATATATATACAAACACATATATATATGCCCACCATCGATGCTCCCCATAATGCAGCACGGGGTAACGCAGAATGGTCACATGACGTACTACCAGAATTAACGTCCGATATATTGCACGTGCGAGAACAATAGAAGATACGCACTATTGTCGTGTGAAGCCCTCTTTCAGCGTTACGATATCGTAAACAAGAAAATAAACAGAAAACAAACATGAATTCTTGTGATAGATATTATTATTATTATTATTATTACGATGACGCTGATGCTGATGTTATATATCACGTGACTATTGTGTGTGTGTGTGTGTGTTCGCGGGCAGAGCATAGATTGATAACCAAGGCGACTAGGCGATGATCGTCGTTGACGTAATGGTATCGGATACCTAACCATCACTACTTCCGGTCAGCGTGAAACACCAGCACTACTAGCGTCACCACACGGCGCGTGCTGTGCGGATAGACACACGCAGGTACACGCCTATGTGTGTACCGTATCATCACACACACACGCGCGCTCCTCGGTTACCGCTACTAATAGTTAAGATACATCATGTTTTCAACGATATTTACCGCTGTTTATATATATATATACTGGGATAGTGTAAGATAACCTCTGCAGTTTACCTTACGGTGATGGTGGTGATGATAATGTGGATGCTGATGATGATGAAGTGCATGGTGGTGATGCTGATGCTGATTGTGATAGTGATGATGATGATGATAGCCGTTGTGAGGATTTATTAGTCATTGTTAACCCATGTCGAATATGAGATAATAGGCTTATATATATATATTTACGTATACGTATTGTATAGTAATAAAACAACACAAACACCAACCATGTGTACGAATATAACTAGCAACCCCATTAATCGACTGTATTGTTAATAACATTCGTAACATTAAATATAAAATAAACATGAATATTATAATATATTAAAATAATTCATAACAATATTAGTTTTACTGTACTTTTTTCTAGGTATATATTTTATAATAAACATATATATATATATATATATATATGAATGAGTGAATGAATTAGTTTATGTAAAACACCGAATATAGCGGAAGCCCTCACTGATGTATAACGTAACGAACAAACAAATATAAATAAACGAATGGATGTTAAGAAGTATAGTTAAGACACATCAGTTATAATATATAAATAAAACATATACGAATAAAAAGGGTTACGTGATTTTTTAATTTAAAACAATTTTTAAAACAACACGATGATTGGATATCGCGTAGATAATATTATTATTATTATTATTATTATATTATTATTATCAGATGTAGGCAATGCCAGGGTAATTATAGAAGCAGTGTTGCTTATCGAGATAATTACCCCTTTATTAATATGATATGGTAGGATAGTCCATGTAAGAGGAACAACGGAGGAGAAGGCACAAGAGCTGAATACAATTCTAGTAGCCTACCTCCGCGTAATAGAATAGCATCCGATGTTCTGATTTGCCTCAATATCGCTCGACGTTTCAGAAGATTGTTGAGATATCCAGGCTTACTCATCAATACTGTTTTTGTGTGCTAAGTATAGTAAACGGTGCTTGCATCGCTTTCTAAATGACAGCCACGAAAGATTATGTTGGTACATATATGTAGGCGTATGGTCGCGGCGATTAACATTATAAATAAGTCGTGTAGAAGCGCGAATAATCCTGTCTACTTTTTATATCAGTGCTATTTACGTTGTCACTAAAAAGTGATCCACAGTAATATATTATATATAATACAAGAGCATTAATAAGTGTTCTAGTAATACGCGTAGAGAAATATTTTCTAATATGGACATTATACGTAATTGATAATTTGAAGACTTTTATATCAAATTCATATGATGACCAACATATAAATAACTATCCACAATAACGCCGAGGTTAAGGACTAAATCATAATGGTTTATTAATTACCATCAATAATCATAGATAGGAAAAGTGTGGGTTCGAGACACGTTAAGTAGTACAGTTTTCGATGTATTCTCTAGAAGATATTTTCTAAGAAGCCAATTTTTAATTTCTGATGTACACTAGGAGTTCCAAATTAGAGGTAGGCGAATTAATAGGAAGTTTGATGATAAGCTGAATATCACCAGCATGCATATGGTACTAATGTTAGAGAAATTGTTAATAATATTAGATAGAGGACGTAAATAAATAGAAAATAATAGAGGCACGAGAACCGAACCCTGAGGAACCCCACTGGATATATTATTAGCGGGAGAAATACATTTTTGATTTTTACAGATGAAGTACGACCAGTGAAAAGTGAAATTAACCATATGAGATGAGATCCTTCAATGCCAAGTTCCTTAATGCCCTCAATAAGGATATTGTGATTCAATGTATCTATAGCGGTCGAGAGGTCGAGTAACAGTAAGTGTGCACTATGAGAAGTGGTGTATACAACGTATCAGTAATACGGTTGAGAGAAGTTTCAGTAGAATATGACTTCCTGTATGCACTCTGCAAGGGCTCGAGCAAATTATTAGCTTCAAGATAATAATATATATAATAAATAAGTACACTTTAATATTATATTCTATATATATATATATTATTAATATGATGCGTTTCTATAAATATCTCTAATATAGAACATTGTTATTATACAATTATCTTAAAGGAATAACGCTTGCGTTACGCCGACAGTAGCCGACTTATCATTACGATTAGCGACGCGTAGCGGTGCACTTAATCATCACTACCAACGAGCATGTCCTTACAGGGCAGGCAGGCAGGCATGTCCTTAGTGTGATTATAGACTACTAGGTGGCTAATGAATACAACACTATATTCGTTACGATGGCTGATGTGATTGCTATTCGGCTGACTGTAGTAAAGTAGTGAAGTGTAAATGTGTACATTAATACATTATAGTCAATGTAAGCACATATATATATATATATATATATATATATATATAAATCCACAAATATACACACACATATATATAAAAGGACCAAAGTTATATAATGAATAAATGTTTAATAATCATTTACGAAAACATAATATTACTAATTATTAATACATTATAATGTATTTACTCTAAAAAAACATTAACATATTTATTTATAAGTAGATATTAGTTTTTTGTATTTTTTAATATTTATGTTCTTTTCATCTTGTTTCGTATATTATATATATTTTAGATTACTATAGTATTATTATTATTATTCATCTGTAATTTGACAGGAATGTGGCGCCATTGCACATATTATTAAATGATGATAGATTTTTTAGTAGTTTTAATTATATAACATTTCTCAAAAATTAATGAAAAAATTCGATTCAATACAATGTAGAGCTATTCGCATACTATTTAAGATTATTTAAGCGTACTGATATAACCATATCTATCTATTCCTTAATGGTGATATGGGGTGGTTGAAGTTTCGAGATATATGCAAGTTTCATCTTCTTTGAATAACTCACAAGGTGATATATATGGGAGTTCCGGAATACCTATTGGTATATATGATATATCACAGAGAGTCAGAATTCTAGAAACTACGCATCCAAGTCGCAAATGTGATCTGATGAAACTTCCTGTACCGTTTGTATAATCTATGTAAGCGGAGGCTGATTTCACTGTTGCTGCTCCGAAGTACTGGAACAGTCTTCCCGATGACCATGTCATCTTTTGTTACCGTCAAATGTCGACTATATTCACTTATGTTATCATTATAATGTATTCTTTAAAAATGTATTATTATTATTCGTGTATTTATTTAGTTTATTATTTACTTTAAAGTAATGGATTGCAATATGATGACAACTTATATGTTCATGAACAGTATTTATTATTTTTATTAATTAATATATATATATATATATATATCTTTTATTATATTGTTTAATTTACTAATTATATTACAAAGAATATAAAAACATGGATAATTGATATTATATTATTAATATTTATTAATATAATAACCTTAACATGAACATATTGGAGGTATCGACCAAATAAAGCCTTTCAGTACTCATCAATAGACGTTTGTCTATAAATGTCATTCATTCATACATTCATTTATATATATATATATATATATATATATACTGTATAATATACATATTTATTAATGTGTATATGTAATGTATATTTTATAATATCCATAAAATGATATTATAAATTTGTTAATAATAAGTTTGTATTGGAGTGTACATAAATTAGATTATAATATATTTGTTATATCCTCCTCCTCCTCCTCCTCCTCCTCCTCCTCCTCCTCCTCCTCCTCCTCCTCCTCCTCCTCCTCCTCCTCCTCCTCCTCCTCCTCCTCCTCCACACGCACATACAATATATGGATAACGTTACTAGTCGCTCTCTCTCTCGCAATATAGCGTAATATCTATGCAGTAATACGGGTAGAGTCATCACGTATGAATCATCATGTATGAATCATGATGTATGAATCATGATGTATGAATCATCGTGTATGAATCATTGTATATGAGTCATCGTGTTTGAATTTTAATGTATTAGTCATTAAATATGAAATATAATGTTTGAATAGCGAACCCGTGCTATACCACTGATATATAAATGTGCATAATTCACGAATAATGCCATTGTCAGAGGTGTGACCTCTGGTAGTAGACGTGTCGATGACCTTGGTATATGATTACATACTAATTATATAGTATAGCACCTAATAAACAATACTATATATAGTAACGAATACGTAGGCTCATCATCGTTAGTGAGTGTATAGTATACACTGTATACTATTGTCTATAGTTTATATTACACTCTCACTTAATATGATATATTATGATTATCCAAATAAATAATATATATTGCCAATGGTAAAATAACAATGATTATTGAACATGTTATGTTACAATGGTAGTAATGTATACAAGTAATGTATACAAGTAATGTAGTACTTATGTAGTAATTATGAATAATAATAAAACATGAATCGAAAATAATGATGTGTATATCTCGCGTAATCCAATAATACTACGACATAATACATTTATAAATATGCTTATTAATAATAAGTAAATTACATGTACATATATATATATTAGAAAATAAATAAAATAATAATAAAATATACTGATAGAAAATATGAGTCTAAGGTTTGAATAATGGTGTCAACACACTGCCACTACGTATAGCTACGAAGGACATGCGCAGTACCACTCCGTATCAGTACCCAGTTACATGTGTAGCGTTACTGTATCGCATGCGATGTACTGCAGTATGTGCATGCGTTACTGTACTTATGAGTCATGGTGACTAATACAGAGGTGCACGCTTAATGATGCACTCATCACTACACGTGATTCTAATGATGCTAATAATAATACATTAAGATCACGAAATAAACGATAATAAAAAAGTAAATTTGTAAATATAAAAATAGTTTATAAGTACAATCAAATAATTGCTTTAATGTAACTTTATATAGGATATTTAAATATATTTATATATATATATATATACGTATATACATATTATATAGTATATACATATATATATATATACAGTTACGTAACGAATTCGATAAGTCGTGTTTTTTATCGGTGGTAAACAGCCAGCACTAATTTGTCTTCGGCGAGAACGATGTCATCACGGGGTCACGTGTGCGCGAGGGGCGTGGCGGCGGGGGGGGGGCGTGGCGGGGGCGGGGGGAGTTTCCTAGTCAACTTCCGGTTTGAATCGCGCGTTCCGATATCACACGACACCTCGTGTCGTACATCGGTCCCGCTACTACTGTACACTGTGTATACGGTATGATGGGGGCGTGGCGGGGAGTGGGGGGGGGGCGTGACCACGTGTATGCATTACATAACAACGCGAGATGAATAGATCGCGCGCGTGCCGAACTATACACGAACAGCAGAAGTCAACGTAGGCTACAACGAGTGTTTAATCAATGAATATACACTGGTCGTATAATGATTATACACTGGCTATATCATGCTGAATATTATGATATACGATTAACGGTATATAATAGTATGCGATAAGTACGTAATGAATGTACAGCGATGTACACAGTACATTGTACACACTGTACAATGTACACATGGATGACGAGTGTACAATGTACAATGTACATTGTACACTGTATATCAGTGCATTTTTAAGGTTTTTAAAGTGGAGGAAGGGAACATTCCAAAAATGGGTATACCCATGATTGTATATATGTAAACAATTGTATATATACATATATGTAAACAATTGTATATATAAACATTTGTTTATGTAAACATTTTGTATATGTAAACAATTGTTTATGTAAACATTTGTTTATGTAAACATTTGTTTATGTAAACATTTGTATATGTAAACATTTGTATATGTAAACAATTGTTTATGTAAACATTTGTTTATGTAAACATTTGAATATGTAAATATTTGTATATGTAAACAATTGTATATGTAAACAATTGTATATGTAAACATTTGTTTATGTAAACATTTGTGTATGTAAACATTTGTTTATGTAAACAATTGTATATGTAAACATTTGTATATGTAAACATTTGTATATGTAAACATTTGTTTATGTAAACATTTGTGTATGTAAACATTTGTTTATGTAAACATTTGTTTATGTAAACATTTGAATATGTAAACATTTGTATATGTAAACATTTGTATATGTAAACAATTGTATATGTAAACAATTGTATATGTAAACATTTGTATATGTAAACATTTGTATATGTAAACATTTGTTTATGTAAACATTTGTGTATGTAAACATTTGTTTATGTAAACATTTGTTTATGTAAACATTTGAATATGTAAACATTTGTATATGTAAACATTTGTATATGTAAACAATTGTATATGTAAACATTTGTATATGTAAACATTTGTATATGTAAACATTTGTATATGTAAACATTTGTATATGTAAACATTTGTATATGTAAACATTTGAATAAAATACATCTCCTACTGATTTAAAATAATTAAATACAATTATGATATACAGTAGAAGCTCGGTAACTCAACATGCCGATAACTCAACATTGCCGATAACTCAACATCCAACAAATATTTGGTTGGATTCGTATCTTTTACATGTTAACAAAAACCCTATTACTCAACAAATATAACTCAACATACATATAACTCAACATCGTTTTTATAATCCTAGCCTATACATTACATGTAAATATACATCCGATAACTCAACATTTATGAAAAATCAAAATATCACAAACATATGTTGTTGGATTCGTATCATTTACATGTAATAAAAATTGCTCATTACATTGCTCAACAAATATAATTCAACATACATTATTCAACATGGTTTTATTTAATAATATATGGATATAAATATATAAACGTAAAAATACAATTACAATTATTATAATATCATACGAGTACCATTTTGAATGCATTTATGTGAACAAAACATTAATTAAGTCATTAATTTATACATCCGATAACTCAACATACTCGCTAATTCAACATGAAAACTCCGTCCCGTCAATGTTGAGTTATCGAGCTTTGACTGTAATTGATTATGGAAATATCTGATTTTGTAGTTGGCAAAAATTCCGAAGTGGGTAGGGGATACAATAATAGTGGGGTGTGGGTTGCCCACAAAATACCCCTTAAAAGGCACTGTTATACAGTACATTGTACACTGTAAAATAAACATTGTACAATGTACATTGTACATTGTAAAACCGTAACGGGGTATTAATATGCCTAGTGACGGGATGATTTCGTGAGAAATACAGGCGAGAATGTGTAAAGTGCACTGCACAATAGCCACCGCTAGCAGCACTGGTAGCACTGAACATACACATATGAATGCGTATTGTTCTTTCCTTTATCACGTGATACACTAGAGAGTTCATAGTTATGTCAATCAATACGTATTACACACACACACACACACACATACGTATATATGTGTTCTCACACAGACATACATAAGCCTCACACACACACACACGCGCACACACGCACACACACACGCGCACACACACACGTATGCATACACACGCGCATTACCCCGATGCACGTGATAACACTGTCGTGCACCTCGTGTATGCTAAGGGTGATCATAGCATCACAACTGTGTAAGGAGATCATGTTAGATAGTGAAATACTAAGAATACATGTATATATATAACATATTTTGTTGAGTACTTTGTGATGATGCATTAATAATACTGCATTAATAACAGACTGTTAAATTTACATAACGGGAAGACAACAAAATAATATAAAAAAATAACAACAATATCAAATCAGAATAAAATATAAAAAATAGTGAGTAATATATGTTATATAGATAGAGTTAAATTCAATAACATATCTTATCCAATACGTATTTAATTAGGATTTTTTGAAATTATATAAAATTCTCGGTAATTTCCAGGATAATTTTCAAAAATTGTATTCTTTATATTTTCTATTCTATTAATATTCTATTAATACTTAATATAAAATAAGTAATGTATTACAATTTGATCACAAAATATAGGGGAAAGTCTCCGATTACCGACCCCTAAATGATTATTTGTAATAACTTATTTAATATTAAATATATTTATTTGAAATTTTGTAAATAGGGTAATATTATGGCAATGAATAATGTGGCTATTTTAAATGTTTGATATAATTATATTTACAAGAATAAACAGGGGGGTCGGTAATCGGATACCTGTTCCTAATACCGACCCCATTCTCCTATTGCCGACCCCTTAAAATAATCGTGGTATAAATAATTGTAGTATTATAATATCCAATCAACATAGTAGATATTCATAAATATAAGTAATTATAACATGCACGCAATTATTTTTTATTGAATTTATGTTTTAATAGTAATATTAAATTCAAATTTAAACTTTATAGTAATTATATTAAAATAGTGTATATTATTATTTAATATTTAGTTAATCAGTATGTATATAATCGAATGGAATCATGAATCCTTAATCTATATCAATGATACACAAACAACTTATGGCATATTTTAAAGTAAAATACCGATCTATTTTGATTGGATATTATCACAGAGTTAGAGAGAAGCTTTATCTCTAGCTATATGGATATTATAAATCACATGGGGTCGGTATTAGGGTAATTTAGGGGGTCGGTATTGGGAAAATCATATGGGTTGCTATAATTAAGTTATTTTGATTAATAGTTATTCAAATTGAATTATTTTCATAATATTTATAAACATTGTATTGATCTATAATATTATGCACAGTATTAAGTTTTATTTTAATTAATAAAGTATTTACAATGATTTAAAAAAAGTTATTATTCAAATATTTAACAAGTAAAAACAGAATATTACATTTTATCAAATAACAATTGTAGGATTGAGTATTTTGTAAAACAATATACTTATTCATATTTATAATTAAATTGCTAACAGTTCATGTATATATAATTTGTTGATATCTCTTATAGTTACTGAGATACGAGAGGGGGTCGGTATTAGGATGGGTCGGTAATCGGAGACTTTCTCCTACATAGTGAATTTGTTATCTTATTATATGCTATCTAACTATTGTACCTCACAGTGCTAGCGAATAATCGTAGACTTGACCAAATAACAAAAATGTTTGTGATTTATTTGTAGGCTATATTTAATAAAATAATCACTGTCAGTTGATAATCTGTTAACTGTGAATAACCCACTATCGCCCGTATCATAGGCGCTCTCTCACTTCTCTGCTGAGGCGGGGGTGTATCAGTAGTACGTATATAGATATGATCACGTGTGTGTTGAGGGTTTATATATCACGTGACTCCACGTCCCCTCACCACGTGATGCTCTGACGTTGTGTCCGCACAGCTCGTGTCCCGTGGTCAAATAGCGATACACACTGACCAGCGTATGTTATTAATGCGTATATTATACGCATATATATATTACATAATTATGTAGATATGTTATAGGTGTTCTTATTTGATAATATATTTACTAATCCGCTAAGATTAACCGAACCTAAGACATACATACGCCCGGGGAGATACCTGGTATAACTGCATATTGTGTATTATTGTATTCCATTAAACTGTATAATAATATTTTAATTATAAAGACTATATTTGTCAGAATGTGTTAGAATAAAACTTCCGAATCTGTTTCGAAATATTAACAATTAATATATATATATAATATATATTATATAATATTACGTTAATCATGTATTACGTCAGAAGAGGAAATGTTACATCATTGATAATTATGTAACATGTACAAAATCCATATTCGCTACCATGGAAATTATTTTGTTAATACACTTTTAATGTCATGATCAACGAGTAGTAATATTTACTATAAGTACTATAGTATTATAAGTACTATAGTATTATATATATAATGATACGAAGTATAAGTAAAGATGTATTATTGTAGGATCAGAGTAATCAATATCTATGTTTACTAATTTCTCAAGGGTAAGTTATTACGAATACAATATTATATATTAATATAATATATTATATATATATAATAGAAATACAAAATTAAAACATACATTAAATTACTATTTACAAGTGATATCTGATGTTTATCTATACTGATGAATATTCTATGAGGTAGATCACGAGGTACATCTCATCTTACTCGATATCTCGATTTTATTGATGTTTAAATTCATGTTTACATATTAAATACTGCATTGAAAGTGGAACGACGTGGCAAGTCCTTCGCGATAAATAAGGACACTTGTGAACATATGTATTTGAGTTTATAAATATAGATTACATATCTTTATTTATAATTTAAAACTATATATATATATATATAAATATATATGTATATATATATATATATAAATATATATATATATATATATATATATATATATATATATATATTCATTGAAGGTAACAAAAGCTATTGGATTTTAGAAATAGTTAAAAAATGGAAAAAAAGTTTTGAGATATAAGTTCTAAAGTTTTATATGTATTATATGTACTAACATTATAAAAAATGGTTATACTAAAAAAGTGGATACATTTTGCGATTGATTATGAAATAACAATATAGATACCATTTATATATATTACTATAATTATTTTACTAATCTATAATTGTAAGAATAAGTTAATAATAAAGTTGAGTTATTTATTTTTTAATATTTCACATCAGTTTTCCTACTGGCGTATGTTTATAATATATATTTGAGGAATTGTAGTTACTTTTGAAAGAAATATTATACATAATTTTAGAGATAAATAATTATATTTGCATTTTTAATAATATAATTTTTGTATAACAAATAAAAACAAAAGGAACGCCGGTCTCATACTTTAGCGCCCAAGATTAAAATAAGGACCCAACATATTAACGATAAAGAACTATTAATCAAGTCGTACATATTTGTATTATATCACATTCTATATATATACAGTAACTAGATATTGCCTATTGTTTCTAGTGTATATCTATTGACTATCTATTGCTATGTATTATTGTTAACACATATGCATATATGTCTATTGATTTGTGCACGCTATACATTAGTGTCTATTGACTATTCGTCTGGCAACTATAGTGGGCTAGGAGGTCGGTGGCAGTGGTGGTTACCTCTGATGCTGCTGCGGCTGCTGCTGCTGTATGGCTGTGTGTTACGTAACGAGACTCCCGCACACTTCTTACGTAATAGTGTGCGCGCACACACGAGTACGCACTCTTTAACGTGCGTATGCTAGCGCGATGTGTTTAAGTTAATACGTGTGTTCGTGTGTGTGTGTGTGTGTGTTCGTGTGTGTTCGTGTGTGTGGGTGTGGGTGGGTGTTGGTGGGTGTGGGTGTGATATTAATGTAGACGAGATCACCGTTGCCATGGTCGAAATTTTGTTTTCACCATTATGTTTTTATATAATCTATTTATTATTTGATGAATTAAGAAATATATTCCGATAATAATGTCCCGGCTTAACGTGCACTGTACATTGTACATTGCACAGTTAACAGTGTACAGTGTACAGTGTACACGAGCACGTGGTATCACTCATTATTAGTCACGCCTGCATTGTAGATCTTTAGTAGACATTTAAGTATACCTACTAATACCCCATAGCCATCCCGACCCCCGGTTTAGACCTTTAAGTTGACCTCCCCGGCCAGCCCCCATGCACGCATTACTCTGACCACTTGACCGATCGGAACACGTGCCTACCATAACCTTCACCATGTGTCCTATAATCGATAGTGTTGCGTCATCATCGACCACGTGTCAACAATGTTATCGGCCACGTGACCGACAATTATGCAAGCGCGAAACTATAGATTCTATTACAGTGAACTGTTATTTGAAATATCTCATGGTTACAATACTATGACGATTTATATGTATCCCATATACTTATTTATCCCTTATACTTCCTTATCCCTTATACTTCCTTATACCTTATATTTCCTTATCTCTTATACTTCCTTATCCCTTATACTTCCTTATCCCTTATACTTCCTTATACCTTATATTTCCTTATCCCTTATACTTCCTTATCTCTTATACTTCCTTATCCATTATACTTCCTTATCAATTATACTTCCTTATCCCTTATACTTCCTTATCCCTTATACTTCCTTATCCCTTATATTTCCTTATCCCTTATATTTCCTTATCCCTTATACTTCATTATCCCTTATACTTCCTTATCCCTTATATTTCCGTATCCCTTATACTCCCTTATACTTCCTTATCCCTTATACTTCCTTATCCCTTATATTTCCGTATCCCTTATACTTCCTTATCCCTTATACTTCCTTATCCCTTATACTTCCTTATACCTTATATTTCCTTATCTCTTATACTTCCTTATCCATTATACTTCCTTATCAATTATACTTCCTTATCCCTTATACTTCCTTATCCCTTATACTTCCTTATCCCTTATATTTCCTTATCCCTTATACTTCCTTATCCTTTATATTTCCTTATCTCTTATACTTCCTTATCCCTTATACTTCCTTATACTTCCTTATCCCTTATACTTCCTTATCCTTTATATTTCCTTATCCCTTATACTTCCTTATCCTTTATATTTCCTTATCTCTTATACTTCCTTATCCCTTATACTTCCTTATACTTCCTTATCCCTTATACTTCCTTATCCCTTATACTTCCTTATCCCTTATATTTCCGTATCCCTTATACTCCCTTATACTTCCTTATCCCTTATACTTCCTTATCCCTTATATTTCCGTATCCCTTATACTCCCTTATACTTCCTTATCCCTTATACTTCATTATCCCTTATACTTACTTATCCCTTATATTTCCGTATCCCTTATACTTCATTATCCCTTATACTTCCTTATCCCTTATATTTCCGTATCCCTTATACTTCCTTATCCCTTATACTTCCTTATCCCTTATACTTCCTTATCCCTTATACTTCCTTATCCCTTATAATTCCTTATCCCTTATACTTCCTTATCCCTTATATTTCCGTATCCCTTATACTTCCTTATCCCTTATACTTCCTTATCCCTTATATTTCCGTATCCCTTATACTTCCTTATCCCTTATACTTCCTTATCCCTTATACTTCCTTATCCCTTATACTTCCTTATACTTCCTATCCTTTATAATTCACGTCATATGTATACTCGTAACACACACATATATAGATATATATTGTTGTTATTGTTATTGTCATTTGGTGAAGTGCTTTCATCCCATCCAGAAAGTTAGATGAGGTTTTAACTTAGAATCATATATGGCTATAATGTCCCTTCGAAGCAGCTCTCATGTTAGGACATCCATGGTTTTAACGATAGCCGATAATGTATGTATACACAATTATATATAAGTGGGTGACAATAATAGAGAATATTTACAACTAAATTTGAAACCCTTTAAAAGTAAGAATACATTTCTTACTTTCTATTTCATATTTAGTATAGAATTATAAACAAAAAACTTATAATATATATATTATCATTACCATAAATATATGATATTATTGTAAATATTATTTTGGTGGAGGAATTTAATTATACCCAGTAATTTAAATTCAGTTTTTGGCTTATAACACATACATTTAATATCTCTTCGAGGCCGTTACCATATTAAGGCATATGATATATATATACGAATTTATGTGTACATATAAGTTAATCCATCTCTATACTAACAAACACCCACATAAACGGATATAGAGCGGAATGTATGGATAACGTTGTATCCAATAAGATGACTAATCTATCCACGAATAATAATTAGAATTAGTGCGGACTGCGGTATTAGCGTGAATAATTCACAGCATTATGCAACAGCGCAGAGGTAATCGATAAACAATGAAGCCATTGTATGTACATACTATGCGTATGTGTGGGCTTATGTGTGGGCGTATGTGTGGGTGTTGTACATTGTACAAACGCATGAGTGAGTGCCCCGGTATTCATGGAGTTATACATGTAGTGTTACACCTAGTGGTATATCTAGTGGTACTGCTAGTGGTAACTGCTAGTGGTATTGCTAGTGGAACTACTAGTGGTATGCCTAGTGGTGCTACTAATGGTACTCTTACGAACGCGCTTAGGGATACGCTGCGTATCTAATACATCAATACGCGTACTATGAGTCACCGGTGATGAGTCAGCAGTGATGCGTCACAAGTGATGAGTCACCAGTCATATGTGCACGTTGTACATATACACACGCGTTATATATATATATATATATATATTATATTATTATCATACATATATTATACATGTACGCGTTATAGCTTTGACGATGATGCTCGTTTACACACAGTCGCTAACATATATACATATATATATATATATATATATATACATATATATACATTACGTTATATTGATATTAATGACACACATTACGTAATACATTATCACGTGGTGTGCATTACAATAAGTGACGTAACGCTAACTAATGATAACGGGCATAACGATAATGGCCAGTAAAACACAATAGGCATGTTGGTACCCACCAATGGTAGCATGCATAACAATAGGGGTACAGCTATATATCTCAATGAAAATGACCGCCACTTTTAAACTTACGGGACAATAATTATATTCCGATAAAATACGCAGAATTGAGATGTTATGACATGTAGCCGATAGAGGCGGCCATTGTTCAGTAATGGCACGTGTGCATGTTGTGTATATTTACCGCTCCGTATCAGATTAAACCTATTTTATTCAACATGTAACTTAATTTTGTTATAGTTATTATGTAGGTACCTATTATGTACCTATTATTATAGTTATATATACTACACCTTTTCACTTATATTAGTGATATTGTCATATCTTACTATCTTTGTAATATTGTAACTTATTCTATATCAATATGAGATAGTAACTAAACCCTAGGCCTAAAACGATATACAATGTGAAACAATACAGCATACTACCCATTGAGTAGATCCCACCTAACCCCGCCGCTCTATATATAACTAGACCGTGTGTTATTCACACAATGTTGCGAAATCAGAGGTTACGCAATCATACGTTACGTGAGCGGATGTTATGTCATCAATATCATCAATATAGACTACAATAACTGCATACTAGTAACGAGCAGACGTCACTTAGTTGTATACTTAAAATATATATACAAATATATATATATATATATATATATATATATATATATTGTTATTGTTATTGATATTGCTAATTTTATTTTAGTGGAGTCCTTTCATCCCATCCCAGGAACTTAGATGAAGTTATCATCATCATCACCATCATCATTATAATCACCATCATTATCATCATAATCATCATCATCATCATCTTCATCAACATCATAATTGTCGTAATAAATATTATAAAATGTATAGTAGGACCTATATATATATATCAAAGATCTATAGATCTATAGATCAAACTATCTATAAATAATGTCGCTATACACACAGCATACAATTGTGTGTAGAACACCTTATTGTGAAACACCGATACTATATAACGCATATAACGAATTCGCTAGTCGTAATGCATACACAACAAATATCATAGCTTTTCAACGTTATTAGTTATCAACAAATACATTAGAGCGTATTTACCGCACTTAACTACCAATATCGCACACGCACACACGCACACACCACTCCGATGAGGTACCTAGCACACATATGTAAATCCGTATTATACATAATTTAACATACACATTACAAGTTAATATTAGTATTATAACTTATATATATATAAGTTATAATACATATTTATATATTATTTGTATTGTTATTTTTTTGTTATTGATATTTTATTTTGATAGAGTTCTTTAATCCCTTCCAGGAACTTAGTTGAGGTTTTCACTTATAACCATATGGGTTTAATTTCCCTTCAAATCGGCTATCATGTTAAGGCATCCATACTTTTAACGAGGGCCGATAATTTATTTATACATAATTATATAATATCACTTCTAAATATTATTTTAAGACCTATTTTAATGGTCCGGATTAAAACCTCGTCCTACTGCTTGTGTGCCTGACGCCTTAGACAATTGAACCACACCATGCAGTTATAATATATATATGTATATATATATATATATATATACGACAAGTTATACGACAAATATATATATATATATATATATATATACCACAAGATTAATAATGATATTGTACTTATTATAATTGATTTATACATTAACACATTTCGTAATATTATATTGTTTTGATGGAGAATTTAGAAGTATCAATACTCTTATTAATATTATACTTTAATTATGTATAGGTACTACATTAACCTATTAATAGGTGTAAGTATGATGTGTGTACTATTATTATCATAATCAACTATTTATATAAAAGTGAATATTTAATGATATTCATTTGTATATTATAATATATATATATATATATATTTATATATATATATATATATATATATATATATATAT
>OZ025239.1:37582421-37614921 GCA_964019155.1 Osedax fenrisi
ACTTACTTAATTACTTACTTACATACTTACTTACTTACTTAATTACTTAATTACTTACTTACATACTTAATTACTTACTTACATACTTACTTACTTACTTACTTACTTACTTACTTACTTACTTAATTACTTACTTACATACTTACTTACTTACTTACTTACTTAATTACTTACTTACTTACTTACTTACTTACTTACTTAATTACTTACTTACTTACTCACATACTTACTTAATTACTTACTTACTTAATTACTTACTTACTTACTTACATACTTACTTACTTACTTACTTACTTACTTACTTACTTACTTAATTACTTACTTACTTACTCACATATTTACTTACTTACTTACTTACTTACTTACTTACATACTTACTTACTTACTTACTTACTTACTTAATTACTTACTTACTTACTCACATATTTACTTACTTACTTACTTACTTAATACCACGTGACTGATTGGCTACATGTGAACGGTATACGGCTTGTCGCACGCCTCCTTATCCACTCTCATATGATTACTAATACTAATAATATGACTACTTGACTACTTGACTACTTAACTACTTGGCTACTTGACTACTTGACTACTTGACTACTTGACTACTTAATACTTATTATTTAAAAAAATTTCATTTCATGAAAGTTAACTTGTCTTCTTAACTTAACACTGTTCACCTAGCGGTTAAAGTTAGAACTAACTCTGACGATAAGCGGATGTAGTCAAACAATACAATACATGCATATACGAAGGGCGATATACCCTAACTAATGATCATTTAGATTTCACTTAAATATGTGTTGGTTAATGAAATAAATATAATAATATGTATGAAACATCGTGTAATTTATATTATATAATTACGTAATATATATATATATATATAGTTATTGTTTAATAATAAGTAGTTATATATGTGTAAACACGTAATCTATGTATAATGTTGTTAATACTATGTTGTATGTTAATATACTTTAATGACAATATATTTATTTTATGGCGATTTTTTTATAATAATAATTGTTATTTATTTATTGTTGGGTCTTATATTGATACTTCAACATACTTTTAATTTGTGAAAATAAATAATTTAATAGTCATATGTATAAGTCTATAGTACACATACTTAATAGTAAATATTTGCCTAAATGTTGTGCTTATAAAAAGTTAGTGTTTAAATCTATAATTGAATAATACAAATAAAGGTATAATAATAATAGTTAAAATATGCATTAGATAATTTATTTTCTCTATTGAATTATAAGTAAACCACATAGGGGAAAGTAACCGAACACGGACAGTGCCCGAATACGGACACTCTTGGTATCTCAGAAACCATAAATTAAACCAAAAATTTGTTAATGAATAAAATATTCATAATTATATAAATAGTCTAAAAAAGTATTTTTTTATTTTTTGATTATTCAAAATATTGCTTATATATCCAATAAACTGATTTTTTTTATTACGTTTTTAAATTTATGAAAAAAAATGTCAACTTAAAACCTTTTCAAGAATATACAAATATACCGATATAAAATATAACACTATATTACTTACTTACTTACTTATGTCGAGCTCTCGCTCGACTCTTCTTTGCCTTATCTCTCCAAACATCTCTGTCCAACATCATCGTCTTTATCTCATTTATATCGTCTAGTCCTATGTCTTCTCTTAGATTATCTACAAAAGTGATGGTTTTGCGACCTCTTCTTGCACTACCATTTGTCGGTTCCCATAGGACAAGTTTATGAGCCATTTCGTTGTCGTGTCTCATCAAATGACCTGCAAGTTTTAGTCTTCTTTCTTTTATTACTTCAGATATTCTTGAGAGTCCATTATATAGCGTTATGTTATTGATTTTATCTTTCCAGGATATGTTTAAAGCCATTCGGAGAAGTCTGGTGTAACATCCATCTATTCGTTTATTCATAGTTTTTGTAGTTGTCCATGTTTCAGCACCATATGTGTATATTGTTTCAATCGTAGCCCTGAATATTCTAACTTTAAGTGAGTCTCTTATGCTTGATTTCCATAATTTCTTCATCTTATTAGCGGCTGACCAGGCTAGTGCTTTACGAATATTGAAGTCTTTTTCTGAGCTTTGCATCCATGACCCAAGATATTTAAAGTTATCTACTATTTTGATTTCATTATTGAGTATGGTGTGTATATGTTGGTTATTGTCTATACCGAAATACATGGCTTCTGTCTTTTTACAGTTTATCTTTAGACCTATATTTCCACATTCTTCTTCTACTCTCTGAAGCAGTATTTGTGCTTCTTCAATATTTTTACTAATAAGAGCTACGTCGTCTGCATAGCTGAAATCTGTAACATTTACTGCTGGATGTCTCCTACTTTTCTTTCTTGCTATTTCAAAACCTATTTCGCTCTCTCGTCCATCTATTGCTAGTCGCATAGCATAGTATAAAGCTATAATGAATAGGAATGGAGCTAGAGTGTCTCCTTGCAGTACTCCGTTTTGAATAAGGAAAGTTTCAGTGATTCCATCAGGCGTTATTACTTGCGCTTTTGAGTTACTGTGAAGAGATTTTATAGCTCTTATTAGTATTTCTGGAATTCCATAAATCTTGAGAATTTTGAATAGAACTGCTCTGTCGATGCTGTCGAAAGCCTTTTTAAAATCCACAAATGTTATGATAGATTGAATATTTTTGGTCTTAATTCCTTCTATGAGTCGTCTTATTGCTAATATATGTGCAATGGTTCCTCTACCTGGTCGAAATCCATTATCGAACACTATATTATTAAAAAATAAAGCATTCTAAAATTATATATATATCATTTCTATATTTGTTATCAAATATTTATTAAATTATATATTAAGGTATATCTAGAGGTCATATAAGTTCCTAATACGGACACTCTATATGTCTTAATACGGACACCCTATAACCAATCAGCGTGCAGCGTATGAACTATTCTGATTTTCATAAAAATCGCGTGGCCTTATAATATTAATACCACCAATAAAGCTAAATCTAAAAAAAATTATTATTTAGGTACTTATATTGTATTATTAATTAAAAAATAATAAAAATAAATAAATTATTAACTAATTAAATTATAATAAATTATTCATAAAATTAATTATAAATAATGTAATTGTAATTTATCTGATTGATTCATCAATAATATATAGTTTATCTAGTGTATATAGAGTGTCCGTATTATAACACAGGGTGTCCGTATTCGGACATGGGTACCGAATACGGACACCCCCGTTATCTATGGAATTAAAAGATTACATACAATTTTAAAATCACAATAATATCTATAATCATATAATATTAATATATTGTAATTTGTGAATAAAAATAATGAGTCATACAATATTAAAACCATTTATTGTAAAGTGTCCGTATTAGGTTACTTTCCCCTACACACACATACACACACACACACACATATATATATATATATATATATATATATATATATAGTGATTAGTATTATAATTCAGCATATTTATATAGCTCATTGTATTACAAATTAACATGTATCATAACATAGATAACATCTACATTAATTTAAGAATTAATTTATAATTTCAGCCGGATGTGCAAACAATATCATCATGGATATTACAAATATCATCATCACCAATTTTAGCATCGTAATCATAATCTTCAGCATCGTCATTATTATTTCATTGTTAAACTACTATTATCGTAATTAAATATGAAATATAACTATATTTTTAATTACGTTTTCATCAAAGTATCATATTCACAAATTGTACATCAAAAGTGCGTATCTATGATAATTATAAACTTATATATTATAAAATAATAGCAGAAAACTTCAAACTTTTCTATTATCGCACAATGAACAACAATATAAACGAGATTGTGTTGAGATAGCACGACATAGCTAGATTATATTTCCTTACCGACTTGGGGGGTCCGATGGGCGTGGCCCATTGGGCGTGACCTATATCTTATTCGGTAAGTCACTCGTCAGATTTGTTAATCGTAGTAGATATCGCGCGTTTTCGCTGAGTCGACAATATTCTACTTAACGATGCGATGTGAAGGATCGTGTGAACACGTGACACACCCACGTTACACACCCACCTAGATGTGATCTATTGACATTTCACAATACATTTAGAAATACATCTATTTTTAGTATCCGCGTATTAACATATTAAAAGCATCGGTGAGTCTGTGTTAGAGAGCGATAGTTAAACTGATGTGAAGCTGAGGTAACGCTTGAGAATATTCGCGCGAATTTTCTCCACTATTCACGAATAATATTCGCATTATTATTCGTAGTTGTTTTAGATCTATCTTATTCGCTGAAGTCTAGCCTTATTTACAATATCGATTTATTACGTAATATTGAATATTATCCAAACCTCACGTGTCATCCAAACCTCATATGTCATCCAAACCTCATGTGTCATCTAAACCTCATGTGTCATCCAAACCTCATGTGTCATCCAAACCTCATGTGTCATATAAATCTCATGTGTCATCCAAACCTAGCGTGTCATCTAAACCTCATGTGTCATCCAAACCTCATGTGTCATCCAAACCTCATGTGTCATCCAAACCTCATGTGTCATCTAAACCTCATGTGTCATCCAAACCTCATGTGTCATCCAAACCTCATGTGTCATCTAAACCTCATGTGTCATCCAAACCTCATGTGTCATCCAAACCTCATGTGTCATCTAAACCTCATGTGTCATCCAAACCCAGCGTGTCATCTAAACCTCATATGTCATCCAAACCTCATATGTCATCTAAACCTCATGTGTAATCCAAACCTCATGTGTCATCCAAACCTCATGTGTAATCCAAACCTCATGTGTCATCCAAACCTCATGTGTCATCCAAACCTCATGTGTCATCTAAACCTCATGTGTCATCCAAACCTCATGTATCATCCAAACCTCATGTGTCATCTAAACCTCATGTGTAATCTACACCTCATGTGTCATCCAAACCTAGCGTGTCATCTAAACCTCATGTGTCATCTAAACCTCATGTGTCATCCAAACCTCATGTGTCATCCAAACCTCATGTGTCATACAAACCTAGCGTATCATCTAAACCTCATGTGTCATCTAAACCTCATGTGTCATCCAAACCTCATGTGTCATCCAAACCTCGTGTGTCATCTAAACCTCATGTGCCATCCAAACCTAGCGTGTCATTTAAACCTCATATGTCATCTAAACCTCATGTGTCATCCAAACCTAGCGTGTCATCTAAACCTCATATGTCATCCAAACCTCATGTGTCATCTAAACCTCATGTGTCATCCAAAACTCATGAGTCATCCAAACCTCATATGTCATCCAAACCTCATGTGTCATCTAAACCTAATGTGTCATCCAAACCTCATGCGTCATCCAAACCTAGCGTGTCATCTAAACCTCATGTGTCATCCAAACCTAGCGTGTCATCTAAACCTCATATGTCATCCAAACCTCATGTGTCATCTAAACATCATGTGTCATCCAAAACTCATGTGTCATCCAAACCTCATATGTCATCCAAACCTCATGTGTCATCTAAATCTCATGTGTCATCCAAACCTCATGTGTCATCCAAACCTAATGTGTCATCTAAACCTCATGTGTCATCCAAACCTAGCGTGTCATCTAAACCTCATGTGTCATACAAACCTAGCGTGTCATTTAAACCTCATGTGTCATCTAAACCTCATGTGTAATCCAAACCTCACGTGTCATCCAAACCTAATGTGTCATCTAAACCTCATGTGTCATACAAACCTAGCGTGTCATCTAAACCTCATATGTCATCCAAACCTCATGTGTCATCTAAACCTCATGTGTCATCCAAACCTCATGTGTCATCCAAACCTCATGTGTCATCCAAACCTCATGTGTCATCCAAACCTCATGTGTCATCTAAACCTCATGTGTCATCTAAACCTCATGTGTCATCCAAACCTCATGTGTCATCCAAACCTCATGTGTCATCTAAACCTCATGTGTCATCCAAACCTAGCGTGTCATCTAAACCTCATGTGTCATCCAAACCTAGCGTGTCATCTAAACCTCATATGTCATCCAAACCTCATGTGTCATCTAAACCTCATGTGTCATCCAAACCTCATGTGTCATCTAAACCTCATGTGTCATCCAAACCTCATGTGTCATCTAAACCTCATGTGTCATCCAAACCTAGCGTGTCATCTAAACCTCATGTGTCATCTAAACCTCATGTGTCATCCAAACCTCATGTGTCATCTAAACCTCATGTGTCATCCAAAACTCATGTGTCATCCAAACCTCATATGTCATCCAAACCTCATGTGTCATCTAAACCTCATGTGTCATCCAAACCTCATGTGTCATCCAAACCAAATGTGTCATCTAAACCTCATGTGTCATCCAAAACTCATGTGTCATCCAAACCTCATATGTCATCCAAACCTCATGTGTCATCTAAACCTCATGTGTCATCCAAACCTCATGTGTCATCCAAACCTAATGTGTCATCTAAACCTCATGTGTCATCCAAACCTAGAGTGTCATCCAAACCTCATGTGTCATACAAACCTAGCGTGTCATCTAAACCTCATGTGTCATATAAACCTCATGTGTCATCCAAACCTCATGTGTCATCTAAACCTCATGTGTCATCCAAACCTAGCGTGTCATATAAACCTCATATGTCATCTAAACCTCATGTGTCATCCAAACCTAGCGTGTCATCTAAACCTCATATGTCATCCAAACCTCATGTGTCATCCAAACCTCATGTGTCATCTAAACCTCATGTGTCATCCAAACCTAGCGTGTCATCTAAACCTCATGTGTCATCCAAACCTAGCGTGTCATCTAAACCTCATATGTCATCCAAACCTCATGTGTCATCTAAACCTCATGTGTCATCCAAACCTCATGTGTCATCCAAACCTCATGTGTCATCCAAACCTCATGTGTCATCTAAACCTCATGTGTCATCCAAACCTAGCGTGTCATATAAACCTCATGTGTCATCTAAACCTCATGTGTCATCTAAACCTCATGTGTCATCCAAACCTAGCCTGTCATCTAAACCTCATGTGTCATACAAACCTAGCGTGTCATCTAAACCTCATGTGTCATATAAACCTCATGTGTCATCCAAACCATGCGTGTCATCCAAACATCATGTGTCATTCAAACATCATGTGTCATCCAAACGTCATGTGTCATCCAAACGTCATGTTTCATCTAAACCTCATGTGTCATCCAAACCATGCGTGTCATCCAAACATCATGTGTCATTCAAACCTAGCGTTTCATCCAAACCTAGCGTGTCATCTAAACCTCATGTGTCATCCAAACATCATGTGTCATCCAAACCTCATGTTTCATCTAAACCTCATGTGTAATCCAAACCTTATGTGTCATCCAAACTATGCGTGTCATCCAAACATCATGTGTCATTCAAACCTAGCGTGTCATCCAAACCTCATGTGTCATCCAAACATCATGTGTCATCCAAACCTAGCGTGTCATCTAAACCTCATGTGTCATCTAAACATCATGTGTCATCCAAACCTAGCGTGTTATCCAAACCATGCGTGTCATTCAAACATCATGTGTCATCCAAACCTAGCGTGTCATCCAAACCTCACGTGTCATCCAAACCTAGCTTGTCTTCCAAACCTAGCGTGTCATCTAAACCTCATGTGTCATACAAACCTAGCGTGTCATCTAAACCGCATGTGTCATCTAAACCTCATGTGTCATCTAAACATCATGTGTCATCCAAACTTCATGTGTCATCTAAACATCATGTGTCTTCCAAACCTAGCGTGTTATCCAAACCTCACGTGTCATCCAAACCTAGCTTGTCTTCCAAACCTAGCGTGTCATCTAAACCTCATGTGTCATACAAAACTAGCGTGTCATCTAAACCGCATGTGTCATCTAAACCTCATGTGTCATCTAAACATCATGTGTCATCCAAACCTCATGTTTCATCTAAACCTCATGTGTCATCCAAACCTCATGTGTCATCCAAACATAGCGTGTCATCTAAACCTCACGTGTCATCCAAACCATGCGTGTCATCCAAACAACATGTGTCATTCAAACCTAGCGTGTCATCCAAACCTAGCGTGTCATCAAAACCTCACGTGTCATCCAAACCTAGCTTGTCTTCCAAACCTAGCGTGTCATCCAAACCTCATGTGTCATCTAAACATCATGTGTCATCTAAACATCATGTGTCATCTAAACCTAGCGTGTCATCCAAACCTAGCGTGTCATCCTCCTGTCAAAATTCTCTGTCGTGATTCACTCGTTTTCTCGCGATTAGATTATGCTAATTAATTATTATTATTAATATTATTATTACCTTATTCCCATCAACCTAAATGTATGACATTTATAATTAACAAGAAAATTATATCTTCCGTCAATCTCATTCATAATGATGATCGCAATAGTAATATACATTAGCCTATTCAAACATAAACTTAATTTCTTTACATCTAATGATATATCTTTCTAAATCCCATATCAGTAGTTCGCAATCTTATTTACGCTAAATTTGCGAATACACTTTCAGATAATATTAAATACTCTTCATAACTTTCTTCACTTAGATCTTTAAGATCATATAACTTCATCTGTCAGATCTATAAGATTATATATGCCAACAGTAAATTATACCACATTTCTTGATATATGTAGATATTTTACTGACCTTATTAATTGTAACTTGCTCACAATTGAAATTATGTATAAAACATGAATAATTATCATTCATTTAGAGGTAAACAATTTATTTTGTCTACAAATTAATTAATTATTAATTTATTGTATTTATTCTTTGATCATTTTAAATGGTCTTTAAAAATTGTATATACATATTATTATTTTTCATAATATATACCTATTTTTGATGTTGTTCTTTGGTTAAATAAATTATTAATCAATCATCACTATCATTGGCATCTCCATCCCCACCACCACCATCAACACTACCATCACCTCTACCATCATCACACATAACAAGGCCATCAACATCGCGATGTCAACACGGTAATTAGTATCTAGATAAATCGATAATCTCGCGTACCACGTGCACAATACAATGGATGCTAATTAAACAATGGCAGGCGATGACTCATCAATCTTATCAATAACTATTGTTGAGTCAACTCGATTACCGACATAATAGTGATCGTGCGATAAATTGGCTATTATGAATTATTACATAAAACAATACCCTATCATAAACTATTATTAATAATATACGTGTAGGCTATGCATATTAATATGTAATGCGAGTAACGTGGGCATAGTTTAAATCTAAATATAAACGTCGTCGATATATATATATATATATATATATATTTATATATATATATATATATATGGCTGAGCATATCTCACGGGAGACAAATAAATTACTGCGGCACTTAGATGTATACGTCTATGTTTAGATGTACCGGGAAATCGTAAAAAACGCCCGCACGAATATTCGATTCATAAAAATAGAATTCATTTTTCTATTGATCCGTCGGCGCAATAATTCACGTTCCAGAAATAGATTACGCTCGAGATCACGATCGAAACGCACGCGATCGCGACGCCCGCAGCGCACGCCGCGCGCGCGCACGTCACGTGTTCGCCGTAGTTTCATCAGAAACCATTCATAAATATTGTCACTGAACCATAGAATACGATGTGTATTACTACTACTACTTCTACTAATACTACTTCTGCGTAACGGGAGTGTTATGGTAACGCGCACACACACGCACACACACACAACGATACTTACTTAGTTGATTCTAGTAAGCGATGAAAGGGAGTCTGACGAGCATCTCTTCTATGGAGGTTACCCCCCACCCCCTTCACATTACCCCTTCACATCATTATATCACTATTATTAGGAGGCGGCGCGTGACTCATCGATTCCATTCGAGAGGATGCGATATGTGTCCTACATGACATATTGTTGACAGTGTTGTGTTCTATATTTACATACATTAACGATGTTAATTTAATTATATCTCTAAATAAGGGTATCATTAGTATAAGCTAAATATAGCTTCTGGATATCCCTCCGATTATTATAGTCAATATTAGGTAAATAAATTCATTCATTAATGTATTCATATATATATATATAGATATTTTCATGGAATTGTTTATGAGCTTTATAATTATAGGTGTATACGTATGAGTATCTGTAATTATAATTATAGATACTTATTAATATTAATTATCTAATTATCTAATATGTGTGTGATGTAGACTACATTATCTATTGCTACCTTCCTTTGATATACCCAATGTATGCTAGTTATTGCATCTCTTAACAAGAGGGTATATGATATGTATATGATATGTATCTCCACCTCTAGCCATATATAATATGTCATGTCAGTCTCCACCACTAAGATGTGACGATAAACTAAATGAACCGAATATCTCCTAAGATAATAATATCCGCTTATATAATACCGACACTTGATTACTGTAACCCCATACTTACTGATATACGTACTTGTTTGTTACTTGCTTGAGTGTTATCCCGTGACTCGTAAATCGTAGGGGAATCAATGACGCCAGAATAACACACTTTCTCAGGTCTTCTCGTTCATGCACATCTTTTATTGAACAATTAACATCCTTCTATGTCCATTTAATTATGTTATCTATCCATTTTTGTTTTGGACGACCTCGATTTCTTGAACCTTCAATCGTTCCTTGCATGATTGTGTTGCACAAATTATCATGTCCGGATTATTATGTCCAAACAACTTTAATTTGCGTCGTTTTATTGTTTGCAGGGGCGGATCGGCTAACAGTTACCTATTATTTCGATCATTCTTTTACGGACGAACACGTTTGTTTTTCTCTCTTGATATGTAATACCGAGTAATTTCCTATGCGATTTATTTTTAAAAGTTTGTTTTTCTTTTGCATGGTTGCATTTATCGTCCATGTCTCGCATCCAAAAATAAGATCGATAATACAAGCGAACGATAGAGATTGTGCTTTAATTTGAAGTGTATTTGTTTGCTGTTCCATATAGTATATAACCATACCATCGCGGATGTAGCAAGAGATAATCTAATTCTGATGTCCGTTTCACGTGATCTATCTCTTGTAAGGGTTTCACCCAGATAGAAACGACTTGTCAACTTCTTAAAGATTTTCTCCATAGAGGGTGATACTTGCATGTATAGGATTATCATTAGTGTTTACCATCACTTTACTTTTTCTGTGCTTATTTCCATTCCATACCTAGTTGCACTTCTTGATAATTTATCTGTGAGTTCTTGGAGCTCCTCGTTGGTTCCGGCAAGTAAGTCGATGTCATCAGCGAACTTTAGATTCCAAAGTGGTCTTCCACCTACTGAAATAGATGAAGAGTAGTTGCTCTGAGTTTCACTCATAATTTATTCAAGGAATAAGTTGAATACTGTTGGTGAAAGCAGACATCCTTGACGTACACCCAGTTTTAAAGAATTTGCCTTCAGCATTATGTAATAGCACTGCGCTAGTATAGTTTACACATAGTGATGTGATCATCATGATTAATTCGTTCTGAATTCCATTTCAAAGTATATAACGCTGACCATAATCATTCATGGTATACTCGGTCACATGCATTTTTAAAATCTATGAAATTATGGAACATGTTTTGTTGGTTGTCTAGATGTTTTTCAATAATATTTCTGCAGTTAAACACTTGTTCTATAGTGCTCCTTCCTTTTTGGAATTCGGCTTGTTTCTCCGATAATATTTCTTCTATCTGGGGGTGTAGTCGTTTAATGATTATGGATAGTAGTATTTTGCTGGAATGGCAGATTAAACTTAGTGTTCTGTAGTATTTGCATTTCTTGAGATCACCTTTAATTGGTAGTATCAGTGACTTCATCCATTGATATGATCATACTTCACTCGACCATGTTTGACTAGTTCACTCGGTATTTTATCAATATATTTAAACTATAGTACCCGATTATAAAATCATAGTTAACATAATTATAAACCAAACCTGATTATTATTTTTAAGTTTCCAAAACGAACACAAACACCGAATACTGAACAAAACTAAACCGGCTTACCTTTAAACACAGATCCATTTACAAAACTTTAAATATCATACATACTTCAATACATACTGAACTCGCTACATACATCACAGAAGTAATCGAATTTAGAGATAGAAACAACTCAAGGTCATCACATCGAACGCATTACATATATTAAATTAAATAACTTTGGAATAATCAATCATTGGAATAAATTCCCCAATATTTTAACTACACGAAAAACTTTCAAAATAGGTATTACCTCATATATCTCGTATCCGAACAATTTATTTAAAATCGGATTCTAGTGAATACATAAATTATACTGCTATTACTACTACTCATACTACTACAACTACTACAAATGTTTAAATTCATCTGTTAATATATATATAACGAATACAGCGAGTTTCACATAAACGATTTGCGAGCATCATGCCAACCTCCATCATTATATCATAATTATATAATTTCTTTATTATTATTATTATTATTATTATTATTATTATTAAGGTTAACAACGTGCATATACATGCCAAGTGAGCACACGCGTTATGTGTGTTATGTGTTAGTGTGTGTGAATAATACCACAACTACCACTAGCACTACCACCACCAGCACTATCACCAGCACCACCAGCATTACCACAGCACTACCACCAGCATAACTACAAGCAGCACTACCACCACCAGCACTACCACCACCAGCACTACCACCAGCAGCACTACCACCACCATCACAAATACCACCAGCACTACCACCATCACCAGCACCACCACCAGCACCACCACATCCAGCACTACCACCAGCACCAGCACTACCACCAGCACAACTACCACAACTACCACCAGCACCACCACCACCAGCACTACCATAACCACCACCACCACCAGCACGACTACTACCAGCACCACTATCAGTATCACCATTAGTATCATCATTATCTGCATCAACACCAACATCAACATCACAAATACATTATAACCTACATTGCATATGCTTATAATTGACTACCCAATCGTACTAAATATTATACAATTGATTGATGATAATTATCACAGTACAATTAATGACAATGATACAATGTTATTACACTTATCTATAGTGTTATTAATTGCCTAGTATTCATCACGTATAATATATACACATGTATAGATCGAGACTACGTATGCAACAATACACACCCGTACACACCCGCACACTGTACGGCGTAACATTTACACGTGACACTCTTTACATGATTGACCTATGGTTCAACGTTATCAACTTCCGTGATACTGACAATATATATTTATATATATATATATATATATATATATGCGTATGTGTTTGTATGCGTGTACACCTAAATATGTATATATGTGTAAATATAATATTTGAGTTAAACATTTATACATCTATTATAAACTTTAGTCTAATATATAAAAGTCAATATATTGACTAATACTTATATATAATTATTGTAAGTCAGTATATATATATATATATATATATATTTATATATGTTACTATTATTACATCATAGGTTACATTACGTAACATGTAATATTGTAAAAACGAGTCCAGATATATGCAATATATATAGATTACTAATTTATATAAATTGCAATATGTACGCCGCATTATTTATGTTCATAACGCACTGCTTACACGCATACACACACGCGCACACACGCACACACGCACACACGCGCATACACACACCAACGCATACACACACGCATACATATAGATAACAGCAGCTAGAGATTCTCCGTTACGTCATACAGAACGCAACACATAAATATCATTGATTACTTGTGGATATGTGGAATTAGGGTGTATATGTTTTATATGCTTCTACAGCATATACAACACACACACACAGCATAGATACAGTTGATAATACAGTTGATAATACAGATAACATGGAAAACATTGGTACCACATATATATCGTCGCGTGAAATGCGCTGAAACATAATAAATTATTGCTGCCGTAATAGTGCTCGTATTATGTAATATATTCATTTATCATATATATATATATATATATAACATTGTTTACATGATGCATACATGATGCATACATTGTTGCAGTGACTTAATAGGTCAGCATTAATAACTCAATTAAACAATAGGCTAGTAACGTATATACATGGCATAGGCTACGGTATACCTGGACACAGTATCAGACCGATGTATCAACGCCAACTGGGTCACTTTGATAATCTTCGTAACATATATATGTCACCAATAGTCCACATACATATAGGAATTACATATAGGTAATATATATATATGTATATATATATATATATATATATATATATATATATATATATATATATATTGTTATTGTTATTTTTATTTGGTGGAGTCCTTTCATCCCTTCTAGGAATTTAGTTGAAGTTTTCACTTATAACCATATATGGCTATAATATCCCTTCAAAGCCGATCTCATATTAAGGCATCTATGGTTTTAACGAGAGCCGGTCATTTATTTGTACACAATTATATAAGATCACTTCTAAATATTATGTTAAGACCTATGTTAATGGTCCGGACGAGGCTCGAACTCGTGTCCTACTGGTTGTGTGTCTGACTCCTCTCCCAACGTTACTATGCTATACGTACACCAGCATAACAAACCGCATACAATATTATATATAATAAATAATCATGTTTAATATTTTTAAACTTAAACACATAACCTATAAATATAATGTATAATTTGTATTTCTAATACATATATATATAAATATATATATATATATATATATATATATATATATATATATATATATATATATATATTATAATAAAACATATATGTACTACATACTAGTGTAAGCTATAACATGTAGTAAAGGGTATAGCGTACAGTGTTAGGTATAGTGAAGGGTATAGGATATACTAGGGTACATATACACAACATCTACACACACACATCGTGCATCTACGTACGTCGTACGATGCACACTATCGAATTTATCTAAATTCTATATTTAGAAATCTCATTAAAGAACATCTCATTAAAACCTGCATCTGGCACGAAGTATTAATTGATTGTTTAATGTTGGATGTGTATTCGGTTTATGTTTGTATTAGCCGATATTTTCAACTGGTCTTGAACTGGCCGGTTAAAGTTGATTATCATTTCACCGAGAATACACATATCTACCCATATATTATTTACTAATATATTTATATTAAGATTAATATATGCTCGTATTCACTTAATATTATTATATTAATACATAATATATATGTAGATATTGTTGTATGTATATGTATACATATAATTAAAAAAGTATATATATATAATTAACGAAACATGAATATGATACTATAGTATATATATATATATATATATGGTATACGCGTTTATACATAGGGTATACTAATGTATGTATAAAGGCGTGTACATAGATATATATTCGGACAACATTTCATGTTTAGGAGAAATTGTTAAAATCAATAACGCAGACGAGCGATGAAATTAAAATAAAATAGATTAACTGATCTCGTAATCTTTGCAAAACAAACACCACCACCACCACCACCACCACACAGAGCGACAGATCGGTTCGTCTGCGCGTCATGCCCGAGCAGTCGAACGACTACAGAGTGGCGGTGTTCGGGGCCGGAGGGGTCGGCAAGAGTTCGCTGGTGTTGAGATTCGTGCGCGGTACATTTCGTGATTCGTACGTGCCCACCATCGAAGATACGTACAGACAAGTTAGTGGGCGTGGCGTGGCGTGGCGTGCGGCGCGTACAGAGTGGGCGTGTTACGAGCGCTTTCCGTAATAAGATTAATTATGAATGAAGTCGATATGCCACTCTTCTTCTAGATGAATATATTCAATACTAACTAGACAATATTATTTTCATTAGTGTCCTATAATAAATTGTAAAGTATACTAAGAATTATAAAATAATGAGATATAAATTATTAATTCCTGATAATACTTATATTGATAACTCATATATATATATATTAAATAATCATTCATAATAATTATAAGCAGCATATACGTATAATATAGTGATTTTTGTGGGCGTTTGCTTATTAAATAGTATGTAATAATTATTAATTTAGTACATAATATTGATGTATACGCTATAATATGATTACACAGTATTATAATATATGTAAGCACGTTACAATTACATTACAATACCGTGGTAGATACAACGCTACAGGATGGCCTATATATTATATATACATATATATATATATATATATATATATATATATATATATATATATATACACGTATATGCTATAGCTTGGCCGATATTGAACACCATGTTATAGTTGTAGAGGAACGGCTTATATACAATTCACTTCTACAAGTATTGCGTAACTTTGATGGCGGCGCATTACATCATAGCCGCACTATCTCGCCTCACCGTAATTCGCTACCAGATGACATAACACTCGCAGCTGGCTGCACACTGTTGCCGTTTCTCTTACGTATATATCATATAGGATGTAACACGCGGTAGTAGCTCTGTGTCTAATCGCAAGCAAGACCACGGATGGTAAGTTTACGGTTGTGTTTCTATTCTAGTGGTTGAGGAACTTTGATTTCGTGTTATCATATAATAATACACACACATACATAAAGGTGTTCGTAGATTGTTTACCCCGACGGAGACATAGTTAGAATTAACACTTATAATTAAATATTTAAATAAGCGCGTTGTAAATAAGAAAGTAGAGTACGTTACGCAACATCAGTTGCATGAATCATCACTAAATCGATAAGTGTGTACGTAATACTGGGACGTCATTATATAATCGGTGATGACATCACTAAAGTATGGTTATTTTGTCATAATAAAAGCGGGATATATCTTTCTATCTATATCTATCTCTCCCCCCTCTCTCTCTACCTCTATCTCTCTCTATCTCTATCTCTATCTCTATCTCTATCTCTATCTCTCTCTCTCTCTCTCTCTCTCTCTCCCTCTCTCTCTCTATCTCTCTCTCTCTCTCTCTCTCTCTCTCTCTCTCTCTCTCTCTCTCTCTCTCTCTCTCTCTCTCTCTCTCTCTCTCTCTCTCTCTCTCTCTCTCTCTCTCTCTCTCTCTCTCTCTCTCTATCTCTATCTCTATCTCTATCTCTATCTCTATCTCTATCTCTATCTCTATCTCTATCTCTATCTCTATCTCTATCTCTATCTCTATCTCTATCTCTATCTCTATCTCTATCTCTATCTCTATCTCTATCTCTATCTCTATCTCTATCTCTATCTCTATCTCTATCTCTATCTCTATCTCTATCTCTATCTCTATCTCTATCTCTATCTCTATCTCTATCTCTATCTCTATCTCTATCTCTATCTCTATCTCTATCTCTATCTCTATCTCTATCTCTATCTCTATCTCTATCTCTATCTCTATCTCTATCTCTATCTCTATCTCTATCTCTATCTCTATCTCTATATCTATCTCTATCTCTATCTCTATCTCTATATCTATCTCTATCTCTCTCTCTATATCTATCTCTATCTCTCTCTCTATATATATACTCTCTCTCTTTCTCTATCTCTATATCTATCTCAACCAACCCATCTACTGATTCATGTACTAATACACTACAATGGACCCCTGTGTGTCCTAGATAGGTATGTAATGGATATAAAGTGCGTCTAGAGTGGATCTATTACGTCAATTATCTATATAGTAATATGTGTGCAGAGAGATATCACTATCGATATCTGATATGCACATACTGAGTGTGTGTGTGTCTTAGTGTGTGTGTGTGTGTGAGTGTATGTGTCATTATACTATAGTATAATGGAAGCATTTTTTAGCTGATATTGACAGTCAACTTATAGCATTTCGTGAGATACCACCCACGACTGATTTAGGGCATTCAGCATTCAATTTATTCATTAACATGTTACATCTATACATATAAATATATGCAATAGACAATATACTTAGAATATCAAGATTACTATAGTTATGTGAACTATTTGATAAATGACGATATAACGAGGTTTATCTTACGTAATCATGAGTGTTACCTCTTACCTATAGTTAGTAAGCGTTCACCAAAGATAACGGAATTTGTTGTGCATTACCATATTAGGAAGTAACTACGCATTCGCTAACTTCACAATTATCGATATCAGATAGGTTTAAAATCATACGATATATATATGTATATATATACACACACACACACACACACACTATATTAATGTGATGTACAGTAATAATACACAGTAAGCGAGAAGCCACTCGACCGATATAATTATTACATCATATGGAGCATGCGTATTATACAGTGTAACTACGCGTAATATGAGATTACGTCATTCTCGACTCTATATTATCATCGTATAATTTGTTATAATATGTTGATCTATTAGAAATTATAAAGTGTAAATCATAATAATATATCATAATTATATTTCAATTATGTATTTATGTGTAATTTCTATTATATATTGTATATCTTATATAATATATATATATATATATATATATATATATATATATATACCAGTGTTCCTATCGTATTTACTCACGATATGACACTCCGTCTCGAAGCGAGCAACTTTTTCTCTTATGAATGCCTGTATAGTGTGTATTTTTACATTATACAGTGTATATTGTACACTATATAATTGTACAGTGTACAATATCAATAATTCATGACGATTAGTATTTTGGAAAATAGAGAACAATAAATAAATATACGTTCTTGCAGAGATATTAGATTCGTGTTCGGTAATATTTGAAAAATAACAATAATAATAATAATAGGAGTACTAATAGTATTATTAAAACATAATAATGTTATAATCATCAGTAATTATTAATTATTAATGATGGTGAATTATATATTCTAGTACTCCGAAGGGTATGCTAGATAGTATAGCATTACACGTATAGACGTAGTACTACCAAAGGGCTTTAGAATTTTTTTTTATCTTTCAAATCCTGGAACTATTGGCACATGGCTAGAACTCAGACTCTTCCAGTAAAAGCTTTTCCAGGCTCAACAGATAAAAAATGTAGGCAATGCTACTCCAAGGATGAAACGACGATGCACATATTGAATATGTGTACTGCATCACTAAAAATGATGACAGAAAGACACGATGCTGTCCTTGGAGTACTAACTAAGTTCCTAGATGAATGCGATATTGAGTACGATACTAGCTACATCTCACTAGATAACTTAAAACCGGATCTTGTTATCAAATATAACAACTCATGTTATTTTGTCGACATCACAATTCCCTACGACTCGATTACAAATATGGAATCTGCCGCTAACAGGAAGATAGAAAAGTATCGCCACCTCGGATATGTAATTCCCTTCTGTGTTGGTTCTTTGGGCTCTTGGTATTCTGGAAACCAAATTCTCAAGACAGAGATGAATTTTCCTATAAATACCTGGAAAATATTGAAGACCGCCAGTATTAAAGAATCAATAGAAGGTTCGGGAAGAATTTTATCGAAATTCTTCAACTGTTTTTAAAGCGTTTTATTATTTTACTTAGCATTTTATATTGTATCTTTAGTTTATTATCTTATTCTCTACTTTTAACTGTTTTTATCACAAAATTCTATTTACATATTTTATCAATTTTTATTTTGTTTAATTATTATAGATATTTTTATACCGTTTACCTCCGTTTTAGTTTTAGGATCACTAACTATGATGAAGAGGTCGTAAGCTCAAATATATTTGCTTAATTGATTTTTCAATAACACCCTTCTGAGTTATATATATATATATATATATATATATATATATATATAGGTAACGGAGCTAACTTCTCAGTGCTAAGCGTACCTATAAGCCGTACACCGTACAGGCGTACAGTTATAACCTTAACCATCGCGTAGTAACGCTCACACAAGCACGCACACACGCACACGAGAATGACGTCACTGATTAGGTCACGTGGTCGGTATCGATACCACGTGATAACGATTACGCGGGGCCGCCTCGACCTCCACGTAAGCGAGAGGAGCGCCGATATCGATTGTGTATCGATTCGGAGCGCGCTCTTTCGCTCTCTCTCTCTCCCATCGCACACATCGCACACACCGCGCACACACCGCGCACACCGCGCGCACTCCATGTAGACTAGATATCATTACTAGAGCACGACTACTAGCGCCCCCCCCCCGCTGCTACGATTAGCGGTGAGGCTATGTCCTCAGTGACCGTCATGTCCTCAGTGATATACCGGACGCTGAGGTCTTAGAGGGAGCCGCTGTAAACAGGACACCATAGCTACGTAGCGCCCGGATAACGTTTCACTAATTTCTTTACACCACTTTACCTCGAGTAACATGCCATGACTATAGAAGTAGTGATCAATGCGAGGTATACCTTTCATCGATCACTTCCTTCTACCACCTTCCCTATACATCCTTCCCTCCAACCACATTCCCTTTACCTCCTCCTTCTACCCCTTCCCTCTAAAACCTACCCTATACACCTTCCCTTCGGCCACATTCCGTCGACCACCACCATTCTGAATACATCATTCCTTGACCATAGCGACCACCTATGTATAGCTAAATCTACATAGATACTCGGCCAGCAAACACCGCCGCTAATGTACTGAGCTATGTAGTCGAGCTCTAACTAGATTTCCTAATACACACGTATACGTAGTACACATTATAATACCATATTAGGTATAATACCATATTAGGTATAATACCATATTAGGTATAATACCATATTAGGTATAATACCATATTAGGTATAATACCATATCAGGTATAATACCATATTAGGTATAATACCATATCAGGTATAATACCATATTAGGTATAATACCATATTAGGTATAATACCATATTAGGTATAATACCATATTAGGTATAATACCATATCAGGTATAATACCATATTAGGTATAATACCATATTAGGTATAATACCATATTAGGTATAATACCATATTAGGTATAATACCATATTAGATATAATACCATATCAGGTATAATACCATATTAGGTATAATACCATATTAGGTATAATACCATATAAGGTAATGTCCATAAATATATAAACAGATGTATAATAATATATTATCATTATTCATTGGAAAGACTTGGTTGAATGTTAATTTATTTTGCATATTATTACAATAATAATGATATAACTCCGTTATCCATACCGTGGGTATACAATATATATATATACACATTGTGTCTATAGTGTGTAAACATTGTGTATATATATACACTATAGTGTGTACACTGTATATATAGTGTGTATATATCTAATATCACTATGAAACTGTGTGAAGTAAAGAATAAGTAATGCATCTGTACTTATTGACAACGATAGGAATACAATACGAATGTATCTATGTAATATAACAACACATAATGTAATACCAGTCATTGCTAATGCCCCATAATTCCTCTTTATATTATTTTGTATATATGATATGTATGCTAAGTGATATTCAATACATGCAGACACACATATATATATATATATATATATATATATATATATATATATATATATATATATATATATTATGTATGCATCTATTATATGTATGAGTGTGTATATTTAATCGATATTTTTTAATAACCAATGTTCGATAATTCCCAACTCGCTAGTCGCTCTGTTATCATTGCCCCTGGCGAGATATATCGTCACTAACGGATCTCTTCCCAATTGAATTACGAGTGAAAGTTATTATTTTCTATAGAATTGTATACAATTAAATTATTTACAATTGTACCCCTCCCCAGTCATCTTCTTTCTCATTATCTACCTCACTTGCCTCTTCATTAATATCATCCACTTCCTCATCTATATATTAATAATAATACCCTTCATCCTCCTCCCCCTATATTTGCAATTGATTTCATTATCCATATATTTATTGCGGTATTATTGTTCTTTTCTTGATAAATTACTATTATATAATTCTGTATAAAATAATATTTAATTTATTATATATATATAAATATATATATATATATATATATATATATATATATATATATATATATATATAGATTAATACTTACCGTCCCAGTAAACAATAAACTTTGATATTGCGTAAAAAAAGCGTAATTTGCATATAAGCAATACAGATACGCATATTAATATTGAATTCTGTAAATGTATATTTAGATTGAAGAGATTTACCGCCGCACGCGTCACGTGTCTTCGTAGATAGATCACGTGACATTCTAACGTGTTACGTAATAACCACGTGACATATTATATAATGACGCCGACGCTAGTGAATCACGTATCTATATTTATACACATCTCTCTCTCTCGGTAGAGTTGCACGGGTAGTCTATTGTAAACGATCTATATAACAATAGAATAATAATTATAGTTTATTTTTACGATACTTGATACGTAATATTTTAATTGATATATTAGTTACACCTACATACATATATATATATACGGAAAATACATATTTATAAATAACTTATGATTTCTAATATACTGTTGATACTTCGGAATGTAGATTTGACATATGGGTGTGGTTAACAATGCTTTATTTAGAATACTAGTACGATTTTGATATATTTGAATAAGATGATTGATTAACGTGACTATTACTGAAACACTTGTCGATAAAATCACCTACTTATGTATATCAGATTGAATCATTATTCTTATAATATACAATATGTAACGTTATTATAATGATAATCGTAATTTATTGTTTATTATTGTAGTGTTTAGTTATATACCTTTACGGGTGATATTCATACGTATGTGTAGTAATACAGTATTACCCATAATGCTGTTAATCATGTAGCCTTATTACATGGCGCACACACACTCGGCTATCATTGATGTCACGTGATGGCATGGGTTGTCATGGGTACGATAGTTGTTAACGAAATGTTGATTTCAATTGTGAGCGATATCGTCTGCTTTCTTTGGAAGAGAAAATAACTCTTTCTATTTTAATAGGTCATCGTAATTAAAACTACTATAGTCTTTATATATATTCATACAGCTATATATATATATGTATATATATATGAAATTAATATACACATTAATATTAATATTACGATAATCGTTACACATTGCATTGTTGTTCTGGTGCAGGTGTGTTTTACTGTTCAGTTTGACGTGATAACAATGATTCTACTGTGTTACTAACACGAGTGTTGATAATGATGACGATGATGTTGATGTTGATGGTGGTGGTAGTGGTGGTAGTGGTGCTGGTAACGTTACCATCGTGCATGGAGCGGTCGCACACTAGAAACCTAACGCGCACACCCGCACACAGGTGATAAGCTGCAACAAACAAGTGTGCACCCTTCAGATAACCGACACTACCGGAAGTCATCAGTTTCCGGCTATGCAAAGACTTTCGATATCGAAAGGTTAGTGCGCCGTGACACCTCTCATTATCGCTCATCGCTGTAGGTAACGCTCGGTGTGAATATTACGTGTGATATGTTAATAATATTGTATTGCGTTGTGATAATAGTCTGAGGAATATATTCAAGGCTTATATTGATTATGTTCTAATGCACACACACATACATGATAGAGAGTTACAGTACACACTATAATGTGTATATTACCATATATGGTAGTAATGGTATTATGATTTCTCAATAGATTCTGTATTGTTAGCATTATAGTGTATCCACCAGAAACAACTATGCCCTGATTACCTCATTCGCTGATTAGCACTATAGTTTGTTGATAAGATAACGTTGTTAGGCCTGTTTATTACATAATCATCAGCTTAATAGTCGTCATAATACCGTATATGTATTTAATCAGGAATATACACATATATACACATATATACACATATATACACATATATATATACACACACATATATATATATATAATGATTATAAGTGGAAACTCCATCTAAGTTCCTGGATGGGATGAAAGAACTCCACCAAAATAACAATAACAATAACACATCTACGGGTAATAAACATGACGTATACTTTAATGAGCGATAAGGTGCTAATAGTTAACGGTAACGGATAATGTTAATCGATCACCGAGAAGCGTGTAATTACACCACACCACACCACACCACACCACACACACACGCACACCAGTCAATGATACCTAGTACAGCACACACATACACACGCACACACATACACACACACACGCACACGCCTAGTACGGATCACATACACACGCCTATAAGCTTACGTACTATAGTACGGACCACACACACACTCCTAGTACGGACCACACACACACACGCCCCCGCGCATTATACTGCGTCCGGCCGCCCTCTATTTATAGCGTTAGTTAATATGCACACACACACACGCGCGCGCACGTGGGTGGCTTCGAGTGCCCCCGTGACAGGCAGGGTGTACATAAGACAATGGTAGGCGTGACAGATAATGTCAGCATCGCCCACGTGTAAGCGGATACACGTGTTGACCTATTTAGAAGACAATTGTTCTAACCCGGACACACGACTTAAACACGAGTGTATATTTAGATAACACGCCGCAACCTCTTATGTAACTATGAAGGTCGTGGTTCGGAGGTGGTGGTGTCGGTGGTGGTGGTGGTGTAAGATAATCGTTCTGGCCGCGATCGCTACTACGCGATACTTGTGTTGTACGACACGAGTTGTGTGGCGAGACATGATGTTACGTGATACGTGTTGACACAACTACGCTGCGATGTATTGCACGACACGATGTATGTTGCACGACACTTGTGTATAAATACACTCGTGTAGTACGACATTCGTGGTGTGCGTCATTCGTGTATTACGACATTCGTGTATTACGACACGACTTGTGGACGACTTGTGTTACACGACACTTGTATAGATATAGGGGGGGCGGAGGACCTGCAGGGTATATTATCGAATGCTTGTCTACAATGTAGACAGGCTACTTACCTATGTGACTGTACGCCGTACACTGTACGCCTCATTATATAAACCACTAGGCATTACCATCCATTACTATAGCTTACTTGAAATATATGTGCATTTATACATATTTATTTACATATTCATATTCTCAATTTATAAAATATAATTTGTTCATAATATATATATATATATATATACATATATATATATATATATATATATATATATATTAGACTCTTTCATATAGAACCCATCAATGCCTACTTTATTTAGTTTTGAATATTGATTTTTAAATTATAATTAAATTACATACAATATCCTTAGACCCCTAAAACATAGTTAAGTTTTCTTTTTAATTGAGAATTCTCAAAAGTTAATTAAATTATATTAGCTTATATATTCAACAATTTTATAAATAAAATTTATATTTTATATGATATCAGTATCAACATTTAAAACATCATAGATAGCTTTACGTTACTGTGATTACTATTTAGTAAATAACGCAAACACTTTCATAGTATTTTTTAAATTTACATAGCTTCTTTTTCAAATAATTATTTATACAATTAAACAAATATACGACATATTTTGTAGTTACGGCCATAATTAAACAGTGATCTCTATTGAATGACTGGTTACAATAGAGGCTGCAATAGTAAACAAATATTTATTATATTGTAATTACAAAAAAAAACTATTAATACAAATTAACTTATTAATAACATGTATGTACAAAATGTGAATATTTTAAATTGTATAATTCGAAGAAATATAATCATTCATAAATGCTATAATTTAGATAGTTTTATTATTCATTTTTCAATTTAAATTCGAAGGATAGATATCATATATTTTTATCTTATATATGCATCTATGCACCATATGTAGAAAATATATTTAAATTCATTTAAAAATATTATTCATATTCGTTCCAAATTATCTATAATCTGAACCTTTATAGCTTTGACGTTATAACGCGTATATTTATTGAATTTTTTATGAAACAGTCTAATATATATAATAAATATAATATATGCAATATTATATAATATATTTGTGATTTATTGACGCGCCTAAATGCATATTTAATGATTTAAGCTGACGTTGTATAATAATCATCGCTGCCTCGCGTATTACATCATCATTACATCATCATCATTGCCCGTCGCCATTACGTAACATTATGATTGTTACGATGACGTAATATATGCTTCGCCCACTCACGCCCCCCCCCGCCCACTCACACTTTAGGCCACGCCTTCATTTTGGTATTCTCCGTGCTCAGCAGACAATCTTTCGACGAACTGAAACCCATATACAACGAAATCACCGCCATTAAAGCACAAGAGAGCGAAGGCCACAGCACAGATTGTATCCCCATCATGCTGGTCGGCAATAAATGCGACGAAACCTGTAGACAGGTACGATTACATGATTAAGTAATCATATTTATGTATATATATATATATATACATAAATATATATATATATATATACATAAATATATATATATATATATATATATATATATATATTTATATATATATATATATATATATATAGAAATATAGTAAACTTTCGAGATATCAGAATTCAAGAGACTAATAAATGTCTGATATATCGAGTTTCTGTGATATCGAATCATTCTTACACATATGTTATTCTTACATATCTATAGATACATAACTAAGTTAGACATTGTAAACATTCTGATATAGCGAGGTTTCTGATATATGGATAGTTTAATATATCGCGAGTTGACTATATATATATATATACGCCTAGTGTATATGGATCAGTGGTACAGTCAAAAACTAGTAAGCGAGAAGTCCCGGGTTCGACTCCATCCAGTTCTTGTTTTTCTCTTGTGTTTATTAAAAACTTAATAAACAATAAATCAAAACACATGACAAAAATGTTACTATTTATATTGTATTGTCCGGGGCCCCTCACTGTTATTTATAATACGTATAAGTCTATTATATATAATACTTATAAGTATGACTTATTGACGGGTCCATTTGTATCCGTTAATTGTATTGTATTCGATATATACATACACGTGATTCAATGAATACATATTATTATGATGATTATTACACAGACAAGTGTGCGATACAGTAAGCGATTGTTTACTAAGTGTATGTTCAGTCGTAGCGTTGATTCGTGTAATGAAGTCAATGATATCCGATTACGTCACATTACGACCTATTACGTCACATTACGACCTATTACGTCATATTACGACATATCACGTCATATTACGACATATTACGTAACGAGGCTAGTTGTTCAAGGTAGCGGTGTATTGCGCAATACTAATATCGTGACGGAGTGATGCAATAGAGTGATGTAATACACGCGTATATCTAATAGTATCTACTAGTTCGTACCGAATACTCTATCTAAATAAGTGTCCGAGTGTATGCGAGTGTATCAATAATAGATTAGGAATGCTAAATATGTTAACAATGCCGCCACTGACAATGGTGGAGGGTGCACGGCGGTTGCCCCAATAGCGGTAGTTACCATTGTTAAAGTATTCTATTGTTGTGCTTTTCAAAGTATATCGGCTAATATTAATAGAATTTTCAAATACTACTTTAAATATAAATTAAATATGAATGAATGAATGAATTCAGTTTATAGACAATGTCTAAGGAGAATCAGTGAAAGCGATGAGCTTTTTTAATTCGATATCTCCTAACAGTAGTGTAATGTCATATTTCATCATCTTCATTCGGATAAAATACAATAAAATTACATAAAAATAGATATTAAAATAAACAATAAACACAAATATATAATAGTAATGTCTACATTAAGGCGACGTATTCGGTATTTTACATGTAAATTATTGGCTAAATCGTTATTTATTTATAGCTGATAAAATCGTCCATATTCTTATTTAACTTATATATTTTTTAATAATGTATAAATACTTATAATTAAGATATTGCTGCATCATAGTTGTGGCTTGGCTTGTTTTTGTAAATGTATATATGTATACAATGTGGTTTTATTTGAATTTAATGTTGATGTTGATAAAATGCATTTATCTAATATTATATAATACATACATATGTGTGATATATATATATATAAACATATATATATATTAAAAAAATTAGCCATACATTCGAATGTAAATGTTTTCTAGATATATCGATTATTTGAAGTTGGATGCATTATTAAACTGCTATCATACATTCTGTGAGCGTTAATAGAGGAAATCATTACACGCGTACATCACTGTAGAATATTGTGTACAATGCGTTGTACATTGGTGCATGTACATCGGTGCATGTACATAGATCAATCTATTAATAGAAATTGTCAGACATTACGTTTTATATGCGTACCTTATAATCTAAATTAGCAAATTAGCAATATACAGTAAAACCCCGCTATAAGGTAACTCGTTATAAAGAGACTTCGTTGTAACAACTTTAATTAGTGTATAGGTTAGATAAGTAGACGTTTACCATACAATAGTAGTACAATGTTACATCACATATGATAAATGTACAAGAAAACTAAGAATTTATGAGAACTAAACAACTTATAATTGAACTTATCAATGTTATGTATGTAGTATACTATATACAGTGAATACCTATATAAAACCCGTTTATAGTAAACATATATAGTAATGATATTCTTGCAATTTTAATTATTATTTTGTCCTATGTCTACACATAATTATTTCAATATTAAATAATATGTCAATAAAAAAATTATTATATAATTGTAATTATATATATATATATATATATATATATATATATATATATATATATATATATACAGTGAAAGCCGCTTACTTCGACAGCCACATATATAGATAATTCGGCAACATCGACATTTCGATATATATTTGTTAGATTTACACCTATTTGCATGTACATTAATCCGCGTACATCGATAATTCTGCATAGCGACATATTTAGGAAGTAATATTTGGAATTTAATCCACTTGTATCGACAAATTTGACTATAAAAAAATTATTTAAAAATTATAATATGTATGAGTATATTCCCCTAGTACTCGTTGATATCGCGTAGATCTCCTACTACTCAATATTGTCAGTATATTTATAAATAACTTATATATATATATACACTAATATTGCAACTCTACTACTGGCTCATAAAGCAATCCACCATGACTCTCCTGACTACCTAGAATCCTTACTCAAACTTAAATTACCAACTAGTACCACTACACGCTTCACCAATACGTTTCTAATTCAACTTCCTCCTAAACACAACTTACATTCAACCAACACTCGCGCATGGGCAATATCCGTCCCATACTCGTGGAACACTCTCCCCACATCCATCCGTACTACACCATCAACTCCCAACTTCAAGAAACTACTGAAAACCTACCTATTTAATATAAAACATTAACTTAAAATATGGACGGCCGATTGCTTTATAAGCACAGTTCGCAGTCCGAAAACCGAAAAATGTAAAAAAATGTAAAATGTAACCATCACAACTATTACTATTATTAAAACAATGCCTTAACCTATGAAGTAACCGATTATGTAATCCGATTATGTAACCCAATCAGGTATCCAATCAGGAAGCCGTCAGTTTAGCAAAACAATGGAATTGTGCTTTCATGGAGACATCGGCTAAGACGAATAATAACGTGAAAGAATTATTCCAGGTATGGCTTCCTATTATGTCGTAATGTCACTGACATATGTCGATAACATATTAGAATAGTTGTACAACGTGTATGTAATGTATTATATCAAATTACAGAAATCATAAATTAAAGTTATATTTCATAAACAATTGTAATTGATTTAAAACAATATTTAACAACATTATAAACTATTGATTTCAATCATAATTATAATATTTAAAAAACACTTTCAACAAATAACATTTAAAAATATAATTTACATTATTAAAATATAGTATATATATATATAATTTATGAATTGTAAATTACATTAACATAAATATATTAACTATATTATATTCATAATTAATTAAAAATATATATTCAATAACTTAGGGTTAATTTAATATGAAATTTAAAAATTGTATTATAATTATTGAAATACAATACTATAGTTAAATACTTGTTTATCCTATACAATATTTTCATAAAACTGTATCATACAGTAAACATTTATATTATTATTAAGTATATTCTAATAATGTATTATATTATTTATTTATTAATACTCATCAATATGAATTTGAAAATATAATCAGTAATACGTATATCATAGATATCAAGAAACTTTCTTTATATTTATGACTAATAAGAGTAATATTAAAACAAATGAAAGTCAATAAATAGGTACTAGTTATAAATCCTACTTGTTATAAATCAAATTCATCTAAAAAATAAAGTGAATAAAGTTTTAAATCACTTGTGATTTAAAACTCTATGTATATTTGTACTTTTATTTTAATAATAATATGAATGTGTATACACAGTATACTGTGTGATACAGTTTTAAGAAAAATTATATAGGATAAACAAGTATTTAACTATAATATTTATTATACACAAATTAATAAGCTATATACAATTGTAATTTTGTAAAATAAATTGTGAATTGCTAAATAATAATGTACTACAATACGAACATATTGAAGGGTTCCATTATCAATGACCGGCGGTCGTGGAGCATTATGTTTATTATGTGTATTATGTGTATTATGCATAGAAGTTTGGGAAAAGGGCTAATTTTTAAAAGCTCAACAAATATTTCATATTTAATTTTCAGAGTATACTATAGTATATAGTATATAGTATACATAGTGTAAACTATAGTTTATAAATAATACTCATTAACATATTAGTCAGTTAGTGTATTTTTTGTTATTGTATATTTATATAAAATATGCGTGTGTATAAGCATTTTATTTTGTTGGATACAATACCCAGTATTTTAATACTATATACATATATGTAATATATTATAAATATATATATATACAACACTATACACTATACACTTGGTTACTAACACGGAACCCACATTTACAGGAACTACTTCAACTCGAGAAACGCCGATCCATGAGCCTACATCTGGACAGTAAAAAGTCGAAGTCTCAGAAACGACGCGACAAACTGAAGGGCAAATGTGTGGTGATGTGACCTCTGTGGTGACGTCATACGATACCCCTCGCCCGCCGCCGTCACATCGATTACGTAACGGGTGGTGGATGAAGTGATGTAACCGTGTAGCGTACACCCCCGCGACGATATCCACGGCGGGTAGAGCTAATGGTGGTGGTGGTGATGATGATGATGATGGAGGAGGAGTAGGAGGAGGGGGAGGAGGAGGAAGGGGGAAGGGGAAGCTGAGGATGATTACACCACGTTGCCGGGCTACCATATCAGTCCACATCATCAGCGCCACTTGCCCACCACCTCATACCACCTCGCATCATACACACACACACCTCCAACACCAATACAACCACCACCACCACCACCATCAGCAACATCAGTAGTAGTATAATACACAATTATTTTTATTATTTTAGTGATTTATTAAGGAAGTTATATATTTACCGCAATCTATCTAATAAGAATATTGTTAAACCGTATTATCTTATATATATATATATATATATATATAAATATATACATACCTACATACATACATACATTCACACATACATACATATAAATACTACCATTTAAACCAATACTGTGATTGAATTTATGTTTTTTTTACCATTTCGCACATCGCACCCTTAGCACACTTTCCACCCACACCCACACACATACCCACTCACACACATACTCACACACCCACACACACACACCTATACTCGCACACTCGCACACGTGTGCGAATCGCACCCCATTGTTCTATTGGCGAGTGCATTGCATCTGGTGCTGTTGCTAACCCACTGTCACTATAATTGTATATAAGTGAACACTGTAAATATATTGTTTACCATTAATAAATACATTCGTATTGAAGCTACCCTGTTTTCATTGATTGCTCGCGTAAAGAGAATGACTCATACAGAGAATGTCGAGCTTTTCCTGAGTAACGTCGGGGTTTTCCATCGTTTTTGACTATTTAAATGAACATATTCGTGTTTTTCAACGTTTTAAATCATTCTAACCTTTAACCTTTACGAATTTTTTCGTGCGTAAAAACGTTACGCGATGGAAAACGGTCGACCTTTTATACTAGCGTACACTACACGATTTAGGTGCTTCGTGACCTAGTTTAAGTGCAGTGCGAATAGTCTCACTGACATTATCTATTTATGCTGGCTCGTAATAAAATATATTTGTAGTCTACATCTAAAAAATATCGATTATACATTTACAATAAATCGACTATAAATAGAATGTAAATACATTGTATTAATGCGCGTAGAGCATAATCTATAAATACATTATTGCATAACGAAGAAACGCGAGATAACGCGAGATTTTCTTCACACACACTTTACATGAGAAGTCGCCACCGTTTGTTTACCTTAATGTTAACGCAATGGTCACGTGTTCTGTACGAAGTCACGTGTGTAATATAGTCACGTGACGAACACATTGTTACGGCGTACAATATACACTATATATATAGTG
>OZ025239.1:37619921-37669921 GCA_964019155.1 Osedax fenrisi
ATTAATTTATAATTGAAAATACATTATATAACCTTTAGGTTATATAAATAGTATATGTATTTATTTAAAAGTAGTAATACAATTAATAGAATAGAAATATGATTTATTAAAAATATTTTTAATAATTGTTAAAATAATTTTAGTTGTATAGTGTTTAAATAATAAATTAACAAAGTCATAATATTGTGATGAATTGTTAAACACTTTATACAAAATGTAAACTATATTATTTACAATTTGACATATGAAATTTCATTAGATTTACATAGAAAATATAAATAATGACTCATCAATATTGATTATAATATAATTAATAGTATACTAATCTATTATATATTTAACAACTAATTTTATAATATAATATATTGTATCATCAATAAATTTAATATATATAACATTGATATGATAACATTTATTAAGTAAACCTATGTAGGGGAAAGTCTCTGATTACCGACCCCTAAATGATTATTTGTAATAACTTATTCAATATTAAATATATTTATTTGAAATTTTGTAAATAGGGTAATATTATGGCAATGAATAATGTGGCTATTTTAAATTTTTGATATAATTATATTTACAAGAATAAAAAGGGGGGTCGGTAATAGGATACCTGTTCCTAATACCGACCCCCTTCTCCTATTACCGACCCCCTAAAATAATCGTGGTATAAATAATGTTAGTATTATAATATCCAATCAACATAGTAGATATCCATAGATATAAATAATTATAACATGCACGCAATTATTTTTTTATTGAATTTATGTTTTAATAGTAATATTAAATTTAAATTTAAACTTTATAGTAATTATATTAAAATAGTGTGTATTATTATTTAATATTTAGTTATTAATCAGTATGTTTATAATATAATGGAATCATGTATCCTAAATCTATATAAATGATACACTAATAACTTATGACATATTTTAAAGTAAAATACTGATCTATTTTGATTGGATATTATAAATAACATGGGGTCGGTATTAGGGTAATTTAGGGGGTCGGTATTAGGAAAATCATATGGGTTGCTATAATTAAGATATTTTAGTTAATAGTTATTCAAATTGAATTTTTTTTATAATAGTTATAAACATTTTATTGATCTACAATATTGTGCGCAGTATTAAGTTTTCTTTTAATTAATAAAGTATTTACAATGATTTAAAAAAAGTTATTATTCAAATATTTAAAAAGTAAAAAGAGAATATTACATTTTATCAAATAACAATTGTAAGATTGAATATTTTTTAAAACAAAATACTTATTCATATTTATCATTAAATTGCTAACAGTTCATGTATATATAATTTTTTGATATCACTTATTGTTACTGAGATACGAGAGGTGGTCGGTATTAGGAGGGGGTCGGTAATCGGAGACTTTCCCCTAACTTTTTTTTAATGTATGTCAGATTATAATTTAATAAATATTATAGCATTTTTATTTTACTTATTTATATTGTAAAAAAATGTAAATATTGCATTTACATTAACCATATGCATATACAAATCTCACCGAGAGTATTCCAATAAAGAGGATTTATAATGTAATTCAATAGTAATTGATGGTGCAAAAAAAAATATCTTGAACAAAATTATGCCCCCCTCTATTCTGAAATCGTTCCGACGCCCCTATCTATGGCGATCACTATTAGCATATTCTCTAACATCTTCATGTACGTGTTTCCAATCACAATTATACTTGTGTAAATTTTGAAATGTTCGTAAAATTCTCTTTACACATCCTTGCAAATGACTCATATTTTCTTAATTTAATATATTAGTTTAATTAGAAATAGTAATATTAAAATCAAATATATTAGAATATAAGAAAAATACTATTAAGACATAAGTGAATATATGTAAATATACGAGTAAATAAGATTAATATTTATAGTTATAATAATAATAAAAGAAAAATAAATATATAAAAGTAGTATTCTTTTAATAGTTATAACAATTTATATTTAAATAGTATTTAGTAACTAATATTTTGTTAAAAATATTTTAAATACTTTATGATTTTATTACGTTCTAATAAGGAAGTGCATTATACGTGTAGGCTCAGCTACGGAGAAGGTTATATAATGCAACCTACATTTGTAAATGTTGTGAACAGATGTCCTGAAGGTGTCCTCAGTTGTCTAGGCGGTTTGCGAAGTGTAAATATATTATATACGTTTTAAGGTGGTTTTATTGATCATATTCTATACATAATAGTTTTAATTGTAATAAAGTAGTTGTTATTTTATTTTGGTGGAGTCCTTTCATTCTATCCAGGAACTTAGATGACGTTTTTACTTATAGCCATATATATGCATATGCCTCTAATGTCCAATTGAATATCTTCTCATATTAAGGCATCCATGGTTTTAATGAGAGCCGATCAATTATGTATACAAAATTATATAAAATCATTTTTAGATATTAATTTAACAATTATTGTAATGATCCGGGTGGGTATTGAACCAGCTTCCTATTATCGAAAGATAACCATTTTAATTTAATAAATACAATGAGATAGGACTGCGCAAAGAAATATTATATAACACTCTTGCAGAATTCTGATGATCATATATAATCTATTAGTTATTATCTTCGTGGCCCTGTCGTGAATACTGCATACATATAATAATCAGGAGATGGCCTGAATCATTGCGTTAGCTAAAGGTATATATCTGTCTAATACATATAGTTATTCAGAGGTGATCATTGGCATTTATTAATGATATCGATGCCTGTTTTTCTGTTGATAAGTTCACCAAGAGAATATCCGAGATTATAAATTAAATATTTAAATTTAAAGTATATACGTTTAAAGAAGGTGGACGATTTAATGGAATAGCTCAGTTTTCGTTTTATTCAATTTTAGGTAATTAGTAAAAATAAGTTGTGTTGTAGTTGGTTTAAGTTTATTACATTACATTTAGTATTTTGTCGCGTTTGTATCCACATATATGTATAGTCAAGTATCGTCTTTGTATAAGTGGTGTTCCACTATAGTTATATAATTGAATATTAAATAAATATAAATATATATATATATACATATATATATATATTTGTATGGTATATCAATTACAGTTAATATTTTAATTGTGTGTATATTGTGATCAATAATATCGAAAGCCGAGGGGTCGTCAAGTAGTATAATCAAGAGTTTTTAACCTCTATCAGTCAATGTAAGTAACTCATGTATTACTATAGTAATACAGTTCTGTATTGTGATTTTCCCATAACAATTTGATATGGGTTAAGCAGTTTATATTTATTAAAATAATGTATTATTTGATCATTATAATTACTTTTATGGATCTATAGGTTATTGGGGTATAGTTATTATTATCTAAATGATCAATAGTAATTTGTTTAGGGATAGGTGTAAATGTTAAATTAGTGATTAGTGAGAAATAAATTGTAATGTGTTAAATTGTAATGTGTTAATCAGTTAAAAATAACGAGAAAAATAATTGTTTAGTATGCTTCTATTACTGTATTCAGTTTTAGTAGTAATAGATCAGGAGTTATGCATATAATACTATAGTATTACATACATATTAACTATAGTTATAATATTATTATTAGTAATATAATTGTATTCATTATTATTATATATTGTGTTCGCAATTTTATTATTTTTTCATAAAATATTTATTTCATTTGTTTGAGAAATCATAGATAAATGTGTACGTTATCGGGATCTGTTCACGGTGCAAAGTCATTAAACGTATTCAATAATTGTTTATATGTATGCTTATTTTAAATATTATTAATTATAGTAGTTATATTTTACACGTTTTAATAAGTTATTATGTTTGTTGTATTGAGTAAATTAGCAATTTCGAGTATATAATGTGTACTTTTTTCCACATTTTCTTTTTGCTATTCTAACTATAGTTCTAACTATACTGAAGCTATATATAGTTTATGTTTCATCTTTTTTCTATTTAGTATATCACTATTCCACCATAGTTTAGAAGTAGTATATTATATTTTAATAATCTTTAGAGGAGCATAATTATCGAGTAATTTAATTAAATTGTTTATTAGACTAAATTAAGTAGTAATACGTTGGCTATAATCTAATAGTACTAATCTGTATACGGGTCTGTATATGATGATGCTATAGTTAATATGAGTAATGTGTTTAATAGGATGATATTAAATTATTTTAGTTGATAATTTGTATTTTTTGAGAGTAAGGGAAGAGTATATATTCTGATGATAAATAATAAGGGGACTAATATGTGTATCAGATATCAAGTTATCATTATATCTAGTTATAATGTAGTCGAGTATGATAACTTCTAAGTTCGCTGGTAATAATATATGTGGTATACAATTAAGATAATTCATAATATTTCTGTATTGCATAAAGATACATTAGTTGTTTGATTATATGGTATATTACATTCTCCCGAGAGTAGGTATACTCTATACTATACTCTATACTATAACCTATACTCTATACAAGATAGTGTATTTGTATGTAAGTAACAGTCACGTATGCTGTTAAGTATGTAGTTGGGAATATTATAGGAATTGTAAGTACAGTAAACGTGAGTTAGTTTTATTTCCCCTAAATAGTTTTAATGAATTTATTCAAGTATAATATATTCAATATTTTAATTACTACGAGTATGAATATTATTCGATATAATATATTTATCAATAATAATGGTAATGCCTCTACCCCGTGTTTGCCCTGGATTGAACTATTGGAATGTTGTCCATGTTTCTGTACTGTAGAAAATATCAATATTATATTCTTTAATAATATTATATAAAAACTCTGATTTATTATGAATTAATCTTAATTTAATAAGCTACGTTTAATACGATCATTATTGTTGTCTAGTCATATGACTAGTATACTATATAGTATAGTATCAGTAATAGTAGTACTAGTAGTAGTAGTTTGGATATTATTATTATCTATTGTAAGTATTTCTGCATATATGTTGTCATGTTCTATTGATGAAATATAGGACTTCTAATATAAACATATAACCCTAGACTATAACGTATATTGTTCATAGTTTAGTATAACAGATTTATATTTCAAGTCAATATTTCAATATCAGATATTAATTGTATTGATCTATAGATAGCCTATAGACTCATAATTAGACGTGTTTGTGAAATGTTTAAGTTTAGCCTTTTGTTTGTTCAATACTTGAGCACATTTAATCATAGTATCATAAACGTATGCCATACAGTGTATGGGCATGGACGTATTATTGATAGGGTTTATCTTTTAGTCCATATTTTAGTTATGAACCATGTATATGGGAGAAAGCAATAAGGGAGACGGCAGAATAATGATAATTAAATGATATCGTATTATAGTCAAGTTTTAGGTGTGACAATATTGATTAAATATTGTCGAAATGACGATTTTTATAATGTATATATTCAGTATCCTATAGACTATATATATTGGAGATTGATGAAGTGGCAGGTCTAAAGTTTAGAGTATGTGTATGATGAATAATCTCGTATATTCGTTATTCAACTTATTGTATCATTCATAGAATTTATACTTGATGTCAGTTCATCAAGTTTGTTTATATAAACTTATATAGGTGATTTTGTTTCTGTGGTTTCATTATGATTTACCTATATATACATTTGAAGAATTATGACTTTGACATATAAATAATATATGTTAATTGCATAATATTAATTAAATCACATTAATGGTAGTATATTAGTTTTAGAAAGAAATTCATAATATAGATATATATCATATTACATATAATGAAACTGTCAGTAATAGACTCATCTACATATATCTATAGACTATAAATATCGTATAATATATTGTTTGACATATATATATATAACGATATACAATTATTGATATATAAATTCAAATATACATATTTATATATAAATAAATATATATATATATATATATATATAATATTAATTTAATTAATTTAATTAATATTATAAACAATTGTAATTACATATATATATATGTAATATTACATATGTATTCATACTATTTTATATAACTCATATATATATATATATATATATATATATATATATATATATATATATTTAAATCAATATTAAAAGCCCCAATTAAACAATAGGTGACTGACGTTATGAGATAAAGTAGAGTATTGCCAACGCGCAAATCTATTTATAGAATCAGATAAATGAACACAAATATGTTTTTAAAAGTATAGGCTATCCGGTAATACTAATTTAATAGGAATTAAAAACCTAATGTTATAATTAAATTAGTTGATAGTTGACTACATTTCGAACTGAGACAAAAGATAGATCCTCGGGAGATGTTTATAACAATGTGTATAAGTAAATACAAACTTGTTGACAGTTATAATGATAGAATATGTGTCGGTGCCTGTCGGATATGAGTGAACTAGCGTCCACAACCCCATCATCTATGACCATTGTTTGAAAAGTATTATTTTCATTTGTACTAAAAACTATAAAAATATATACTTAAGTAAATTTATAAGAAAATCTACAATATACACTTGTTAAAACTATCTAATAAATATTATTAAAATTATAAAATTATATAATAAAATACTTTATGGGGTATTGATGTTTTGATAAGTATACTTATATATATATATATATATACAACCGATCGTTCAATACCCTTTTACATCCCCAATAGGGTAAACAATTTATACATTTTTTAGATAACTATATTATCATATATGGTAAATATAATAAAATGATAAATATATAGAAACATACCTATAGGTAATATCCAATATTATTCCCGGTCAAAGTGTAATACATGTAATGCTAGAGATAACCCAGACATGCCCGAGTTAAAACTTAAAACCTATATCTAAGAGTACAGACATTTTTATTTATTTAAAAATGAATTTGATACTGTCAACCATGATGTATCACTACCAACACCTATATCATTACGGTATTGCAGATTACTTTTAAATAGCCTAGTAATTATTTACTATTCATACCTAAATTCTTAGAAGTTAATAATACCTTATCATGTAAATAATCTTCAAAATATGGCGTTCACCAAAAAACCAAACTCGGCTAATGTACTTATTGATATAATGATTATTACATTGTTTAAAACTATTATATTTTACAATAGTTTTAGATTACACTACTTCAGTATTACAAAATTCTAATATTATACAATTACAAAATATTAATATATATCTTGAATTATTTAAACCTAATAATTGGTTAATATCGAATATACTTTTATTAAATAAACTAATTATGTATTTTTTAAATAAACAAAATTAAAAATATAAATAATAATATATCATGATAATATTATATTATTATATTATTAATATTATCTGCAGATAATATTATTGCTCGTGTAAAAATTACTAAATTTCTAGTAATAATAATAGATGAATAATTAAATTAAAAATATCATATAAAACAATACAAAATAAATGATATAAAATATTTTGGATTTTTAAAAATGTTAAAATTATTTTAATATTGAAAACATAATATTATAACATCGTATATCAGGTATACATCATCTTTCACGATGTGATATGATTTGCGGGTACAATATTCTATAGAAATTAACATTTAAATATAAAATGTATACACAAAATAATATTAAAAATAAATGTAGGGGAAAGATGGGTAATGTGGCCAGGAGGGTAAAGTGGCCAGCTTGCGTATCTCATAAACTACAAGTCCAGTCAATACAAATGTATATATGAAATATGCGCATCGGTAAGATTCGTTCAAATAAGTAAAAATAATTTGTATAACCATTAATAAAAAAAAATATGTAAAAAATAAGAAAAATCGATTTATAAAAAATTGAAATAAAAGTTTAGAAAAACATATATTAAATCACTAATATATAATATAAATTGAAAATTAAAGATGGATATTAAAGAACTATTTAATTTCAACAGAGTATGTAATCCATTTATTTTAGTGAGTAATATTAATTTTTTATATTAATGTATATAGCGTGATACCTAGAAGGGGATAATGTGTTTATCTTTTAGAGGGTAATGTGGTCACTTCACGATTTAAGCCAATCACATTAAAGATATGATCTGAAATAAATATTTGTATATATTGATAACATTGAGTGCGTCAATATATTAAAACGTTGATTGTTTCAACATCTACTATATTCTAACCATACAAATATATTTACATACATATTACAATCGTAACAATAAAATCAATTTCCTGTTAATAAATTAAATAATAAATGTTACTTTAGATATCGATTTCCTAAAGAATTTAATAAACTTTATTTTATTTTATGTATTTAATTTAACTGTGATTTATAATAGTATTTATTTATTTATGTATACTTGTTCAGTGACTTATTTGTATATTTCATTTACACTTTTTGTTACCTCATATTATGTAATTATATAAATAAGTATTTATTTTTCTATATGATATGATTTTAATATATATTAGTGTAATATATTTAATATATGTATATATATAACATGGTATATATAAATGGTTATATATATATATATAGAAATCAGATAATATAAATTAGTTATCTTTACTGTTAATATTTTATCTAGGTATTTTATCACCATATTGTTATGACATAAATATAAATGACTGTATACAGTCATTTATTGATGAAAGAAGATTCTTTACGGAAATATTCCACCACTAACAAGTATGATACGTATACGAAGAACACGTTTCGCAAGCCATTGTTATCTAAGTGAGGAAGAAATCTTAAAAGATGTTTTGTTGTGGACACCGACCCATGGAACAACAAAGATTGGACGACCCAGAAAAACATATGTAAAACAGCTATATGATGATACGGGACTGACGACTGAAGAACTAAATATAGCAATGAAAGACAGGACGACGTGGAAGAAATTTGTTTAATGTGCTCGGGAAAAATCCCGATCCAGTAAGGTAAGGTAAGGTATTGATGAAATTGATTTTTACATATTAAATACAGAGAAAAAATATTATGAAAATAAAATAAAAAATAATAATATTAAACATACTTGGCGTACTTTAAATAAAGTTATAGGAAATAATAAAAAATCAGGAACTATTATTGATAATAAATTAATAGATTTACAAAATGCTAATATGTTCAATTCATATTTTTCAAATACAGGTGTCGAATTAAATAAATATATACAATACTCTAATAAAAATATATACTAAAATATTACTAGTAATAAGAGTTAAATTTTTATAAAGCCTGTTTCATCAATAGAAATTGAAAATATTGTTTATAATTGTGATTCAAAATATAGTACTGATTCCCATGATTTTAACTTTTTTTTAATACGTTACATTATTTTATCCATTAGTAATATTTTATCAATTATATTTAATAAATGCATTTAAAATGGTGTTTACCCTGATGTACTTAAAACATCTAAAGTTATACTTTTATATAAAAAAGGAAATAAAAATGATTGCTCGAATTATAGGCGAATATCATTAACATCACAATTTTCAAAAAAATTTTAAAAAATTTAAAAAGAATTAAGAATGATTTCATTTTTAGATACAAATTCTATAATAAAAATTCTCAATTTGGATTTCAAAAATCTATATCAACATTTGATGCTTTGATAAATTATATTTATTACTTGAATATAAATTATAAATCATTCATATCCACAATATCGATTGATTTAAAAAAAGACTTTCGACACTATTAATCATGACATTTTATTAAACAAATTATATATAGGTTTCAGAGGTATCACTTTGTCATTATTATAAAGCTATTTGACAAACATGTATCAATACGTAAGCTATAATAATACAAATTCTAAAATACTTCAGATTAAATGTGGTGTACCACAAGGTACAGTTTTGGGACCAGTATTATTTTTAATGTACATAAATGATTTACCTAATATAACTAATAAATGCACTTTACTCTTTTTGCTGACGATACCACTTTAACATTTAAGTCTCATAATTTATATGATCTAGAAAATGAAATAAATTCTACTTTAGTTTTAATATGTGACTGGCTTTGCGGTAATAAGCTAGTTCTTAATATTGATAAAACAAAATTAATTTTATTCCATCGCACAAGAGTTAAACATAAATTGAACATCAAAATAAATAATATAGCCATAAAACAATCAACTAATTTTAAATTCCTAGACATTTTAATTGACGAAAATCGTAATTGGAAAATGCAAATAAATAATATTAAAAATAAAAGTTACTATGGACTTAGTTTACTAGGATAAAGTAACCGAATACGGACAGTGCCCGAATAGGACACTCTCGGTATCTCAGAAACCATAAATCCTACAAAAAAATCTTAATGAATAAAATATTCATAATTATAAAAATAGTCTAAAAAAGTATTTTTTATTTTTGAATTATAAAAAATATTGCTAATATATCCAATAAACTGATTTTTTTATTACGTTTTTAAATTTATGAAAAATAATGTCAACTTAAAACCTTCTCAAGCTTATACAAATGTATCGATATAAAATATAATACTAATTTATTAAAAAAATAAAGCATTCTAAACATTTTATTTTTAATTTCTATATATTTTTATCAAATATTCATTAACTTATAAGCATATATCTAGAGGTCATATAAGTTCCTAATACGGACACTCTAAATGTCTTAATACGGACACCATATAACCAATCAGCGCGCAGCGTATGAACAATTATGATTTTCATAAAAATCGCGTGCGTTATAATATTAATAAGATAAAGCTAAATCTAAAATTGTTATTATTTAGATACTTAAATTATATTATTAATTAAAAAATAATAAAAATAAATATATTATTAACTAATTAAATTACAATATATTTTTTATAAAATTAATTATAAACAACGTAATTTTAATATGTCTGATTGATTCATCAATAATATATAGTTTATCTAATGGTATATATGGTGTCCGTATTATAACACAGGGTGTCCGTATTCGGAAATGGGTACCGAATACGGACACCCCAATTATATATGGAATTAAAATATTAAATAAAATTTTAAAATTACAATAATATCTATAATCATATACTATTAATATATTGTAATTTTTGAATAAAAATAAGGAGTCATAAAAAGTTAAGACCATTTATTGTCAAAGTGTCCGTATTAGGTTATTTTCCCCTACATAGATATAAATATAAATTTAATATTAATACTTTAGTTATGCTATATTTTTTTTTTCATAGTCATATTCATTATTGTTCTATTATATGGGGAAGTACTTACCATAGCAATATAAAATGCATTCAAATTTTACAAAATAAATGTATGAGAGAAATATATAAACTTGATAACAAAAACAATATTGATTACATTTTTTTAGACATAACATTCTTAAATTTAAAGATATAATAAATATATCTATTTATAAATATATGTTTAGAATATATAACAAGCATTATTTACATAGTTCAATTTGTAAGTTATTTACCTATAATTGCTCCTTATATACTTTTCGGTTAAATAGAATATTCTTAATACCAAAAATAAGATTTGATCATGAGAAATTTAGTATTCGTTACAAAGGCGCATGTTTATGGAATTCTTTAAATACAACCATATCATCTTTGACGAATTTAAATACTTTTACAATGCATATTAAAAACATACTTTTAAATAATTATTTTTAATCACTTACATCTTATCTGTATTGTTTGTTATTTTATTTACATGGTCATCTTTTCTTCTTTTTAGCTCTTTTAAATTGTTCGTATTGTATAAATATGTTTTATCTTTGTAGCCTTACGGTGGTATTTAGTTTTCTTTGATTTTTTATAGTTTAACTTATTTATTATTTTAGTAGATTTTTACATTTTTACATTTTTAAATATTTTATTATATATTTTTATTATATTTTATTTTTATTTTATTGTTATATACATGATGATTTCTTGGTATTGAGAGATATATTTAATTTAATTTTATTGATTTTTTTTATGAGACAGAACACGAATGAACAATATAGAATTGTAAAATATTTATTTATATTTATTCGTTTTTGTATTAATTCTCTCATTACCAAGAGAAGGTTGTTATCTCGATAAGTTCAATAGAACTTCTATACCATACCTGGGTTTTTGATCTCGGTCATTAACAGAATCTGATATTATTATATAATTAAGTTTATGGTATAGGTACCTAGTAGGTAATACCTACAATTAATTACTATAGTAATTTATAAAATTAAACTAAACAAATTAATGTATAACAATTTCTTGTGTTATTTGAGATTATACTTGATGTGATATCATTAGACTAAACTTGATATAAATACCGCCATCTAGTGGATTAATGCCTGGCCACATTACCCACAAAAGGTGAACCTGAATAATTTCAAATAGATACGCTAAAATGAAAAAATAATTCGGCAGTCCTCTTGTATATTATAAGATGTATCTATATTGAAAACATTATATAATTATAACTAATATTCATAAAGTTATACGACATTATCTAAAAGTGGCTACATTAAACATCTTTCCTTATTATATAATATATTTATTTTGTAAGTTTACTTACTATATAGCAAGGAAAGGACGAAGTCTGTTGACGAAAATTGAATGACATTTTGATTTTACGATTGAATAATTATATCGTATTGAATCATGGTCCAGGAGTAGATATTTGAATATTTTATACACATCAATACAAACACTCTAAATGTATGATGTAAAATTATATGTATTATATTATTATCCGATATAATTTAGACAACATTCACAAAATAGAAAAAAATCTTTCAATTCAAACTCAATATATTAATAAATTCATATTTGCAATACAATATTTATAGGAATACAAATTATAAAATATTAATTCATTTTTATAAATATCTTCGATATATTTGATTTAAAGATTTAACTCATAGATATATAATATAACATATTAGTTTTTATGTAATTCAAAAGGAATCAATAATACAAAACATAAATATAGATTTAATTTTTAAAGATACTGATTAACCTAATGATTTAGATATGTATTTAATTAAAAAAATAAGATTGAAATTATCACACTATTATTCGATTTATTTGAATTTTACACATCATTTATTTAATAGGGTACAATATATAATAAATAAATATATTAATTAACAAACTACTAATATATGGTGCCTTATGACAGTTTCATATGAAACTCCATACTGAATCATATATTAAGTAGACTTAAGACTAATTTAATTTAAAGTTTTTAAATAATTTCTTTAAAGTTTAATGATATTGTAAAATTAATAATAGACACATTTATGTTCAGAGTAATACATTATTTAAATTTATAATTAAATTCACACAAGTTATACATGATACAATATTATAATAAACTTATTTTTTATAGAATTAGAATAGGGAAGTAAAGTAAAATATGTTGTTTATTGCGTATATGTTAATACAACAGGTTAATACAGGTTATATATATATATATATATATATATATATATATATATATATATATATATATATATTCCATTACAAATCCAAAATGACTTATATGCAAATACCAATTATAAAAATATTTTATTTAGTTTTAATAGAGGAAATTAAACGGTATATTATATAATGATATAGATATTCCAACATATCGGTGACTACTGATATTGCTATAATTTTAAAATCGCACTAATACTATTTAATACTATTTATTTTAGTTGACTAATGATACCTAATATTTTAAAATAATACTTTCTCATTTTATGTTTGTTTAAAAATTATTTATTTAATTATTAAAATATGAAATGATGACGATTGAAATATATATATATATATATATATATATATGTGTGTGAGTTATTTAATTTATTTTAATTTATTTTTAAATTATACATTATCTAACCTATAATTATATTATAATATATATATATATATATATATATATATATAATTATATGATTATAATGCACTTATATGTCTTAATATAACATTTTATAGCAGTTAAAATATGTATAATAATATTGTATGACATGTATTAAAAATTGACTATTAGAAATAATTATAAAATAAAAAATAAAATAAATGTATTATTATTACTAAATTATATTATGTTATTCATTTGTATATATTAAATGTTATACATTGTATATTATATATTATATTTTATATATATACCTATATATTACATATGTTATGTTCTATAGAATATACATCCATTCATTATACTATATATATAGGATTATATATAACATATGTGTTATATATATAAGCTATTATATTATGTTTATGATCATTATATAGTGTAGGTGTGATTTCACATTATTTTATTTTATTTGTTTATTTACATGATGAGATATATCTCTATACACTCTATAGAGTGGGAGGAGTTTATTATTATTATCATTATACATTTGCTATCTTATTTATGTTGGTTATTTTTTTCAGTTCTACAATGGTAAATAATATCGGAGTTATGTTCATTACGATGTCAATAATTAGGGGTATATTATGAATAGGAGGTACCTACATATGTAAGGAGGAAACAGATGATACCAGGATTCTTACGCGTGGAAAGGTAGACTATCTAAGGTGTTGGACTCGGCGAATGCACATGGATAATTGGTTCACTATTGATTAACAATGCTGACATTTTAGTATCTGTCCTATATAAATATAAATATATATATATATATATATTGTTATTGTTATTTTTATTGTTATTTTGGTGGATACCTTTTATCCCGTTCAGAAATTTCTTAAGTTAACTTATATGAAGTTTTCACTTATAACAATATGGCTCTAATTTCCTTTCGAAGCCGCTCTCATGTTAAGGCATCCATGGTTTACGAAGGCTGATAAACATTTATATACAATTATATAATATCACATATAAATATTATTTAAAGATATATTTTAATGGTCCGCGGAGGGGGCTTGAACTCACTTCCTACTTCTTGTGTACCTGACGCCTTAGCCAAAAGAGCAGCACAGAGAGTTTAATATTATCATACGAGTTTAACAGTTTAAACGTTTAATATTAGATCATTTAATAATTCGTTCAACATTTTATTTCAAGATATAAATCATGATAATTAAGTTGATATCGAATAGAAATCGATAACAAAGTTTCGACGTATTATACGTTAATGACGTAGCTGACGTCTAAAGCTATCGATGACCCTGAGTTATTAAGTTATTTGCCCCCCAGGTGACCATCCCCTAGTGACCTTTAACCCCCTCACGAGTCCTCATCTCCCGACTGAACCACACGTTTTTTACGCAGCACACTAGTGAGCCGATTTGTTTACTACCTGTCAATCTGAATAGTCGTTCGTAAATTACATAAGATTTATTTCTAAAGAACGCTGGCTACAACCTTAATATAAATATATACTTTTTATTATGGTAAATATTTAGGTACCTAACTTGAGTTGAATACGCATATAAACATATCAATATTGATAAACATATAAATATATGAATAGAATTGTATTTATGCATACCGTTATAGACGCAATACTATACCGGGTTGAGATGTACATCGTACATATATCTATATAGAGACTGTATCAGGTTCTCCAGTCGAGCACAAGCGAACACACACGGCTACAGCGGAGGTATACACTGTAGTGTCGACTCGGTTTAAGACGACAATAAGTCTAATCGGGTAAAGTAGTTCGGGTAGTTTCGTCTAGTTACACGAGTTCTCGGAAAAACACACCTCCACCTCGTTGGTTATATTACATGTACTATGCTTAACTTACTAGTAATATCGTACGTGTAGTTAGATATAGGTATTGCATAGTATACCACTCTCGTATAACACATTAGGATTCTGAGTTTAGTCAATTCGTGAATTCGAATTAAATCGAATATAATTTAAACTCAAATAATATATAATTAAATATATGATGAATTTCTATTAAAATATGGTTAAGATAAATGAACCATAGACTAAATCATGTACTAATATTAAATAAGATCATATTAAGAATATTATTAGATCTATTCAACATATGAAATACATTACAGACTTTAGCATAATATAAAGAAGTATTAATTATATAGTTATTAATATATTAATGTACTCTAATAGTATCTTAATTTATTGTGTAATTGAAATATTGGTTCATATAGTTATACTACAAGTTATACTACCGTAGTTAGTAACTACTGTAGTAGTTACACATATAGTTACATAATATCTGAATATATATTCATATATTAATTAATATATAATAAATATATTATATATTTACTATATAAATATATCACTAATTAAATATATATTAACGTGTAATATATAGCATGTATATTATATATATATAAAGTTGTAACTAGTCCGTAACTTTGGCGTAGAAAATGATAATAATTTAACATTTTGTACTCATATCAATGTGATTTCAAAGTCGGACAATTTCTATTTACGCACATTTATCTATATTAGAAAATATTGCACAGTGTACACTGTACATAGTACAATGTACATATCATATTTTAAATGACTTTTAAATGCACTAGTACTATATAGAATTGACTATTGTTGTTCACTTTTTCGCAGCATTAAGAATTCTGAAGGGATCACAATATAACTGATATGCACCAACATGCTATTGCATTGCTACCATTTAGACAACGTTGCGAATATAGGTTGAACGCATAACACGCTGCTTATAGGGAAACCCTGCATGACCTACTTCCCCGGCGTCGAGTACTAGCGCATCTACGTGCATCAAGTGGGCTTCTTCTCGAGCTGCCGAGCGGAAACAACACGTTGCTGTCACGAGAGCTTTCCTCGATGCTGCAGCCAGATGGAATCGTTTACCCTATGATGATTTATGTAAGATCATATCTCAGTTATAATTTGCGAATAAGTGAAAATATTATACAAACTCTAACTGGTTCGCTATATTAATTATTATTTTTATTAGTTATGATATTATTTTTACTTTCATTCGATTTCATTGTGTTGTATTTATTAGTCTATTGTTCCGTTTTACACCAGTGAGGGTATTAATTTACTCTATTGACGTTTTAAATAAATTATTCTATCCTATCATATCCTATGTATCTGATAGCTGGGATCTATTACCCAGTAGAACAGTCAAAAGTCAGTAAGCGATATGTATATACAGTTGTAACTAGTCCGTAACATTGGCGTAGAAAATTTCCCAGGTTCGACTCAGGTATTTCTTGTGTTTCTCTTGTGTTTATCAAGAACTTAATAAACATTAAATCAAAAAAACATTGTTTTGTATTGTCCTAGGCCCCTCATAGTTATTTATAACATGTATAAGTCTACGACTTCTTGAGGGGTCCATTTGTATCCGCTATTAGTATACGTGATTCAATAAATAAATATTATTATATATATATTGCTTAATACCACGTTATATTAATTAATTATGTAAATATTAAACATATAGGTTTATATATATATATATATATATATATATATGTATAATATATACATTGTATATACATATTTACTATATGTATAATATCATCATTGGGTAATTCAAATATGAATTTATTTACAAATAAAAGCGAGCGAGATATCTTAACACAATGTAACCATTATGTGTTAATTGTTAACGCGGCTATCACATGGTGATGCGATTATATCGGACAATGTACTTTGTCCTAATTATAACATATAACTAACACTGAATAATTAGCAGGTATCGTTGTCTAGAAATAGTACATGTATGAAATAGGAAATACATAACAAACAATATTTTTTAATATATTCTAAGAATTTTTAAAATTGAAGTTTATTACCAATATATATATATATATATAAATATATAGATAGATTTTTCCCAGTGAATATGTTGATAGCTATTTAATATGAAATGTGAGTTTTAAAGTAGAATATATATTGTTAATAAATTTCTAAAAATAACTATATATAAACTTATATATATAAACATAACTAAGTACTTATATAAACAACTGTATTGAAGTTCATTAGATATATAAAATAATATATGTACTCTAGTAGTATACATATAATATTAAAACACAAATTATATATAACATACATAGGCCTATTGATAAAAATATTCATTCTGAAAAATCTAATTTTAAATGATTCAATATTTATTTTAAAATATGATATTTATTTCATATATATATATGTATATGTTATAACAGTGTTGTCATTCTGACTCGGACTTCGGATATTTATTTAGATCATTGATACCGGACTGATACCTTATCATTTCTGATATATTGGACTCGGATCGCACTTTAAATATTAACCTCGGACTATATCGAACTTTAAATATTAGACTCGGCTATTTCGGATCTTGTAATGTTCTTATGTAATATTTTACAGTAGCCTATGATATCTTAGTAACATTTATTTGATTAATGTTGTACTTTTGGTTTATTATTAGTTTGAAGTTATTCGCGCCACTGTCAATCAACATATAATCAATTATATTATAATGATGATAATAATACAATACTGATATTAATATTATTTTATACAAAGGTTAAATAATACAGATACCTCTATAGAATTATGGTAAGATAGCATGAGATACATTGTATTACTGTAATTGTAATTCAAAATTACAATGAATGAACAAATAAATTAGTCGGAAAATATGTTTTTTTTATTTGAGCATTTTAATAATCATATTATAAATATTTATTTTTATAAAATTTATAAATGAGATCATCTTATGAACTAAGGGAATAACCACGAGAATGAAGATATGGAGAACTCCGGTGTTGCTCAGTAATATGTTTCATCATCTTGTCACCACATAATATGATACGATACTGAAGACGCTATACAACTATACTGATACTATACTGAGACCGATGTCAAATAATACTAATACTATACTGATACTGCTGTCAAATGATAATGATAGGATACTGAATCTACTATCAAATGATAATGATAGGATACTGAGATTTATTTTTTTTAGAAAATGTAACAACACTATAGTATTTTTAAACTATAGTTTAAAAATATAGATTATAAATATATATTTATATTAGTATATCAAATAATTTAAATATAATTTATATATATATATATATATATAAAATAATATATAAATTATGTGAAAATATTAGAATTTGTAAATATTATCATATGGAATATTTTATAAATGCGTACTAACTTGTTCACTTTCCGCGGATGTAAACATATCTTGATATTATAGTTGATACAGTGTTCCAGGAACACTCGAAATGTTAGTATATACATAGTTGTAGTAGTAGTAGTAGTAGTAGTAGTAGTAGTAGTAGTAGTAGTAGTAGTAGTAATAGTAGTAGTAGTAGTAGTAGTAGTAGTAGTAGTAGTAGTAGTAGTAGTAGTAGTAGTAGTAGTAGTAGTAGTAGTAGTAGTAGTATTAGTAGTTGTATTAGTAGTAGTAGTAGTAGTAGTAGTAGTAGTAGTAGTAGTAGTAGTAGTAGTAGTAGTAGTAGTAGTATTAGTAATACACTAGTAAGTATTATTACGTACTTACTTAAATATTATATATCAATAATTGTATTATTAAAAAAATTAATTTGATTTAAAAAAAACACTATTTGTCCGATCTACGCTATCTGTGACTTTACTTCCCGACATTTCTATATGAATTTATATTTAATTACAATATAAGTTCAGAGACTTTTAGATATGCCTACAATAGTAAGTAAGTGGAGACAACAAGTCTGATACTTAGTTGAACTCGTTGGGCATGCAACTAAACACTACTGTGCAATTATAATTAAATTACAGAAGTAGGCCACTCGCACTAAATAGTTCACTTCCAGATGTAAACATATCTACACATTATTCTTGGAACCCAGTTTCAAGTACAATCGAATTAGTAGTATATAGTAGTAGTGATAGTAGTGTTCTTAGTATTAATAGTAGTATATATGTATAAACTATAGTTTAGAAAAGTACTTACTAACTATTTTAGAAATATTCAACATCCTACACATAATTGTTATACAATATTAATAACTTTCATAAAACTATATTAAATATAATAGTACAATTTACATATATATATATATAACTATATCATATTTGTCTAGCATAATATTAGCGATGTGGTAGACATGATTATGTGGTTACGATTTTGTATCCACCGTATATTAGGGCAATAATGTATAATTGATGTTATAAATTTGACTTATAATCAAATTAGATAATTAATGTATATGATATATGCTATATATGTATATGATTTATTAATAATATCAAAATCTAGAGAATAAGTGAGTTTACATAATGAATGAATCAACACTCTATATATATATTGGATCCATACATATATATATTTAGTAGACATATCATTTTAAATGAAATATATATTTTTATTGGATATATGTTTATAGGGTGTTGATACATTTCGATGTTATATTACTTACGGATCATATATATAACATACAAAAATAAAATATTACATTCATACTCCTATATATATATTTTTAATTAATTAATTTATTTGTTTTAAAATAATTGCACATGAGCGTAACTTATCATTAAATATATATTTAAATCTATATAGAACATATCTCAGATAATAGTAAAGTTAGTGCTTTAACGTAAACAGTAAAGTTAGCAAGTGCTTTATGCAAAATGTCCATAAAAAATAAATCTTAATATTGTCTACAAAATCATAAATTATACATAATATATATTTGGAAGACATATTTATTTATATGTTTTTAAGTATTTATTTTGTTGAAAAAAATATTAAATAGTATTCAAATTTAAATATATTCAAAGAGTGTATCATAATTAATTAATATGTACATTTTCATCTTTTAAAAAATGTCTACCAAATGTTTATATTTTGTATTAATTAATTATGCAATTGTCTACAAAATGGTTATAATATGGCTATATATATTCGAGAAAACAAATTCCATAATAAATATCATTGATATAGTAAATAATTTTATATAATGAATATATTAATATTATTTATTCTAAATAGACTACACAATTACGTAAATTAGATTTATTAATTTGATTTGTAAACGTGTATATATATATACACGACAGTTGTTCTGAGTGTATAATATTATTATTATTGTTATTTATTAGATTTTATACACTTTTTAAATGATAATTAATAAAAGTTTTCTTTATAACATGATATTATCAGATAAAAATAAAATGGTAATATATTCTCGTATATATATATATATATATATATATATATTATAGTTAGTTATATTATATACATATCATATGATTAGTTTAAGTAATATTTTACTAGTGATAACATACGCACGACAGCTGAACGAACTATGGACATAGATGTCCTCTCGAGTTTCGCAGACGACGTCGTCTAATATGATTGACAGGTGGGCGTGGTTAACTATCCCCAAGACTATAAAGCGTGGGGACCGGGGCCGATTCCAACCAGAAGGACACGTGTACGTTGTCATCGAAGGCGTTCGTCATGCGCACAGCTATCGGACTATTAGTAATATGCCTAGGTAAGTTACCATCACCCCACCCCCACTTCACCCCTATCTACACCCCCGTTACGTCGTAATATCGATAATGATAACGACGGAAATAGACAATAACGTTGTTATTTATAGAATATTAGTTAAACTATTAATATACTTTAACAATAGAACATGGTGGTAGGTTAGTTGCTAAGTTAGGCCTCTCGGTAGGGATAGTACTCGAATACCGACAACCTAATAATAAATCACCATCATTTTATTATTTCTCTATTAGATATTACCAAATTTTATTTATAAGTATTAAGTAGGTATATACATATAATTGATATTTTAAATTTAAATTTAGTTTGTTTAACTCTGATATAACAGGGGTGTCGATATTACAGGCACTGCCTCGAATACCGACACCTTGGCACATAATATCGAAACCCTAAATATATCGATATTTAGATATACCATATATTGTTTAATATCCACTATCCAATCAGAATTGAATGCGCGTTACTTTTCGTTAACACACGCAATTCATACGTTTTTGTCCTAAAATTAATGTTATCATAACGCACGCACATTATAAACAAACAACGGTGATTGGTTAAAGGGTGTCGATATTACGTGCAATTAGGGTATAGGTATTATGTATGTTGCTTAGGTAAACGTCAATAACTTTGTAACAAATTATCAAAAATACAAAATCTTTTCGGCACATATAATTAGATCTATACGATGTTTTAAAATATTTAAAATATATATATTTTCAAATGATTGATAATTGATATTGTACTTCAAAAATTTCATAAATTTAGAGTTGTAACGAAAAAATCAGTTTTTTGTTTATAATTAAAAAAATATAAATATTAAACAAAAAATTATACATAACAATTAGAATTATATTGATTAACATAAATTTAACATTAATTTCATTCATTAATTATTTTTTGATTGGAATTATATTTTAGGAGATCTCTAGGGTGTCGATATTACGTGCCTGTCGATATTAGAGCACTCTCCCCTAACCTAAGTTAGGCCTCTCGATAACCTATGGTTGATGCACGTCGCACACCTCCTACCCTGTACATGTTCATGTCACTCGGATAGTGCGACGTGTTTCATATCTGACCTACTGTAACCCTGTTGTACAATGGCTATTATGTAAGAGATACACACACTGTTTACTTTACATAGGACCGCTATCATTGTTTACACACTTGACATGTTTTCATTTATATATGTGTATCATATATTGATATATATATATATATATATATATATATATATACATATACACTATTCTCTTTACACTTATACGTATATATATATATATATATATACATATATTAGATTATTTCCTCTTCATATATAAACACCTTCATGTATGCAATTCTACTAGCCGCTACCATATTTAATTAATATATATATTATAAAATATATTTCTATTTGTTATTATTTGAGTTAATAATGAACTATTCCATATATTATACATAACTTTAAATAGCAGTGTATTAGCAGGAGGAATTATTGTATTGATAACAATTATTATTATATTCCAATTTATTTTAATTTATTTAATTGATATCATAAATGTAAGTATATATGTATGTAATGTATACCTATCCTATACCTATACTTACTATTCCTATATATATATATATATATATATATATATATATATATATGGTAAACGACTAGATAAGCATATAGCCTATAGGCTTCTTCGTTTATCATGGTCATACCTAAATTCTGATTATTATTATTATTATTATATATATACCTATACCTATATCTATAGGTATATATATATATATATATATATATATATATATATATATATGTACATATACCTTACCTATAAGTAATACTTTTTACTATATTAGTTACATTACTGAAATATAATATGATATCGGTCACTATGGTAAGTTTAATAAATAAACAATTTGTATATTTGACAATCGCTCTATTATTGAATATTCGTTACTAATCTAAAATATGAATTCGCACAGGTGCAATCCTGGCTTCAAAAGGATGTTAGTTAATATTATATTGGCTAAATAGAAATTCATTTATTTTTAATAAATATTAATTCTGATACATAATTGTTCTAGATGATATTTTAAATATTTATTACTATTTTTTTTAAATATTATTTTATTAAATTTAAATATAAATAATATATTTGTATATAATATGACTATATATAGGCATATCATATAATGTAAAATATAATAATTTTTAGTTTTTTAAATATTATTAAAATTGATTAATTTAATAATAGTCTTCAAACCTGGAACGGAGCTTCAATTTCATTACGGGGCGCAAATTTCCACTGGAATTCCAAATTCTGGAAGTCAAGTTGGAGGATTTGCTATTAACACGACTGTTAAAGTCCAATTTATAAAACATGAAAAAGTTATCGTTTATGTTAGTTTTTTAAAAATTATTTCCGTAATAATTGAATTATCTATAATTTTTTTTTGTGATCATAATATATTATATAATAATTATAAAATAGTTATTCAATAGTATATATTAAAATAATTGTAATTACAAATAATATATATATATATATATGTATATATTGATATGATATTCTATCGTATTCATGTATACAATAATAAACATATTAATACTCGAGTCAGAGAATAATATAGATACGCTATATGATAGAATAGAACATTATAGAACATTTATTGAGCATTACATATTATTGTTTTCCATATTTTTTATTCTCATTTAAACATTTCATTAATGTCTTTGCTCAAAGAGCTTCAAATCAAGCTAATTGTTGTCCTCGTTATCACCGAATATATTCATTCTCATGATGTTATTCAACTATAGATTTATAGTTGACCTACATTGATTGACACGTGATATTTATTCAACATGCACGGAGACAAATGTATATGTCCTATATGACTTATCTTATAAGATGGCCGACCATCTCATGTAAAGTATGTGTTAATCAAATTAAATGTTTTAATTATAAATATATTATATAAATTAATATAAATGTTTATTAAAAAAAATCAAATGTATATAAAAATAAATATTATTTGTTTAAATATTTGTTATCAACTGTATACAGTATATATATTGTATATATATATATATATATATATATATACATATATGTGTCATGTGATGGTCGGCCATCTTATGATACATACATCGAGTCTTCTGTCGTGTTGAATGATGTTACATTAGTGAGATATAGCAATACCGATCTAGGTAACAATATCAACCTATGTATTTAACTCGAGATACACGCGACACGTAACCTTCACATAACCTTCACATAACCTTGACCGTGTGCATACAGATAGTAGAGGCTAGACTATTCGAGATAACCGGAAGTGTGCCGGCCGGAGCATTGAACACCCTACTCTCCGAAGAGTACACCACTCGTCTGCCAGCCGATAAGGAGAACGCCATTAAGGCGTGGCTCTTTCGACCAATCAGATGCACGTAAGTTAAAAGTGATTTTATATTCATACTCTAAGAAGACATATTCTATAGATATGATGTCATGATACTATTTAAGTGATGAACAAATATATTTTCGTTCAATATTGTTGACGCGTTCAAGGTTTTAAATGAAAATAATAATAAAAAAAATCTCGAAATGTTGATACGTATGTAATTATATTGTTTATGTTTATAAAAGAGGACATTTATTTGAATTTTGTAAATGTTATCTTTATTTATCGTAATGGATCTATATGATAATGAGTATTTTCTTAAATACTATTTTCTTATGATTGATAACATTAATATATATAGTAAATATTATCTATAGTATCCCTAATTACAATATTAGTTCTTGGATAATTAATTTAAAAAATAAAATAAAATTTATATATAATTTACATAATTTACATAATTTACATATAAACATATTCTAAAAATTATATTACTTTGACTATTTTTTCAAATTACAAAGAGCTATTTTTTAAATTTATAATACTTGTACGTTAAATTATAACTTCTTAAGATGGTCAAAATAAGATTGTTCATATGAAAAACATTGATAAATATTTATTAATGGTTTTAACAAAATGAAAGAAATGTCATGGTAGTTCTAATTTTTAAGTATAGTGATTAATGAATTGGTTTTTATTATATATAATATAACTATTCTGTAGAAGATTATGAGAGGTCAACAAAAAATAAAGAAAATCTCATAAATTCAAAAAAATACTAGAAATAAAATTATGTTTAATACGAATTTGATATTATTCATAGGAACTATACACATTACACATATTATGAAAATGTCATGATTGTATCTTTATTATAAATGTGAAAAATATACATATTTATGTTTTTTATGGTATTTTCCTATCTATTCCCATGTTAAATTTTGTTAAATTGTACCAGGAAAATTCTGGCCCAATATCGACCAAAATTTAAAAAAAATTGCGTGGGTATTCCCAATGCCTATATTTAAATGAGCATCATTTAAAGTCGAATTCATAATCATCAAAATGTTGAACATCACTCTTAACGTGAGTCACACCGGGTACCGGATGTTGTTACGCGGGGGACAGTTGTTATGAACACATTCATTATGCTAAGATTACACTAGGATTGTCTTAAGATTGTCCTAGGATTACCCTAGGATAATTTATCGTGATCTCGGATCGAACTGTATCCTCCCGCTAGTATATCTATATCGTAAAATGTAGATTAATGTACATTATCCAATATAGTTATTATTATATGTATTAAAGTTATCCTGCTTTTAGTAATCAATAATTATAGATACATCTTCTATGTTCACTATTTAAATAAATCTCCTGTTACGCCAGTCCTTAAGATATCTTTACTAGATAGAGAGCGCCTTACGATTAACCACACACCGTTACCGTATCTCATACATGTTAACGTGTAGTTGTAGATCGAAGGGAGCTAGTTAAGTACCGGCACGATACTCGCTGATACACGATGTAGCTTAACCTCCTACATCCATATACTCTATATATACACATATCTCCCATATATATTACCATCTCTATTAGCCTAACCTCCCACACTCATACATACACATATAAACGCAAAGCCTCATAGCTACTGGAGCCAGTTGTTCTGAGTATATAAATTAGCTTAGGACAACTGAAATTGTATCGAGATAGCTAAAGATTGTCTTAAGATAATCCCAGGACAATTATGTTCACATAAATGCTGGTCTCCTCACAGTTATGTATACTATTTATAACAAAGATTTCTCGAGGAGTCCATTTATAGAAGCTATTTGTATTCAATAGCTATGCCTGATTCAATACATAAATATAATATTATTTTTATTATAGATACCGTTACGGTAATCGAACGCTATATATCGATTAACTCCTCCCTATAACTCCTCCCCTAATACACCCACTCGCCAGCTACCGTCACGGTATGGTGGTTTCGTTGGAGACGTCGTCGGACGAACCCACGTGGTCCGTGAACCTGAAAAGGGGCGTGTTAGCTATACTTCAGGTCAACGTTCACGGTCACGGTGCCGAGAAAGATGTTCACCCGGATGCGAGTATCGCCGACCTATTCATGGGCAACTTACACGCGGGTACTACGGCGGCTAAATCTAAGTACTTCCGGGTCGTAGAGGTTAGTCCGTAGGGTGTACCGTGGTTACCACGGTTACCGGTATCATACGTACTATTATAGTAAACAGTAATTTATTACGTTGTTTACTATACTAAACAATGTTCATTGTTCATTGTATATGCTATAGCATATTTAATATATTATTATGGTAATATTTCTATATATAGAACAATATAAGCTATGCTATCGTGCAGAACAGTCTCTATCAATAGTATATACATGCATTCTGTGCGCAATACTTAGTATAGATGGCGGCGATGTACCCATAGGACATATCTATAGGACATAACTATATCTTTAATGTTACGTAATAATATATATGTGACTTTTTAATGTCGGTCGTTCTATTTATGACTATCATAGTCTATTGTTATATGCTATACTTTATTATTGACTTATCGATTTTATAAATTACATAGTGTTTAATAAACTAAATATCTATATATATATATATATATAATATATTACTACTATATATATGTACGTATAGGCCGGGGTCGCGGGTAAATGCGATGTATCCTACACGATAAGTTCGGACCCGGAGGTAGTCTCCAGTCAAGGGCTGGTGTGGCAGGCGGTCGGCTGCCCTTGCCGCGGTAACATTCACGTCGTACAGAAATGCGCTTGTTCGCCGCGAGAAGTGATCCCGGTCAGCGGCGAAAAGATCCGAGTGGTGCGATCCGCAGATCTGAAGGCGTGCTCGAAGCCTGTCACCGTGGAGCACGGACTGTTCGGTAATCTTAACGTGACGACCGGCATCAACGGAATCGAGGTCTGTCAGATATTGTATTGTATTGTAGACGCGTGTCTTAAGATGCTTTCACTAACCGCGAGATTTTATGTTCTACCATATCGTGTTATTTGTATTGGTGTGTAAGCAACTTTATGTGTGTATACAAATATATGTATATGTATATACATATATATATATACGTAATATATGTATACATTTGTTGCTGCTTATCGACAAACATTTAATATACTATCATGATATATTTAAAAGTATTTAGGTATATATAATAACTGCCTGTGTGGCTACGTTTGCTAAAGCGTCAGTCCGGACCATTAAAATAGTTCTATAATAGTATTTAGAAGTGACCTGGTATAATTGTGTATATATATAATAAACGGGTATCATTTAAACCACGGATGCCTTAACATGACAGAAGATTCGAAGGGATATTAATGATCTTTATAATTTTAGCCATTTACTTATAAGTACACTTTTTTTTATAAAAACTTCATATTATTTCTTGATGTAATAAAAGGACTCCATACAAATTAAATAATAGAAATTATAAAAATATGTATCGAAGACAACTCTTATAAAGATAATAATGATATACATCTCATGAAGCCTTTTAGAAGTGAAAATATACTGAATATTGTTATTTATATTAATATAATATATAGGTAATACATATTATGTAGTATGTCATATGATGATTATTATGTAACCGATGGACACACCGGTAATCAGAAGGACATGATCATCTCATCGATAATGACAGACTACATAGTAGCCGGAGCGGGAAGTACGGATTGGGGAATCCAGCGCGCACTCCAGATCACCAAGTACGCTTTCGCTCCGTTCGCAGAGACCGCCGGACGGATGGAAGCTAATATCATGTTAGTGGTGACACCTATATAGGGTGTGTTGAGCGGTGTGCGGCCGCACTATATAGTGCTGAGAGTGCGAGAGCTATCTAGGGTAAATGAAATCATTTTTTTTATTTAACAAAATAAAATATTATACAATATATATATAGTGATATATGTGATATAGTCGATACGATTATCGTTCGTACATTTTTTAACTTTTTGACAATATTTTAATCGCGGGAACTAATTCATAAAATATAAAAAAATTACAATAATGTAATATCGATATTTGTGCGAAAGCATTTAGAGCATTTATATATGATTATATATAATTGAAATTTATTTATATTATGTAAAATCTGTTTTCACTATAGATTACTTCGAGTGCTATTTGACTTTAAGGTGTAAGAGCTGACATAAATGTGGCTGCCAGTGTGCATTTAAAAGTTATATAAAGTGCAAAGTGCAAGTGCTATAATGTGATTAGGAACGTGTAGGTTTGATTAGATGTACTAGTTTACTAATACTGCCCCTAGGGTATGATGCTTGTAACATGGTCAGTTGAAAGTACGGTGTTCGCAACAGATTGACTGTTGCATGTTCCGATATATACATTTTTAACTAAAGTATTTTGTACGATTATATATGGATATGTACATTAAGTCGATAATCTATTTTAAATTTAATAATGACTAATCCTGACGTACGATATGGGCGTGACGTTATTTGACGTGGCGTGTGTCGTTATATGGCGTGGCGTGTGTCATTATTCAGCGTAACGATACAGGTTAAACGATAGATATAGCTATAGAACGGCTACAGTAAATTAAAGAAAAGTTGGATAATCTCTGAACATGCAGTTGATATATTGCGTTGATACAATGGTTGACTCTCCACATGCCCACCTATCCATCTTTCCACCTGTCCATTTGTCTATATGTTCATCTATCCACCTGGCCATGCTATTACCATTACACACTTAGTTACACTACCGATCAGTGATAAGTAGTTAGTGGTCAGTGATTACTATCAGATCATTACATAATCGAATAGTAGTTCTGCGGCGAATATCGAGTATTTCGAGAATAGAACATGTTTCATCTTACGTTCAGCATATGTATTATATGCTTATATACTTATATGTAGTATATATGCTTATATTTATCACACACACATACATATATATATATATATATATATATATATATATATATTTAGCTTATATGCTATATCCTTTAATATATACATACATATATACATACATATTTATGAACATTGCCAGTCAAACACTGCTACTTGTCGGAGTGAAATTTCTAAAATCGCACGAAGTTGTGAAATTCCCGCACCCGCTGGTCACTCGTCCCTCGGGTCTCCGCTTGGAGGTTGCACCGTCGTGGAGCCCTGTCTACCCTACGGAGGTAAGCCCCGCCCAATTAGACGAGATGCTCACCGGACTATGCGGTCAAGGTGCCCTCGAGAGCCGGTCACTGCCGGTACACGTGATGAAGATGGAACACGTACTGCGTTCGCTGTCCGTTGACGCTATCAACGCCGCAGTGGAAAAGCACGTCGCAAAGAGTGTAGGGGTGGACGGAGGTTGCGATAAATATGTGCGGTTAGTAGTGAACGCGACGCGTCTAATACGCGTGTTATCTATGAAGAGCACGATTATTATTCGCGAATAGCGGCGAGTTTCGCGTACATCTATTACGATTCCCAGCTAACAGTAATAGCCTCATAATAGCAGCATAACAGGATATGTAATAGCCTCACATTTTTATATTGTGCTATTATGCTGCTATTATGTTGCAATTAAATTTCTATTATGCTGCTATTAATTTGTCATGCTATTATGCTGCTGTTATGTTGCTATTTAAAATCTAGTATGCTATTATTATTCTGCTATTAATTTTAAAAGTATATGATGCTGCTATTATGAGGCTATTACTGTTTGCTGGGTTGATCCATAACAATGCGATTATTCTAAATAATTCGCAAATAGTGGCGAATATTCGCACATATAGGCGAATATTCGCGAGTACGGGAGCGCTTAGCCTATCGAGTCCACTAAACATTACTGCTCGTACACAGAGAGCTGATGCTAGACGTGTTGCCCACGATAGCCTCCCCTCGGACACTGCCTGCCCTCGTGGCCATACTGTGGACTGATGTCGTGTCCCCTCTACGCAAGATCATCATGGTCAATACTATAGCTTTGACCCTGACGCCTACCATTGAAACCACCGAAATCATTGTGGTTAGCGAACATATAAAGATAGTATAAGTATAGAAGTATATCTATACACACGTAGGACATACGTCATAGGACATACGTGTATGTGTGGTAGAATACTCACGCATAATGATTTGATACACTACTCGAATGTTAATAATTTACGAGGTCTACCATATAAGATAAGATAAGCTACATTTTATTATTGTAATTACATACTTATAATAATAACGTATACGTAGACTATCAAATAGCGAATAGCTAGACTTTCATGTTGTCCATATACTATGATATATATATATATATATATATATATATATATCGTTGATATGTATAGTTGATTACTTTAACTATGTATCCGTGTCATAACTTAGTCCATAACGTTAATGTTAACTATCATCTAATACATAATATTGTGAGATTAAAACTAACTCACGACATTTACATTTAATATACTGATATATTAACAGTACGTCAGTGTTTATTATAACAACCCGCGTAGTTCAGCGGGTAGTAAGGGTAGTCAGTCTCTAAAAAAAAGGCAAATAAAAATCATAGCATTAGATGACATATGGTAATACAAGAAAACGTGTATTTTTTCTTTTTTTAATAAAATGTAGAGGAGCCTACGACGTTTTTAAGGGTTTCGCAGATTTGTATGCAATGTATTAAGATAGGAGATATTTTTTGTTATGTATTTTAAAAATGTTTCAGCACCTAGGATTTTGATTCGATTTACATTCTGTAAATTTCATATTGTTAAAAAATATAATGTCAATATAAGTTACTTAATGTAAAAAACTGGTTCACTGAAAACCCAAATATTTTGAGATAAAATATGATGCTAAATTAAATTATTTTTTTTATAATTGTTTTAATTTGTATATGTTATACTATTTCTAATAAATATCTTTTAAGTAAAGATTATTATACATATAATAATAAAGATATTGTAAAAATGTCATCAAGTTTGGATAATTATTGAGAGGGCTGATACATTTCTAAGATTCAAAATAAATTATGGGGGTGATAAACCCCGCCGGGCAAAGCGTCCGACACGTATGCCGGAGGTCGCGGGTTCGAACCCCGTCCGCACCATAAACATAGATCTTAATAATCACTTTAGAAATGATCGATACACGCGTGTATTAAACGTGACGATTAAGACCTCGGCCCAACACTGTACAGGCTGCGGTAGAGAAGATGGACACTGGTAACATGACCGCCCCTGTCCGTCGCACTCTGGTGATGGCGCTCGGAACACAACTGAACAAACTGTTCTGGCAGTCGTGGAAGAGTGACGCCGCTAAGAATACGGTGCTGCCCGTTATCAACAGATCCATGAAGGTTAGTAGTCTATAGAATTTAGTCTTTAGTCAAGAAAGTGGATACGTAATTTACGCACGCAATGCATGTACAATAGATACGCGAATGACACTTTTCTCGATAAATTACAAAATGTCATCAGCGATTTTGATTGGATATTAGTCATATTATATAAGTAAATATTAAAATAGAATTTTCTTTGAAATAGATAAAAGTATCTTCTATCTATATCTGTAGATTTAGATTATATATGTGAATAAAATAGTATGATATCATAAATTCATAAATATATAAATATTTGGTATACCAACATTATTAAATATGTTGATATATTGTATTTTAAATATATATATATATATATATATATATAACTAGTATTTTTAGTACAGATAGTACATTAAACTTTATCATAATTATCAATATAAATATAAATAAATACTAATAATTTGAAATGTAGTAATATGTTTCGACTACAGCGCTTCTATCGCAAAGTATCATATACTACACATGATTGTATATCAACTTTCTCTCTATATCGATGATCTATTTATATTTATTTAGGTTGAAATTACGTTGAAATCTTATATCAATATGGTAACTGTAAAACGTTTTACATTCTTTAATTTATTTTTCGAATTATACTTTATTTATTTCAATAATATATACTATAAAATATGTCATCTTCATACTATTGACTATTCGCATAAATAAAATAGCAAACAATAATACGATAAAAGTAATGAGATAAATTGAAATGAAAACAGATTTTCAAGAAGCTCTACTCGGAGACCGGCGACTTCGAGTTGAAGCTGGCGGTAATCAAGGCTATCGGCAACTCCGGTCTGCCCGAGTACCTGCCCGTTCTGTCGCCGATGATCCGCAGCACGTCCACCCGTAAGGAGGACACGACCTTGAGAGTTCAGGCCGTACACTCGATACGTCGTATAGCGCCGTTCGTGCCCACGCACGTGCTGAACATACTGCTTCCGCTGTACCTGAACCCCGTCGAGGTGCAGGCCGTACGAGTGGCTTGCTTCGTCGCTATCATGGACATGGGGCCCGAGTGTAAGGTAGTCATGCAGGTGGCTCATTCGCTGAAGGGGGAGGTTAATCAACAGATCGCTTCGTTCGTCTACACTTACCTGACCTCCATGGCTCGGTCTAAGCTGCCGCATCTGAAACCATTGTTAGTATGTCGAGTTATGTTATATTTAATATAACACCCCCCCCCCGTAAAACACGTATATGGAACGGTCCATATTATAATACGCGTATAGGGGTTATACTTATTATTATTCGTATTACATAACATATTATGATAATTCATTTAATGAAATTTCAATATAATATATTTAAGGAATAATATTATTTATAGGAATAATATTTATTAAATAATATTATAATATAATGAGTATTAATATGTAGCGATATGAGTTAATAATATTTAGAATTGATCTTACATATATTATATAAGATATATATTATATTATATACTATATAAAACAGCTGTCATTAAAGATACACTTGGTTCATCTAAGTTCCTTGATGGGATGAGAACACTCCACCAAAATAAATAAAAATAACAATAACAATTACTAAAGCGTAGTATTACTAAGTACTATCTTACCGTACTATTGCTCATGTGAAATAGCTTCCTATACACCACACACATACTTACACAGAGCCGCGTGCTGTCGTCACGCTATCATGACTCTCGGCCCCTTCGTGCCCACCACCCTATCGAGCAAAGCCCTTCACATGGACGCCTTCATGACGTCACTACAGGCCGGTATCGGAGTTAACCTGTTCGTCATCAACACGCCCACTTCCCCGCTGCCTACCGCAGTGGTCTCCTCTATAGACGCGTTCCTCTTCGGGCAAGCTATTAAAGTCGCTGAAGTTTGTACTCGAAATATAATAGTAATAATGATAATACGTGTATTGACGTTAAAGTTGAATGTATCACTAACAAATAATTGAATTTAAGATGTATTAGTATCATAGATAAGCATAATACCAAATATATATGTATATATATATATATATATATATATATATATACGTACCAATTTCGATATTATAAAATATTATTTTATTTATCATTATTACTTTTAGCATTTATTCATAACGATATTCATCCTTTACTAAATACGAACTAAATACGAGCTAGTTTGGGGTGGACGGAGCGGCTAAAGAGCTTCCAAAGATTCTAAGGGGGCTCGTCGGGAGAACTGGGATCCTTAACGAGGTGCTGACGGGAAAGAAGAGTATCTTCGACTTTATGTCCGAGTTAGGTTCCTCTCTAGGCGACGGCGATATCATCGAGAAGATATTCGCCGCGCTCGAGAAGTTCGGCGTCTACCACCCGAAGGAAGCCAGCCTTAACGCCTCGTTTTACGCATCGTTATTCGGCAGCGAAATCGTCTCTTTCGGGCTGTGGAAAAACGACGTACGTGGCTTCGTCGGCGACGGTGCCTGGATTGTGGAGCTGCTATCTAAAATCACCAAGGCACCGAGCTTTAAGATCGACACCTTGAGGGCTCTCACCTTGACCGACAATTCGATCAGCGTCCCCACTCCGGCTGGTATCCCCCTGGCGGTGAGGTTGGATGTAGTGGGGGTGTTTCACGTTAAGGGTAGCGTTACTCTCGCGGGCCTTCACGATATCCCCGGGCTGCTGTCGGGTACTGCTCCCAAGGCAAACATCACAGCCGCAATAGCTGCCGATACTATGTTAGTATACACGCGTGTATGTGTATACATATGTGAGTGTGAGCATATAGAAGTATGTTAGTTACGCTATCGTATACGTTCTATTAATGTGTCATCAGGACTTCATTTGCATATTTAAGAATTATATACAATCAAATTTACAATATTGTAATACTACAGGAGATATGTTATGTGGACCATCTGCCTTTCCATCTATTAATTTATTCTTTACTATCAGATATTCAGAAGATATGAATTCAGTTTCTGGGATATTTAGCTAGTTTTGTGTGATAATGGTTTCTGGTATAAATTCTTCAATTTCGGGGTATTGATCCGAGTAAATTTGTGAAGTGTTCATACCATTTCTCAACTCATCATTATTAGTAGCTTTAATAATACCTTTTTTAGTATTCTTTCTTCCAGTTATGGCATCTATACATTTCCAATATTTTGCATGTTTTGTTAGATTATTTGCGTCCTCTATATATTTTACAGCAGTATTAAGTTGATTAGTTTCTATTGTATCATACGCATCTTACAGATTAAATTTTGCAACTCGTAAGAATTGTAGACTTTGTGGGTGTTTAACGCGTCGCTCATGTCCTACCCACACAGCATGGCTGTACACGGTCGGTTCGGCATAACCTGCGACGCCACAGTTCTGAGAGCCGGGACAGCTGTCCGAGTTAGCGGTATCGTACACCTACCTCTAGAGGGAAGCATCGATATCGACCTATACGCAGCCAGCGTTAAGTATAAGCTCGTTCTACCACCGGCGGTTAGTAGCACTGCACGTATTCCTAGGTATTCGTAGGTGTAGCCATATATGTGTGTGTATAATGTGCTACATAAATATAATATATATATATATATATATAATATATTTAGAAGCCCTCGAGGATGAATAATCACACATATATAATATACACAAGAGAATAAACCAGAAAACAAAATTTCTTCTTATAAGTTAATAATTTTATAAATAATAACAATTATTAGTATATTGTTATATATATACATACGTTTCCTATGCTACATGTATTGATAGTTTACAAACCTTCAACTAGAACAAGACTCTGGTGCACTTAGAAGTTACTCCTGTGGTATTCGTACACAGCGTTACCGCCAAGCCTAGCACGGAGGTATACAGCGAACGCGAAGCTGTTGTTACCTGGCCTGCCACTCTTCACAACGTGAAAATCGACGTTAGTCAACAATAGAGGTCAACACTAGAGGTCAACACTAGAGGTCAGCACTAGAGGTCAACACTATAGGTCACTCACACACTTCAGGCGAATATTAGCGCGATTTTAGAAATATTCGCGGTTTTTCATCGCGATCGAACATGCTAGATATTTGCGAATATTCGTGCGAGTGTGGCCTCATCTATGGAGATTTAATATCGGTGTTGTGGTCAATACTTTTAGATTAGATAAGCTATAATCACACATAAATAGTCGGTATTAGATCTTAGCCCGGCATATATTATCAATCCAACAATTTCAACTTGGCTAAGATTTAAGACTGGGTGTATACGGAGGCCTACATTATAAGTTTAATAGTCTAGTAGTCGACCACAACGATGTACATAAGTAAATATACAATATCATATATAATATATATATATATATATATATATATATATATACAAACGTTTACATTGAATAGACGACGACCGAGGTGCCGACTACCGGCCATTTCGTGCGTTACAGGGCTGACGTATCCGTATGCGGTACTGCATTCTCTCCGGTGTTCCCGCTGTGTGGCAGTACTAGTATCCTAGTCGAACTCGGCATTAACTCCACGAAACCTCTCGGAAAACACATAGAATTACACGTTAGCGCCGTAACTACCCGGTACACTAATGTGTTGACGTAACGTGCTTAACACCTGTTATTTGTCACGATTTAAACATTTCATTTTTTAAATTCTCTTAAATCTTAATTTATATTCTTAATTATTGCATATTTTTAGAATATTTTAAGAATATATAATACAGTTATGATCTAATTAACCATAATATATTTATAAATTGTAAATTAAGAATATATTTAAAATGAAAAGTGTTCAACTCGTGATAAAGTATAGGTGTTTAGCTCGTTCAACAACACATTGCTTTACCCAGTTATCAATAGCGACTGCTCGCACGAAGTCCTACTTACACTCAGTTATAACTCAATGTTCTTCGATGAACCAAACGTAGTTCCACAGTTTACCATTTATAGGGAACTCTGTCCGCAATTCAAATTTACCAACTAAGAGGGTTCTTCGTAATAACCATTTCTAGACGACACTTTAATAATACTGTAGTTTTTCAATATACCCGTGGTCATCCTTATAAGCAAAATTAAATAATCTATATTGGTTCATCGAAGAATCCTATATTAAATATATTTATATTACATTTATAACGATTATTTATAATAAATCGAGTAACACACGATATTACGATATATATATATATATATATATATATATATATATATATATATATATATATATATATGTATATTACAATCACATTCACGTACTCGTATAGGTATTTTACAGCTCGAAAGGTATTCCGGTTGCAGCAAATAAACCCAGCACGGGATGGGGAGCCTGGATGCCTCCATCCTCTTCTGCGGGCTCAAAATCCCCCATCGCATTCAGGCCCGTCGTATTAAACCCCAACATAGAAAAGTCGGCCAATAGGATACGAGCCGTGACGTCAGAGCTAACCGTTCTGTCCGCTAGGGGAGATGCTGTTCTGTTGGCGTCTCGTCTGAAGATAGTCAGCGGTCCATTGGCTATGACTAGTCAGATAGAAATGCAGAATATCTTGATGCCGGCCATGGGTATCAGTAGCCAACCCATCAGTGTTATAGTAGCCGGTACGCTGTTCTTGCCTCATCCACTGTCACTGCTGACGCCACCGTTGATACCGTACGAACCCGTGGAAACTGTGTTAACTGTTGACATGGGTGTTTGGATAGGAGATGTCGCCCTGCTGAACTCTAACCTATCGGTAGGTAGCGCCACCTATTGAATTATAATATTACATTTGCTAATTATCGTAACGCTGATACGTATACGTACTCATTTTAGTTGTTTCTTATAATTTCTTTCTATTATCTTGTATTTTCTCTTTTATTTTCTCATTTAATTTATTTCTTTCTTTTTTTAATGTAATTACTATTCTTACCTTATTTTTCTTTTTCATTCTTTATTGTTATTTTCACAACTAGTCGTACCATCTAATATTTAAATCATTAGATGAACATGTTTGTATTCTTTTATTCGCTATATTCAAGTTGTTTTGTTATAAATAATTGTTAAGCCGATCACTATAAAGCCATGCCTAACTAGATCATGACTCATCATCGCCACACAGCTTCACATCGGCACCATGAACATTACCACGGAGTTACCGGCGTTCACGCGCTCTATCCTATCTTCGTGGTCGTCTCCTATGAACCGTGCTTCGGTACCCAGGAAGGCCGCCGCTAAAGTATTCGATATGACGCTGCTAGTAGACTTACCTCCCGTTGGTATACGTGTGTTGTTCATTGATAATTTAGCTAAGCGAATGTATAATCTAAAGTATAAAGTATTAATATTTGCTAACGATAACATACGTTATTGTAATAAATAAAGAATAATATTAAATTACAAAATTAAAGGCATTAAAACGTTTTACAGTTAACGTAACACGTTCGTAGTAACGTGATCAATATGTGTATGCTATAGTATGCTATACCTATAGGTATACCTAATCGATTAATTATAATATATAATATTTATCTAATAATATATATATATATAAATACATACGAATTTTATTATTACCGTGTATATTAATAGTATGTTTTTACACGTATATTAATATGTATATCATTAATATGTTGTATAGTATTAATATGTTTTCGAATACCATCCGACTGTTATTATTATCTTTACAGATATTGGCGATTTACTTTAAAGATCCGACCACTATCCTCGCTGCCGCTGTGTCCAGACTGCAGCCGTGGATGAGTGTCACCTCACTTCCGGTCAAGGCATCGGTACCCGAATCATCCGTGGACAAGATAGCAGTCGTTATTAAAGCCGTACCCGCCTGGGAACAGGTATACGTCGTTATTGTATACTTGTGTTTATGTTTGTGCGTTAATAATGATCGGCTATCGTTAAAACCATGGATGCCTCAACATGAGAGCGGCTTCGAAGATATATTAGAGCCATATATGGTTATAAGTGAAAACTTCATCTTAGTTCTTGGATGTGATTAAAGGAATTCACCGACATAAATTATTGTTATTTTTTATTGTTATTGTTATTTTGGTGGAGTCCGTTCATCCCATCCAATATCTTAGATACAGTTTTCACTTATACTCATATAGCTCCATTGTCCCTTAGAAGCCGAACTCGTGTTAAGGCGTTCATGGATCCACTTCTAAATATTAATAGAAGAACTATTTTATTGAACCGGAATGGGCTCGAAGCCGCGTCCTACAAACCGCGTGTCTAACGCACTAGCTCACTGAGACACACTGAGACACTGACAATCACACACGCAGTTGTCATTATATTTAGATTCCATCGTACACTATTCAACTATATATCGTAATATCTCGCTTTAATATTTAAACTCGGCTCATAGTTAGATAGATCAACATTTCGTTAACTAAATGCTTACTATTATGATCACGTGGTATACACCCTTACATCGATGACTCACCTATACAGATCTCCGTACTGGTGCGAGGCAGTGATGGTACCGCCCTCATCTGTACTATGCCGTTCAGCTTCCCGTGGTTGTACGATATGTCCTTATCGGGCCCCATCCCGTCCATCGTGGGAGGTATGATTCCCGCGGCGGGTGTACCCGGTGTAGTAGTACCCCCCGGTGTGGTAGTACCCCCCGGTGTGGTAGTACCCCCCGGTGTGGTAGTACCCCCCGGTGTAGTAGTACCCCCCGTAGTAGTAGTACCCACGTGTAGGGTGCGAGGACATATGGTGACCAGCGTACACGGACGACGGGTGGAGTTGCCTCTAGGGTCGTCGGCTACCTGCGAAGTAATCGTTGCCAGGGATTGCGGGCAGGAGGTAGAGGAGGAAGACGACGATGTTGCTGGCGAGGTCAACGGGCGGAGATTCGCCGTGTTGGTGTCACCGGCAGCTGCGATTAGCGACCCGAAACCGGATGTTCGTAGTCGGGCCGTCAAGGTCGTAGCGGAGGGTATCGCCGTAGTACTGGCCAAGGTCAAAGGCGTCGTGGTCTGCACGCTGAATGGACGGCCGGTAGAGGTCGACGATAAGGGTAGCGTAACCCTGACCGTCGAGAACTCAGGGTTAGTGATAAGCCGGTCTATCTCGTACGATGTACGTGTACTGTTATATACAGTGATGTTATATACAGTGATGTTATATACAGTGATGTTATATACAGTGATGTTATATACAGTGATGTTATATACAGTGATGTTATATACAGTGATGTTATATACAGTGATGTTATATACAGTGATGTTATATACAGTGATGTTATATACAGTGATGTTATATACAGTGATGTTATATACAGTGATGTTATATACAGTGATGTTATATACAGTGATGTTATATACAGTGATGTTATATACAGTGATGTTATATACAGTGATGTTATATACAGTGATGTTATATACAGTGATGTTATATACAGTGATGTTATATACAGTGATGTTATATACAGTGATGTTATATACAGTGATGTTATATACAGTGATGTTATATACAGTGATGTTATATACAGTGATGTTATATACAGTGATGTTATATACAGTGATGTTATATACAGTGATGTTATATACAGTGATGTTATATACAGTGATGTTATATACAGTGATGTTATATACAGTGATGTTATATACAGTGATGTCACGTGGTAATACTATGTGGTACGTATATCAAATATTTATCGAAGGAAAGATATTGCACTTAGGCAATTTGTGTATCTCATTAATGCGAAAACTAGTTTCTATTCCACCTATTGACATTATTTTTAACATTAGGTATATATATAGGATTATTAAATTTAAAGATATATTATTAACAATTATAATTCATATAATATAATATATATCATCAATATTGATATTGTATAACAAATATATCTATATATATATATATATATATATATATATATATATTAATATTGTAATAATAATATATATAAAAACAATGAATGTATTTCAATTTAAAAAATTGATATAATCAATTTAATTAATTTATATATTGATTTTTTCGATATGCATCAGCTTTTATATTAAAATTGATTATTTTAGCATGTATAATAATTTTATATAATAGAATGCTATCTATTGATAATATTTTTAACTAGTCAATAAGTTTTACACAATGTTTAGATAGGAAGTGAAATATATTTAATTCGTATTTGTGTATTCATAGAGTGAATAGTGAGCGAAACTAGTTTATCTCAGTCTAGATGCAGGCAACACATTATTTCGAATAACTTACACGATTAACTTAAGGATTGTGTTATGATACTCCGAGGATAAATTGGCAGAACTACTGGTCTCTATCGCGCAATAAGTTATCCACTATTACCACCGCTACGCGGCGCTCACATTCCACACCCCGACAGATCCGTAGAGGTCAGCCGCAGAAACGGAACGGTCACCGTGACCTTGAAACATATGGGACTCGCGGTCGGTACCGACGGCTCACGCGTAGTTGTGCGCACTACCGCCGCTTTCAAGGGCAAACTGTGCGGTGCTTGTGGTATGTCAAGGTCAGCGAGTAAAGATGCGGAGGTGATCGCGAGGTTGCTCGTAACGTCTCCGCAATGCGTGGCGGCCATCCAGTCGGGTTAGTCGCTAACTCTCGGCTCGTACATGTAACGGGCTTAGTTTAGCGTAGATATACGTATACGATGTTTGGTTGATCGCCATCGATTGCATATTAGAAACTTAAATATATCGTTAATGATTTCTCAAAAATGTATATATAGAAATAACAATAATAAAAGTAATTAGGATAGACATACCATTTACATAATAAATAGACCTTATAAGGATAATTGATAAATTAATTGTAACCCTATTTACGTATAACATTGCAATAGTGTGCTACGAGGTGCAATGTATATTAAGCTCGGTGCTGATATCGGTGCTGATAACATCTAAATAAGTATACAAACTTGTAGCTAATACAATTTCATGGGTATATAGGTCATACTCTACGCGTTATTAGCTCTAACACAATGAGATAAGCCAACATCTGATAAGTCAACATCGATACATTAAACATGTCTATTATAGATTAACATTATCACCATTATTGCATTCGGATGCAGTCCTGGATATAGTCGGGGTATATGTATATAGATATACGTGTATTCTTATATATATATATATATATATATATATACATGCATATAAGATATGAATATAGGATATTCATAGAGCGCAACATACCCGATACACGATACACCCATATTAGTACCAAGCACCCGTAACCCCCCCACCCCCACCCCCTTCGCAGTGGACAAATGTTCGAGCACAAGTCTACGTCACGTGATAGTTAACGAAGGAGATGACAGGTGCATCAGTCGCATGCCGGTGTCCATGTGTCCAGCCGGGTGTACACCTACCTCCAGTCGATTACTTAGCGTTGGTACATCAGTGTATGTGTGCTGTAGTGTAGTATGTGTGCTGTAGTGTAGTATGTGTGCTGTAGTGTAGTATGTGTGCTGTAGTGTAGTATGTGTGCTGTAGTGTAGTATGTGTGCTGTAGTGTAGTATGTGTGCTGTAGTGAAGTGTAGAAACTAGCCGAGGCTATGAGGCTATTAGCTATTAAATTAGGATTTATCAATGATTACATAATACACATATCTTAATAATCATTTACATCACTCGTTGCATAACGACTAATGCCTAAGTGAGTCATAATCATACGTGACCCTATATATAAACATATATGAGCTATAAAGTGAATACAATACCTTCACTCAGGTGTCCGTACACTGCGTTCCGGCGTCCTCTCTTACCGATAACGAGGAGTTAACTTTGACCTCTGGCCTGGTGACCTCTGCGGCTCATTCCGCAGTATCCGGTACCCGTAGTGTAACCGTGCATCCGTCATGCGTAGTTTAATGCGTCTTCAATCTCACTGCCTATAGAGAACGTATTATTGTTATTCAATGCAATTATTAAATGAAAACAGCCATATGTTCATCACACACATGTGTTCATCGCTTCGTGTATCTATAAACAATATAATCATGTAATATTATATTATTATTATTTTATTTTAACACCTTTTAAATATAATATATATTAACGATAGCGTATACTCTTATTATAATATTATTTTGTTATAAAAAAAATTTAACAATAATTCGATTAATTCCAAATATTTATTTAATGCGATCCGTTGGTCTAACAATGTAAGTATACAATATTATAATAAATCATATTAAAATTCTTCTTCGATTTATAAATTATATTATAATATATAATATATAAATAGTATAATGAATATATTTATTTTATAAATATTTTAGATATGTGTATTGTAATAACATCCAAGAGAGTTGATATCCGGTCTATAGACGGTCTACGGTCTATGGTATACCATATACATATTGCAAATGCGACTTATAAAACTTACTGTACCATTTGTATCATCTATATGCTGATGCTTCTTTCACTGTAGATTCTCAGAAGTATTGAAATAGTCCTCCTGATGATGTACGGATTTATCATCGTTTGCTACTTTTAATTGTCGACTTTAGGCGTATTAAGGATCGGTTGTTCTGGCAATATTTAGTTATATTAATTAGCGTATGATATTCGGGTATCTCTGGAATAATACTTCTATAAAACTAGGACAATTTTATAACACTTATGTGAAAAAATAAGGACCACAACTAGTTAATTTAAAAACTTAACGTTATTAATTAAAAAATATATATAAACAAATAATAAATATTAAAATATTAAATATAGGTCCTTAAATATCAAACATATAGATATAAATATATACTATATATAATTATAATTATAATTATAATTATTAAATAATTATAGGATTAATAATATTGTTCTAATTATTGTATTCACTATTTAAAAATTACTATATTGTATTAACTAATATATTATATATAGAAATATATATACAAACAATATATAAAGATATAGTATTACTGTAATACTATATGATATAGTATAGTGACTATATCTTATAAGTATTATAATAATACTTATACAGGGTTTGAATGAGTTGCGAACGTTTATAAACAAATATTACATTCATGAATAATGATACATTTAATTTTAATATTATTGATGCTAAAATGTAGTACATGTACTGTGCACAGTAGTACTTATATATATATATATATATATATATATATATATATATATATATGTATATATATTCTAATTCTTATTATAACTAAATCAAATCTATTAACACTATTAATAATTATATAACAATAATAAAGTCAGTGAGTTATTATAGTGGTTAGATTGCTATATACAACGCAGTAGGTCTGGCTACGATTTCTTGTGTTAATAGATATCATATTAATAACATTAATATTTAATAAAATGTTGTATTTGTATGCTTCGTTTTATAGTTTATAAAATTAATATGCACTTTTCTTCTAAAGGCTTAAAAATAATGTCTAGTATATAGAAATATGATTATTATTATTTATATTAAACAAATTATATTATTATAAAATAAAAAAATATGCCTCGATAGGGAATAATAGCCATACCTTCTGCGCTTAATGCAACTTTGTATACATACATTTAACCACTATTCTAAATAACCATTTTTTAAAACCAATTTATATATAATTAATAATGTGTTTATAGTTTTGATTTAATTATAAATAGAATTAGAATAAAATTATAATTTATGATTTAAATATAGCCTATGTGTTATATTATTATATCTATAAACTATATAGATATCCTATGTAATTATAATATTATAATTAATAGTTTGAAATTGACTAACATAAATTGTATTATTATGTACGGTAAATAATATTTACTTATTATATACTATATAATATAACCTATTCAGCGAATATTATTTCGATATTAACTAATGTTTATTTTAAATATTATTTATAAATGTCATTATGTTATACTATTACATTATTAACGATATTTAATATTATATGATATTATTATAATCTTATATATATAGGTCTATATACATATAAATCATTGGTGTTGAACCTTCTCCATTGACAAGAATTTTGCATTTATCATGAATAATTTCCATTCCGTATGCTGTCGATGTTTTTCTAGTGCATCAGTTATAGTTTGTAGTTCACTTTCGGAACCTGCTATAAGATCAATATCGTCTTCAAATATGTTACAGAGTCCAGCATTATTTTTTCCAGGAATATATTGAACAGAACAGGCGATAATAAGCACCCTTGCCTCACACCTACTGTTGTATTAAACTTTGTTCCAGTATTATTATTTAGCAGTACGCTGCTTTTAGAATAATTATATAGTGATTTAATACATTGAATTATTGCCTATTCCAAAAGAAGACATCACGTGCCATAAACCCTCGTGCCATACTATATCAAAGGCTTTCTTGTAATCAATGAAATTATGATAAACTTTACATTGTTGATCGATGTGTTTTTCCATTATTAGTTTGCAGTTTAGAATTTGTTCAGTTGTGCTTCGATATTTTCTAAATTCGGCTTGTTCTTCCGCTAGAATATCTTCGGCTTGTGTAATTAATCTGTTAAATATAATTATCAGGAGAATTTTGCTTGTATGGCTGATAAGACTTATAGTACGATAGTTTGAGCATTTTTTGAGATCTCCTTTCTTTGGAATATGGATGATTAGAGAGGTTGACCATAAATCTGGCCACTGGTTGGTGGACCATAATTTCTGACAAAGCTTTGTGATTATATTATGTAAGGCTATACCTCCTCCTTTTAATAGCTCGCTTGGTACATTGTCAATTTCTGGTAACTTGCCATTTTTTAGACTTTTTCTGGCGTTTTTTATAACTTCAGTATTGGTAGTGGATGTTCATCATCTTCACGGATATTGTCTGTTTCTGCTTTGGCTCGGTCGGTTTTTATTGGGTAGTTATGTAAATCTTTGCAATATTCTGTCCATCTATCCAATTTTGCATTATCGTCTTCTAATGGTATACCGTTAGCATCTTCAATATTTTATATTTTCCTATTTGTTGGATTAATGATTGCTTTTATAGTATTATAAGCTCTCTTGCTATGAACACATCTTTTTAATTCATAATCAATTTGATTACATTGTGATTTCAGCCATTCATCTTTTTTATATTTCATGCTTCTTCTTATAAGATTGTGCACTATTCTGTATTCCTCGGCATACTTACTACTCTGATGTTTTGTTGCTTTCAAGCTTCGTCTTTTATCACATAATTCCAGAATCTCATCCGTTATCCATGATTGTTTTCTCAATCTATATTTTCCTAGAATATTTTGTATCTGTTATTGACTTTGAGTTTTGTATATAAGCATTATCAGTAGATAATTCATATATATATATTAATTTTTTTAGTGGAGATATTTTACGATATTTCGGTCGTCTCATTGATTAAGATTACATTTCTATGATATCAAATCAGTATTTTAAATACACCCCAAACTTGAGTTATGTTAGTGTTCCGTCGTTATCATATTACAACTTTCGTTCTTTTTCCGAGTCTTTAAGTTTTCGATATTAAACTTAGCATGTACAAGCTTATTTTGTATTGGGATTTCAAACGAAGATGTATCATAATAACTAGGTTGTAGTAATTAGGTTGTAGTAACTAGGTCGTGTATACTAGGTTATAGTCACTGGATCATAGTCACTAGGTCATTGTCACTATGTCATATTACTAGGTCACTGTCACTAGGTCATGGTCACTAGGTTGAGGTCACTAGGTCATAGTATATATGGAGCTCTGCTACAACTGACTTTAAACCCTAGAAACTACACATTATTGCATCTGATTCACAATTATTCGTATCCTACATATACTACAAATGCATAGTTGCTGTTAATGGTGGATATCGCAACCTATGCACTGAGAAGTTTAAAGTGGCAGCTGGATGATATTTAAACACGCATTCTACTGAATATTATTACTAGTAATTGAACGATATCATATATGACTAATATATATATATAATTACTGGAAGACTTTTTTTTTCACGGATAAATAGGTTAGGAGATTTAAACTCCAATCCAGCGGTGAGTTAGCTGCGAATATGTGCATTTTTTATTCAATAAGCAGTACCGAACCAAACTCAGAGTGGTCCTTTGGCAATACCTAGTACTCTGCAGCCACCCGTGCAGGGTTACGCAAATGTGTATTGAGTGGCGACCGCATATTTTATATTGTCATCGAAAGCAAAAATAACACAACCAAAAACATTTATCCCGCATCGATCTTCGCGCGGAACAAGGATCGCGTCCTACAGAATCACCTCGGACTGTAGTCGAAAAGTTAGCTACTGAGAAAATAAAAATAAAAATAAAAATTTACCAAAATTGTGGTAATCTAAGAAAACATTTAAAATCGGGACCATAAACACGCAAACGCTGCAAAAAGTATGGAAAATACCAGAACTGATAGCCGCTGCTGAAAAAACTGGACAAGAGGTTATATGTATACAAGAACATAGATTTGTACACCTAGATGTTGATATCAAAGAATATACATTCGGAAAATGGAAATTGCTCTGCATGGAGAAATAGTATAAATGCTGCCATCGGTGGTGTTGGAATATTAATTAACTTAAGAACTTATAATGCAATAAAAACTATCGATATGATATCAAACAGAATAGTGGCAATACATTTCATGGGAAACCCATTGACAACAGTAATATCATGCTATAGCCCAACAAATGTGAGTGACCAAGAGGAAACAGAGAGATTCTATATTGATCTAACGTCTTACACAAGGCATATTCCAAAACATAATGTACTAGTAATCGGAGGAGACTTCAATGCACATCTCGGCAAAGAAAATGGATACAAATATTCTTTCACATAACTACACATCGAAATGGAAATATGCTTAAAAATGTTATTCATGAAAATAAACTTCTATGTTTGAATACACACTTTCAGAAGAGATCAGGTCTACTATGGACACATACCTCTCCAAATAATTTTAAATCACAAATTGATTTTATAATCATCAATAAAAAATGGAAAAACAGTGCAAAAAACTGCGGAGCTTACAATTCTTTCATAAGTTTAGCATCTGATCATCGTATAATTTCAGCCGAAATACTACTCTGTTTGAGAGCAAACAAAAAGAAATTATGTAATAATAAACCATATGATTGGACTAAACATAAGCAATATATTAATATCTGAAATAAGTTCGTAACTGAGGTTAAAGATAGATTTAAAACCCTCCAAGAATTTAAACCAACAGATGTAAGTGCAAATATAAGATATAACTATTTTGAGATAGCATGCAAAGAAGCTGCTGAAAATATAATCCCGTTAAAACCGAAACTTATAAAGAGTCTACCATGGGAAACGCTGTTTATCTATCAGAAACGTGAACTTCTTCATCAGGCAGCAGAACTTAAAAACATAGATCCTTCACCAAGAAACATAAAATACTTCGTAGACGCTCAAAATATACTCACAAATATGTATCAAAGAGAACAAGAGGAATATGTTACACGAAAGATCGAAGAGATTGAAGATGCAATCAGTTTTAAAAAGTCTGCACTCGCATGGAAACAGTGAATGAATTTAGTGGTAGGAAGAAGTCCAGCAAAGCCAAACTTAAAGCTAATTCCGAAAAAGAACTTATAAAGCTATGGCATGATCAATTTAAAGAATTACTCGGCTAATCAACATCAATTTCAACAAACGATGACATAAATGAAAAATCAGACCAAGATATTACTAAACTATAAATCAAGACAGGATTATTCACCGCTTATGAAATAACTAAAGCTATAAAAAGTATTCAAAACGGAAAAGCAGTAGGGCTAGATGAAATACCAGCAGAAGTATGGAAACTAGAAGACTTTCAAAATGTCTTACTAGAATCCTGCATTAGTGTATATTCACAAGAAACTATAGAAAGATGGAGAGAAGAATGTATACTGCCTTTTCGTAAAAAAGGAAATCTATCTCTAACAAAAAACTATAGGGGAATAACTCACATCAATTGCGGCCAAAATATTTAACCTAATGATCTTAAACCGAATTAGACCAGAAATAGATCCTATTCTACGGAAGAATCAAAATGGTTTCAGGAAAAATAGATCTACACCAGGACACATTTTAAAATTCGTCGTATATTAGAAGGTGTTAAATCAAAAAACCTACCATTAACACTTTTATTCATAGATTTCTCAAAAGCATTCGATTCTATCAAACGAAATAAGATGGAGCAAATTCTGCAAATATATGGAATTCCAACAGAAACTATAGAAGCTATAATGATGCTGTATAGAAATACTCGTTCTATGGTTAGATCTCCCGATGGTGATAATGCTTTTTTCGAGATTACCACTGGGGTACTGCAAGGAGATACTATTGCTCCCTTCCTGTTTATATTATTTCTCGACTATATTCTTAAGACTTCTGTAGATATCAACGCAGAATTATGTTTCACATTAACTGAACGACGAAGTAGACGTTATCCGGCCACATACATAACTGATATTGATTATGCTGACGATATAGCAATCACAACAAATGATATGAAAAGTGCAAATACTCTGCTACATCAAATAGAAGTAACATCAAATGAAATCGGACTAAGTATAAATACTGAAAAAACTCAATACATGAAATTAAATCAAAATTCTGACTCCGATGATATCACAATAAACGGTAAAATTATTGCAAAAGTGGGAAATTTCAACTATATTGGGAGCTTTATCGGGTCAACAGAAAAGGATATTCAAATAAGAATTGCCAAAGCCTGGTCAGATCTAAATAGTATGCAAGAAATCTGGAAATCTAAGATGCCAACAACTTAAAAAGAACATTTTTCAGAGCGGCAGTTGAATTTGTATTAGTATATAGTGCCATATCGTGGACTCTAACAGCTAAACTTGAGGGGAAAATAGATGGAGTCTATACTAGAATGCTCCGAGCAGCTCTA